>CAJHQQ010000115.1:0-359086 GCA_905132885.1 Moricandia moricandioides | reverse complement strand
CATTGAACTTCCTTTCTTCAAACCGGTTGTGCATGACTCTATGTGCTTGAGGAACTTCAACTTGATTGGCTACTGAAAGCTCTCTTTTACCTCCAAAGAGTCCAAGACCCTTGCTCATCCTGAATTTGGGCGCATACATCCTCTAGATCCGGAAGTTTTCCACCCTAAGTATGTGCTTGATCAAATCATTGTAAGTGGGATTTAGGGTCAACAAGAGTCCAAATACCTTATCTTGCTCTCTCCTCTCATTCAGTTCATCTTGGTCAGTGGTGTTTGGCCTAAACATCTCCAGCTCCGACCACAAAGCTCTAAATTTTCCCAAGTGCCTTGTAAACTCCATGTTTTCTTGAACCAGATTGTTGATTGCCCTCCTCACCTCAAAAACCCTACTCAGGTTTGAGATGTTCCATACACCTTCTTGAGTGTATCCTAAAGGTATTTTGCCTTCTCACAGTAGCTATATACCTCCAAGATTGAGGGATCAAACGAGCTTTGGAGAATAGACATAACCAGCATGTCTTCTTGCAACCACTTTTCCTCCTCGCTTGTGAGATCCTCCTCATCATTTTCATCCTCAGTAATGAGTTTTGTAGCTTCACCAGACGTGATATGTCCCCACAAAACCCTTACTTCCCACCGCAGTCTTCACCAAGCGAGACCATAGGAGATAGTTTCCTCCCTTGAGTGTAACCGGAACCACGAACTTGTTTTTTTCCATCTCGATTGTCTTGAACAAAGTATGAGATCTAAAAGTCTTGAGTATTGGCGTGAATCAAACCCAGATTACGAGTAACCTGGCTCTGATACCATAAAATGTTTTAGATAATCTTAAGTTTGATGATAGTCTAGAGATTAGGAAGAAAGTTTAATCAAAGAACAAGACTAAAATGTAATCATGTTTAAGAGTCTAAGAAAGGATTATGACTTCTCTGATTATTATTACTCGACAGAGGTTACAATATATAGAGGAAGGATTAGGGTAGTATTAGGATAAGGTTATAACGGATAGAAGACTAACCATGTGTAGTCAAAGCACGGGAAGGCGCCTAATTCAAATACTTGGTCGAGAGCCTTCACACATGAGATGCCAAAGGTATCTTGACCAGATGCTCTTCCTTTCCTAGCCACATGAGCCAGCCTGTCAATCACTCTTCCTTATCCTTGTGTTGATCCAGAACCGGAGTGGTAAGTGGTAAATTTAACTTCTGGTCAAGATACATTTACCTCGGGTAACTTCGGACCATGATCATTTGGGTCGACCAGTTGAACGGCTTTTCTTTACGGCTTGTACGGCCTTGTACGGACACTCCAATTCCAGTTCCTCTTCACTTCTTCAGACGTCCTCTATCAATGAAACACCTCTGTTCAACAGGGAGCACATAACTACGCCACTAACTCGATATTGGATCAAGGCCGGGCGATGGGAAACACATGGACCCGAAATCCGAATTACGATGAGAATGTCTTCTGCGACTTCCATCAAGATTGCGGCCACTCAAACATCAACTGCAAAGTTCTTGGGGGCATATTGGCCGCGAAACTGATTGTGGGAGAACTTTCCGAAGTTTCCAGTGTGAAAGACCTTGTCCGTGATTCAGACCGCCCTCCGAAAAAGATAAGGCCCCTCAAACAGAGAACCCTTCCCGGGGAAATCAATCAGGAGAAAAGCGCGGAAAAAGGATGGACGAGAAGGGGATGACAATAACCGTCGCAGAGTTAACATGATCATTGGGGGGTCGCAATACTGAGGCGACACCGTCTCAACCATCAAGGCTTATCATCGTAAGGCTCAGATGAGCGCAAATTTGTCGAACTGATATGCACCCCGAGACATCCCAAAAGGAGAAATAACTTTTGAAGAAGAAGAAGCCGGCGGGATCAATAAGACCCACTGCTATCCACTCGTCATCGACCTCGTGATAAAAGATCTCGAGGTCGCCAGAGTTCTCATCAATACAGGCAGAACGATCAACTTCATCTTCCACGATACTCTCAGGCACTACGTTAGTGATCCTCGGATCTATAAAACTACCCGTCGCGGCGAAATAAGTCACCAAGATCGTTGACTTCACGGTCATCGACCACCTGACCATCAACAATGTCATTATGGGCACACCTTGGTTAAACGCCATGAAGGCAGTCCCGTCGACTTATCACCTGCGCATCAAATTCTCGACTCGCAACGAAATAGCCGCAATCTGGGGATGCCAGAAATAGTCGAGATGTTGCTTCCTGGCCAAACATAAGCTGAGGCAAATCACAAACACCACAATGGTGAAGCCCAAACGAACGAGGCTACCTCATTCACCGACCGAAAACACTTCAGAAGAAGATGATCTAGAGTCTTCAAATCAAGAAACGGCTGAAAAACAACAAGTTCCAGAGCCCAACGCTTCGATCCAATCGGAGGAGACAAACCCGGCAGAAGATGTCGATCATGCGACTAAAATACTTTCCTTTACTCAATCTTTTTGAAAAAAATTCGGCAATAAAGACTTCATTAAAATCTCGCAAAGTTTTTCTTAGCTCCAAAAACATCTCGTGATACTTTCGAAAACATCCATATCCGAGCGAAACGATCATCGCACAAACCCAAAAATGGAAACTCTCGAAACCTCAAAATGGATCAACTCCACACTAACTTATCAAGCAAAGAAACTTCGTCACATCAACTAAGGCATCGCCGGGATCAACAAATTTCGCCGACCATTAGAACTCCTTCATGAACATATCTCGGTCGCAGCGTCGATTCCAACTCCCGACCAGAACACAAGACCCCGATCTCACATACTTGAGAAAGTTACTAGCACAAAGTACGTTTTCGAAAAAGTTAGCGAGACGTCGCCTAGATTTTCAAGAACATTCTCCCAGTCCATCCATGACTATAAATTATGAACACTCATAGATTGGCCCCGCCGAGCACTTTAGCCGTCCTAAATAAACGCATTAAGATCCATCCTAAGGGATATTTCCTCGCACATCCAACTACGATAAATAGCACGCTATAAAAGAGATCCGAAATTTTGGTTAGCACTATTGGATGACTTAAAAATTGTCTTCGGAGAGATACTCAACTCCGACCAGACAAGTCGTATAAGCCGAGAACCTATCGCGGACTTTAAATCGGAATGGAGTTAGGTTAAAATCGCAACAGGCAAAACGAAAGCGATTAGTCATCGCAAAGCCTCAAACCGAAAGTAAACCTAGGTCTTACCCTAAACCCAGCACACTGGTCTCTAACTTCTCAAGACATGATATCAAAAAGATATGAGATCCTGAAAGCTTGTCTCTTCGTCCGCTTCTAAACGCTCTCAAAATTTTGAGAACTTCTCAAACATATCGAACGAGCAACGAATAAGACCATCCGCAAAAAGGGTAATGAGCGAGATGACAACTCGGATCCTTCCCCTTACATTTAACAAAAATCCAAACATTCTTGAAAATATTTTTGAAATAAAAAGCATGATTCATATAAAAGCTGATAAACGGCAGGGATTAGAAGCCAGACACATCTAGTTCCACTACATGACAAAAGACAACACTTAGCCAAAGAAAAACAAACAATATAAATATATTACAAGGGAACACTTTCCCAATAAGTCAGACAACCCTAAGATCAATCGTCGAGATCAAAGTACCCAGTCATCGACCTCCCGATATAGTAGTCGTTCACATCCACGGGGCCGTCGGCTGATTCCCTTCATCCGTCTCATCAGGGGCTCCCGTCTTGGTTTCCACAGTGTCGAGAGAAACAGGAATCGGATCCCATTGCTCCCAAATCATCTCCTTGATCTGAGGAATCGCAAAGTCCCTGACGACATCGTTCATACGCCTAGTTTGCCTTGCATACACGACACCGAGCGAATAGTCAGAGACTTGCGTAAGATACAGTCTGCCCACGGTACCGCAACACTCGTGATAATCACCGAGAGCCTTATAACTCCCCTTAAGTTCCTCAAACTCGCATGCAAACCTGTCATGATGGTTCTTCATCACTTCATCCATCTCTCTCTTTCCTCGCCTATAGGCTCGACGAACCTCCGTCGCAACCGATTCTCTCTCACGACGCCATGAACTCTCCAATTCGTCTTTTAGACGGGCAATCTCCTTATCAGCTGTCTCGGCCCTGAATGAAGCCATGCGAGCCTCCTGGCTGCTCGCATCAAGGGCTCGGTTCATCAAGAAGAGGCCCTGCGAAGACTCCTGAAGTAAAGAAAAGTTTGGCCTTACAAAAAAAATGTTCAAGGAAAAAAACTTACCCCATTGACCATCCTCGACACCTTGGTAAACTCCGGCACCTCTCTGGACCTACCCTCAGCAGGAGGAAATTCGAAGTCGGGCAGCTCATCAAGATCAATCCGGTAACCACCACTTCCACCCGCATAGCTGCTGAGTTCCCGTCGACCACGTAATCATTGACAGTAACATGTTTGTCTTTGCGGGACCTCGACCTTTCCCTCCTTCCCCGAGCTTCATAAGGAACAAAACCGACCATGCTTGACTCCACCCCTTCCTCGACATGTAAATCTGGCTGAAACTGAGAACTGTGCAGAGCCACAACATGACAAACCAGCTTCGGAGTGAACGTTGCCCAAACTAATGGACCACTGCGGAATCACTCCGGAGTCCGAGGGAGAGGGTTAGTCTATACAAAATGAAAAATAAATACATAAGATCGAATATCATCAAAACCAAGATTGGCGGGTACCCGATCAGGAATATTGTGGGAACCAAAATTCACATTGTCAATTTCTGTAAATTAAGGAAAATCCAAGAGAACCCGACTTTCCTAGAGGTCCTGGATTATCTGCGTAAACACACGAAACGAAGAAGAAGAGATAACAGAATATCAAAATTAAGTTGCACAAAGGCGTTTTATTGATTGATAGAAACAAAGCTACAGGATTTTCCGATAAAACAAACGAGTAGAATCTTGCTAACAAAGAGAATCTTAGAACAGAGATGGAGAAAGATCTAAGTAAAGTTTCGAGTATGCAGACGTCTATATTCTAAATTCTTTTAAGCTAGCATAGTTATTCTAGGTCTAAATCTTTGGATCATGTGTGCCTTTAGCTTCAGCACTTCTGAGTCGGTTCCTTTTTCCTTTTTTGCCCCTAGGTGGGGTTTATCGTTTCGCGGAAATATTCCTTGTTATCATGATCTTCATCATTATCTTTATAACTTGACATTTATCTTCTGAACTTGACATTTATCTTTTTCTGCAATACAAAAGACAAACGGTCATAAGGATTGGGCTTTATTTCGTATAAACTCGCGAGTGGGCCTTTAGCCACGTTTTAGATCTTCTCGGGCCGTTTGTCGACTTAGGCGTTTTTACGATTTATCGAAAGAGCGTTTCCACAACGACATCGCACCGAAGAAGGTTCGAATCCCCCGTATAATGGAGGTAGCTTTAGTTGTTTTGTTAACCATTCTGTCTTATACGACTAATTCGAACCTCGTACGAGAAAATGAATTCTTTAAGTCGTAAAGTTCAAATGGTGACTCCTATCAAGATGAAAAAACGGGTCCTACTCGACCCCGTAAAGGAGGGTACGAGAAAAATATAAAGATGAATTGGTTGGTCTAACTCGCCTATTGGCGAGTTGGCCGTCGTACTTGGCTTAACTTGCTTGTTCGGCGAGTTGGACTGGTCCAAAAATTCTTGTGACGAATGTTCGAGAGTTATCCTTGCGAGATAACTTAGTCTGTTTAGGACGTCGAGAGTTCATTGTGATCAGCAACAAATGTAATGGTAGATATTACCGTTTTTGAGCTTTAGCGAAAGACACGTGTTTGAGAGGATTGTGTGTTTTATAGTCACAGGCGGACTGCTTTTGGGATAATGATTTTGTTCCGAAGATTTTGATGAAAAAGGATTCCTCGTGCGTTGGGTTCGATTTTTTGTATGTTGAGTCTTGCAACAAGATTATTTACGGAAGGTCGTCGTTCTTTACATCGGTTTTTGGGCGAAATAAATTACGAGATTTGACGTTTTGATGATAGAAGAATTTTGCGAGAAAAATCACGTTTTATTTTTTGGGAGTATACGAGTATAAACGTACCCACCCACCCATTCCCCCCCCCCCCTTTAATGAGGGGGGCAGCTGGTCGTCCTGCGACGAATTGGCTACTTACCCTCATCACGGATCAAGTCGTCTCATAGTTCTGTTTGAAGTGTTATCTAGTGGTAGTACGTCTTGAGGTGCATCACGTTCCAAGTTCATGTAATTGTGATATCTTGCATGTTTGGGATTTCGTATGCACCTAGTTGGACTACTTTTATGACTTTTTAAGGTCTTTCCCAGTTCGCTTCTAGTTTTCCTGCGTTTCGCTTGGCGATATTCAGGAAAACTTTTCGTAAGACTAAGTCGCCTTCTTTGAATCTATGGCTGCGTACGTTGGAGTTGTAGTACTTTGCGGCCGCCTACTGATAGTTCTGAATTCGTATGAGGGTCTGGTCCAGACGTTCGTTGATTATATCGAGTTCATCAAACAACATTAGATTCTTTGAATTTTCTCTTTCTGGGAGAAACCTTCTGCGTACTCCGGGAAATTCAACTTCCGTTGGGATCATACATTATGCTCTGTATACGAGGGCGAATGGAGTTTTGCTCGTTGCGCGTCGCGGAGTCATGCAGTGCGACCATAGGACTCCCTCGAGTTCTTCTGCCCACCTGCCCTTTTTGGCGTCTAGACGTTTTTTTAATCCATCAAGGATGGTCTTATTAGTAGTTTCAGCTTGGCGGTTGCATTACGGGTATCTAGGGGTTTATTTGGTCAGTTGTATCTTCCATTTTTCTCAGAAGGCCTCGAATCTGGTCGAGATAAACTGAGGTCCATTGTCCGTTACAATTTTGTATGGGACCCCATGTCTGCAGGCGATATTTTTCCATACTAGGCTTTCGACCTGCGTGTCTTTAATGCTTGCGAAGGAGTCTGGTTCGACCCATTTTGAGAAAAAAATCGTCAAGACCAACAGGAAACGATTTTTCTTTGACCTATGCATAGGTCTGACTATGTCCATCGACCATCACATGAATGGATACGGTTGATGTGTGGCAATGGAAAGTTTTCCTTTGGGCACGCTTTGTTGAGATCGGTGAAATCGACGCAAACTCGCCACATTCTGTTTTTCTTTTTGGCGACGACCAGGTTGGCGAGCCAGTCGGGATATCTAACCTCTGTTATTTTCCGAATTTGAGGAGTCTTTGACCTCCTCGTTAACTGTACCAGCGCGTTCTGGTCCCAAATTTCGTCTTTTTGTTTGACGGGTTTGAAAGTCGGGTAGACGTTGAGTTCATGACACATGATGTTGATGTCAACCCCTGTCATGTCATCTGTGGTCCATTCGAACATGTGCAAGTTCTTTTTGCGAAAGGCTATGAGCTGGATCTTCAAAGGTTTGCTCAGGTTTGAACCAATTTCAACGCAGCGCTCCAGGAATGCTTCGTCTAGGCACACCGAGACGACAAGTTTGCAAGTCGGCTTGCGCTTTTCTTCCAAAGCTTCAATCACCCGCGACTACCAAAAGATGTCATCCTGTTCTGGGGCATTGTCGACGATGGACTATTTCTTTTTCTTTTTGGGCGGAATCTTTGTTGACGATTTTTTGCGTTTTGATTACGTGGCCTCGATTCCTCGAAGTGTTGGGAATTTGAGACACAGGTGGTATGTTGACGGACTGCTTGCATTGAATTCAGCCATGGAGTTCCTATGATCGCGTTATATGATGTGGATTGATCGATGATCAGGAACTACACTATTTTGTTATGCTGTCGGCTCTAAGCGAGAGGATGATTGTACCGAGAGTCATGGTAGCCTCCCCCGAGATTCCTACTACCGGGTTTAGGTTTTTTGAAATTTTAGATGGATCGATTTCCATTCTCTCGAGGGTGTTTCTGAAGATGATATCGGCCGAGCTTCTAGTATCGACCAATATCCTTGTGAGATCGATATTCTGGACATTTAGCTCGATAACAAGGAGATCGTTAAGAGGTTTGGCTGAGTCGGTCTTTCCTCTCTCCTTGAATGAGATGATGTCGCCGCCCGTTTGGTTAGGCTTCTCGTTTCTAAGTCCTTCGGATATTTTTGAGTTAGAGAATTCCCCCTCCCCCTCCTTCTAGCGCCAAACTGTGGGAACCGAAATTCGAATTGTCAATCTCCGTAAATTAAGGAAAAGCCAAGAGAACCCGACTTTCTCAGAGGTCCCGGATTATTTGCGTAAGCACACGAAAACGAAGAAGAAAGTGATAACATAATATTGAAAGTAAGTTGCACAGAGGCGTTTTATTGATTGATAGAAACAAAGCTACAGGATTTTCTGATAAACCAAACGAGATAAACTGAGATCCATTGTCCATTACAATTTTGTATGGGACCCCATGTCTGCAGGCTATATTTTTCCATACTAGGCTTTCGACCTGCGTGTCTTTAATGCTTGCGAAGGAGTCTGCTTCGACCCATTTTGAGAAAAAAAATCGTCAAGACCAACAGGAAACGATTTTGCTTTAACCTATGCATAGGTCTGACTATGTCCATAGACCATCACATGAATGGATACGGTGACGAGATTGATGAGAGGACCTCTGCTGGTTGGTGGATATAGTAGGGACGTTTCTCTGGCATTTTTGTGCAAAGTTTTCGTAATCTTTGATCATCGTTGGCCAGTAATGTTCGTGGCGTTTGATTTTGACTGCGAGGGACCTTCCTCAGGAGTGATTTCCGCAAGACCCAGAATGGACCTCTTCCATTATCCTTTGTGCTTTCCTTCAGTCTACGCAGGTCATGAGCGACCCAGAAAAACTCCACTTTAATATTTCCCCGTCGACCAAGACGTATCGTGTGGACTGGGTCTTAACCTTCTGACCCGCCCATTTGTCTGTTGGTAGTTTCCCGTCAGCGATGTATGCAAGGATTGTCTCTGTCCAAGGTTTGTCGAATAAGTATTCGAATTGTTCATAGTCTTGCGTTGACGAGATATCGACTTTGTCGGCGTTGTCGTCGGGTGAATCAATCAGATTTATGACGATAGGCAGCGCGATGCTAGGATGCTCTATAAATTCCACGGGAATCACTCTGCTCAGACCTGGATCCGAGCTGGATGCTAACGCGGCCAAGGCATCATCCTGGGCGTTTTCGGTGCGGGGAATTCGGGTAAGAGCGAATTGATTGAAACTTCGAGCCAAGGTCTGAACGAGTTTTAAATAAGTGTCCATCCTTTCGTCCATCGCTTCATATTCTCCGTTGTATTGTCTTGCCAGAAGTTGGGAATCGCAGTAGGTGTGGATGTTGTGTATCTTTAGGCCATGGGCCAATCGTAAACCCACGATCAAGGCTTTGTACTCGGCTTCGTTGTTCGAGGCAAGGAAAATTAGTCGGAATGATTGTTACAGCACTTCCCATGTCAGTGACGTGAGTCTGATCCTGATTTCAGAGCCCTTTTTGGAAGAGGATCCATCAACGTGGACGGTCCAAGTTGAGTCGGTTTCTTGGTTAGTTATGCACCCTACAGGGAGTTCTACCAGGAAATCGGCGACTACTTGAGATTTTGTGTAGGTTTTTGCACGATACTCGATGTCGTATTCGCTTAGCTCGATTGCCCAACCTTCCGGATTGACTGGGTCTATGCAAGATCGTACGCAGAAGGGTATGACGTGAGTACCGCGATCGTATGAGATTGGAAATATGGTCTCAGCTTTTGTGCAGACATAACGACCGCAAGTGCCATTTTTCCATCATTGGGTAACGCAGCTCTACGTCGAGCAAAGTTTTGATTACGTAAAAGATTGCCTTTTGTTTGCCGCATTCCTCTCAGATGAGGACACCGCTTAAGGCTGTGACCGATACTGCAATATACAGGAACAATGGTTCCCCTTCTATGGGTTTTGCGAGTACGGGGGGAGTGGCCAGGTAGTGTTTCAGCTGTTGGAAAGTTTTCTCGCACTCTTCGGTCCACTCGAATTTCTTGTTCCCTTTCAAAGTATCGTAGAAAGGTAAACACTTTTCCGTTGATCGTGAGATAAATCGGTTAAGCGCTGCGACCCTTCCGGTCAATCTCTGCACCTCTTGTTTTGCTCTCGAAGATGTCATCTCGATCAGAGCGGTGATTTTTTTTTGGTTGGCCTAAATCCCGCGGTAGGTGATAAGATATCCCATGAATTCTCCCACTGCTACCCCGAACCTGCACTTTGCGGGGTTCAGTGTTATATTGTGGAGGCTCAGCCTTTCAAAGCATTCTTGGAGGTGGGTGATATGGTCCTGCTCTTCAAGAGATTTTACGAGCATATCGTCGATGTATACCTCCATTGTTTTTCCGAGCTGTTCCAAGAACATATGGTTGACTAGCCGTTGGTAGGTTGCGCGAACGTTCTTAAGACCGAACAGCATTACAATGTAACAGTAAGTGCCGCAATCAGTTATGAACGCGGTTTTTTCTTGATCGTCGAGGTTCATCCTGATCTGATTGTACCCATAGAAAGCGTCCATAAAGGATAAAAGTTTGTTCCCTTCCGTTGCTTCAACTAAGCGGTCGATGTGTGGCAATGGAAAGTTATCCTTTGGGCACGCTTTGTTGAGATCGGTGAAATCGACGCAAACTTGCCACATTCTGTTTTTCTTTTTGGCGACGACCGGGTTGGCGAGCCAGTCGGGATATCTGACCTTTGTTATTGTCCAAATTTGAGGAGTCTTTGACCCCCTCGTTAACTGTACGAGCGCCTTCTAGTCCCAACTTTTGTCTTTTTGTTTGACGGGTTTGAAAGTCGGGTAGACGTTGAGTTCATGACACGTGATGTTGATGGCAATCCATGTCATGTCTTCCGCGGTCCATTCGAACATGTGCAAGTTCTTTTTCCGAAAGGCTATGAGCTCGATCTTCAAAGGTTTGCTCAGGTTTGCACCAATTTCAACGCAGCGGTCCAGGAATGCTTCGTTTAGGCACACCGAGACGACAGGTTCGCAAGTCGGCTTGCGCTTTTCTTCCAAAGCTTCGATCGCCCGTGACTGCCAAAAGATGTCATCCTGTTATGGGGCATTGTCGATGATGGACGGTTTTTTTTTCTTTTTGGGTGGAATCTTTGTTGACGGTTTTTTGCGTTTTGATTACGTGGCGAAACAGACTTGTGAAATTCTCTGATCTCCCCAGATGGTCTCGATTCCTCGAAGTGTTGGGAATTTGAGACACAGGTGGTATGTTGACGGACTGCTTGCATTGAATTCAGCCATGGAGTTCCTATGATCGCGTTATATGATGTGGGTCGATCGATGATCAGGAACTACACTATTTTGTTATACTATCGGCTCTAAGCGAGAGGATGATTGTACCGAAAGTCATGGTAGCCTCCCCCGAGATTCCTACTACCGGGTTTAGGTTTTTTGAAATTTTAGATGGATCGATTTCCATTCTCTCGAGGGTGTTTCTGAAGATGATATCGGCCGAGCTTCTAGTATCGACCAATATCCTTGTGAGATCGATATTCTGGACATTTAGCTCGATAACAAGGAGATCGTTAAGAGGTTTGGCTGAGTCGGTCTTTCCTCTCTCCTTGAATGAGATGATGTCGCCGCCCGTTTGGTTAGGCTTCTCGTTTCTAAGTCCTTCGGATATTTTTGAGTTAGAGAATTCCCCACCCCCCTCCTTCTAGCGCCAAACTGTGGGAACCGAAATTCGAATTGTCAATCTCCGTAAATTAAGGAAAGGCCAAGAGAACCCGACTTTCTCAGAGGTCCCGGATTATCTGCGTAAGCACACGAAAACGAAGAAGAAAGTGATAACATAATATTGAAAGTAAGTTGCACAGAGGCGTTTTATTGATTGATAGAAACAAAGCTACAGGATTTTCTGATAAACCAAACGAGTAGAATCTAGCTAACAAAGAGAATCTCAGAACAGAGATGGAGAAAGATCTAAGTAAAGTTTCGAGTATGCAGCCATCTATATTCTAAATTCTTCTAAGCTAATAGAGTTATTCTAGGTCTAAATCTTTGGATACTCTCTCCCTTTAGCTTCAGCTCTTCTTATATATGCCTTCTGAGTCAGTTCCTTTTTCTTTTTTTCCCCTAGGTCGGGTTTATCGCTTCGCGGAAATATTCCGTATTATTCATCATAATTTTGGAAACTTGACATTTATCTTCTGAACTTGACATTTATCTTTTCCTGCAATACAAAAGACAAACAATCATAAGGATTGGGCTTTATTTCGTATACACTCGCGAGTGGGCCTTTGGCCACGTTACCTTCTCGCGTTTGCAACTTAAGCGTTTTTACGATTTATCGAAAGAGCGTTTCCGCAAGTACATCGTTCCGAAGAAGGTTCGAATCCCCCGTATAGTGGAGGTAGCTTTAGGTGTTTAGTTAACCGTTTCCATCTTATACGACTAATTTGAACCTCGTACGAGAAAATGAATACTTTAAGTCATAAAGTTCAAATGCTAACTCCGATCAAGAAAACAAAAAACCGAACGTGTCCTTCCCGGCCATGAAAAGGAAGCTACAAGGACAAGATAAATATGAACTGGTTTGTCCAACTCTCGGAATAGGCGACTTGGTCGTCGTGCTTGGCTCAACTTGCCAAATAGGCGAGCTGACCCTCGTTCTCGGTCCAACTCGGCGAATGGGCGAGTTGACCGTTGTGGTCGCCCCAACTTGCCCGATCGGCAAGTTGGAGTGGTCCAACTTGTCGAACGGGCAAGTTGGAGTGGTCTAACTTGTCGAACGGGCAAGTTGACCAACTTTTTCAGTCCAACTCGCCGAATGGGCGAGTTGACCGTTGTGGTCGGCCCAACTCGCCCGTTCGGCGAGTTGGAGTGGTCAAACTCACCGACCGGGCGATTTAACCAATGTTCTCAGTTCAACTCGCCGAACGGGAAAG
This sequence comes from Moricandia moricandioides, assembly GCA_905132885.1. NCBI lineage: Eukaryota > Viridiplantae > Streptophyta > Magnoliopsida > Brassicales > Brassicaceae > Moricandia > Moricandia moricandioides. The sequence goes on along the minus strand of CAJHQQ010000115.1, from coordinate 346,214 downwards.
TTGACCAACGTTCTGGGTCTAACTTGCCCGTTTGGCTATTTGGATTGGTCCAACTCGCCGAACGGGCAAGATGGGCGTTGTGCTGTCCAACTCGCCGAATGGGCGAGTTGGCTGTTGTGCTTGGCCCAACTCGCCCGTTCGGTGAGTTGGACTGCTCCAACTCGCCAAACGGGCGAGTGAGTCGGATGATTGAGACCCACGATTGTTTTGTTGTTTCGATACTCGGGATCTGTTTGCTTGGGGACTTTTCATATCAATTCTTTCAGAATTTATACGAAACTTGATTTCGCTTTTCCCCGCCCCTTCTTTTCTTATCTCTTTTTTTTCTAAAGAGGACTTTTTCCGAGAAGTTTCAGGCGTTGGTTTCTTCGTAACCAATTTTGACCCCAACAAATACCTCTCCGGCCCTATCTAGTCCTGAAAAGGGGAATGCAATTCTCCTCCACAGATGCATTGTTGACACAGACGAAGGAGAAATGCTCATTCCAATCGTGGTAGTTGATATCTTACATATTTGCATGGTTTTGGTCATCTCTTTTGATGCATTTTAAGCATATAGGATATCATTTAGGCATATTTAGGTTGCATTTCATTACATTTGTCTATGTTAGGTGTTGGAGATACTTATTGGTGAGTTTGAAGGCAACTGAGGCTAAGAAAGTGAAGTTTGGAGCAAAATGGGGGTGTAGCGACCAGGCGTAGCGACAAGGAGTGGTCGCTACAGACATACAGGAGAAATGCGGATGCCGTAGCGACCAGGCGTGGTCGCTACAGACCCACAAGAGAAATGTGGATGTCGTAGCGACCAGACGTGGTCGCTACACGCAAAAATCCTGAGGAGCTGAAATATTCTAAGTGTCGTAGCGACCACAGCTGGTCGCTACAGGCAAAAATACCCAAATTTTTATGGGTCAACCCGGGTTTGTTGGGTTGATCCCACTCGTTTTTTGGACTCCTATATATAGTTTTAGACCCTAAAACCCTAGGGGGGTCTCTTTTTCTCTCAAAAACTTTGTCTAAACTAAAAAAGCTTAAACCTTTTGATCATTGGAAGGAAGTACTTCATTTTTTATTGTGTTTTTCTTGCTCATTAACATGATTTGCTTTGAATCTCATATGGGTTTAAGGTTTCTCATGGAAAATATTGAGTAGTGAACTTGTGATTCATGGGTTAAGTAGATTAGGGTGATTAAGTGGATATTTAGAATGTCTCTTGCTTGATTAACATTGTTCTATGCTTACTAAGTGTTCTTAATGCTAGATTAGACTTGATTACTCTCATCTAGATCTTAAGCTATTTTATACCCGAAAGGTGTTTGTTAAAATACTTGAATGAACTTAGTATTTCTCTAGCTTGAATAACCAAGCATTATAAATTGGTGGAGCTGTCTGAAATTTCTCTCCCTTGTCATTCAAAGTTCTAATTATGCCAGTTATTGTAATGCAAATAATAATGGGTGATTCTTCATCAGGGTTTAAATATGTTAGGTTATTTTCCCGTGGAAGCTTAGAAACAAAATAACTATCTAAAACATAAAAAAAATAAAAAGATTAGTAGTTTTTCTATATCATTCAGTTGATAATGATAATATATTTTTTGATGTGATAAACAATATAATTTGTGTTATTTACAGAATCACAATACACCACTGAAGCTACTTTTACATTACACTGACTCTTTATTTTCTTCTTGACAACAATGACAATTCTTAGTGTTAAACTCGTTAACTAACTATTTTCCCGCGAGAACTATCATATAGCTTCAGATCCCCACCAACTATAACCTAGTGTCAAATGTCCATGATTTGAAAGTTATAAACTTATTTCTCCACGAATTAACAATTTCAAATGTATTTCTCCCCAAACCTATACTTTGAAACTTAATTACCCATAGGCCATGGTTTTAATTGGTTTATTATTAACCAAATATTTTAAACTGGCTAAGCCAAACCAAAATTCATTTTAAACATTTTTTATTAAACAATATTGTTTTTTTGTTTAAATTTCAAAATATTGATTTTTTTTTTAACTTCAAGAAAGTTTTAGGTTTATATTTTTGTGTTTTCTGAAATTTAAAAGAAAAATAATTACATCAAAATTTCATTTTTATAAAGATTAATAAATCACAATGAACAAATAAGCTTGTTAAATTTTTTATTTTTTTATAAATTTGATAGAAAAAAAATAAATTTTGATAAAAATATATGCCAAAATTCAACAAAACAGAAATTTTGACATATATTTTTTATCAAAATTTATTTTTTTGCTTTAAAAATTCAAAAAAAAATACAATAATTTCATAATCTTATTTGTTCCTTGTAATTTTATTAAATTTTGTAAACATAAAATCTTGATGTAATTCTTTAAAAAATTTCTTAAAAAAACGCAAAATATAAAAAAAATTAGGAAAACTTTTTTGAATTAAAAAAATTTATAGTTTGAAATTTCAACAAGAAGAGAAACAATATTCTTTAATAAAAATTGTTTAAAATGAATTTTGGTTTTCTTTAGCCGGTTTAAACTATTTGGTTAATAATAAACCAATTAAAACCATGGCCTACGGGTAATTAAGTTTTGAAGTATCGGTTCGGGGAGAAATACATTCAAAATAGTTAATTCGTGGAGAAATAAGTTTATAACTTTTAAATCGTGGAGATATGGCACTAGGTCATAGTTTGGTGGAGATCTGATGCTATATAATAGTTCTCGTGGGAAAATAGCTTGTCGACCCTTAATAATATAATCATACTTCTTCACTTCTTCGTAGAGTGTGAAGCTTTTCTCTACTATCTACACATTTCAACTTCATCTTGAGCACAATACTAAACGAATATAAATGAAGTGTTATAATTCATCATGCAGAAAATGATACAAATATGCGAAATCGCTAGAACATACAATTATTTCACTTTCGCCGAAACGTTATCGTTTCAAGGAAACTTTGAATATATATATATATGTTTTGGAAATTCATGCTTTTCCGACCTTCACTTAGTGATCTCTTTAGTAGCCGGAGGAAAATCTAAAACTCCTTCACAGTTTTCACTTTAAGAAATGGCTTTTCGGCACCTCTTTCTTCTCCTTGATTATATCCTTAGGGCCTAATAAACTGGACTGATTCGTCTAAGACATTAACCTTGTCCACATTCTATACGTAATAACCACATTGTTCTCTTTCTATGTTATCCTCTGCAACAATAAAAAAGAATCCGGTCACGACGATTCCAAGGCCACAGCTCTGTTATGTCAAACCAGATTATTCCATTGTAACATCCATAATCAAAACTCGGATCCTTCCAGGATTGAAAGCGGAAAACGCATTTGATATGTGTCAGTAACTCATACACTGTAAGGAATGTATGTTTGTCTTCCATGGATAAGCCTACTGATGTAGCTAGTGTAACAGCCATTGCACCATGAACAACGCTCAGAGAAAGAAGTGTACATTAAACATTGTTTGATGCACTGCTTGAACAGTCCGAATCATGTATGTAGGATCTAAAAGCAAGAAATGAATAAATGAGTTTAAAATATCCAAATAGTTGAAAAGTGGGGAGAAAGGGTCATGGTTTGTGTTACCTATATTTGAGATTCATCACCATGCTAATCTTCTTAAAATGATCCTATCACCAGAGATGAGGAAAAAGGTGAAACACTATAATGAGTTTAAAGTTAAAGAAAGTTTGAAACTAATTCTTACCTTGATGATTTGTGGTAGCCAGTAGCGACATATTTAAGAAGCTTGTTATCAGAGGCGTATGTTCGATTCCATGCTTTTGCACATCAACTCTTGCCCTGCTTCGTCAGCAAGAACAATCACCATGTGACCATTCAACTTGATCCGTTTCTCAATGAACTCCAAGAGTCCACATTTTTCCTTCGAGATAAAATGCTGACTCAGCAGTAAGGTAGCAATCAAATAGCCTTTCTTCATTAACAGCTCAAAAGGTCTTTTAACTATAATTTTCAAAGCAAAAACACATGAAGAGAAAAACTTACCACTGTAATTACCCATAAGCTTAACAAACCAGATACCATTCTCATTACTCTCTGCTTCAACATGTGATGTGTTGACTGCTCGCTAACCCTCCTCAACAAACCTGTATTATATAACCACCAGGACCGTTGATGCAAAATTCTCATTCTAAGACGACGCTTCCGAAGGTGAGATGTCATCTTTAACATATTGTTATTTTAGTGATCAAGCAATGGTTTCATTCAACTATATTTTTCATTCCCTGTAATAAAACCTATAAATGCTACAAATTATTTTTTACCTGTAGATACATCAAAAATATCACTGTAAGGTTGCAGGAATAATTTGACGTCACTATTATCAGCATCGCCTCGTCGGAGCTTTAAGCCAAACCCGTCGTCCTACCCGAAACTCATAACTTTCGGCTGATTTGAAGAGAAGGTATAACGTCGCGATTCTTCACGTGAGTTGAACATCTTGAAACTCGATTGTTAGTTTCGGAGAACGAAGGAAAACATTGTTAGAGCATCATCATCGCAGGCTCTTAATGGGTTTCTTAGCCCAATTTTAATTAAAAAAAAAAATACAATTAACTTAAGATACGTTTCTTAATTAGGGGAAGCAAGACACGGTTCTTAATGACACGTGTATGCAAATGAGAGGACAGAAGAGAGGTGCCAAATTTCCTGTCGTTCGTCACCACACGCTTCAGATCCCACGGCATGTGCGGGAGAAGGTTCTCCGTCTGAGCAAGCAACGGTATCGGCGGAGGAAACTCACGCGTCGCCGCAGCTCTAGCTTTTCTTTCTTCCCGCCTCCTTCCTCTGTAACAAAACGGCTCAAAGGCTCGGGAGAGGAGACGACGTCGTTCTCTTCATCCGCGGAGAGGACATCGAAGCAGCTCTTTGTCACCTCCAAAGATTACATCCAAGGGTGGAGGAAGAAGATGACTTGAAGGAAAGCATGATTTTGTCACGAAAGGTGAGGTTTGGTGGGAACTGATGGAAAGAAACTGACCAGAAGAAACTATGAATGAAGGATAAAAATTTAGGTGTCTCTTAACTAAAGTTTTTAACACACATTTATCACTAAAAAATGATTAAGAGACCCTAATGGGTTCTAGCGATAATTATGCTCTTAGTTGCGGATATGAAGTAGAAGAGGAGCCCTAGTTGGCTGCGTCTAGGTGATAAAAACTAAAAGGAATCATGTTATTGGGCTCTAAACATAATTAGAAGCCCACAAATTCCTATTATTTTCCATAAATGAAACGGTGCGGTTTGATGTAAGGGACACGGGTCGCTTTCAGCTTCCCCTAATTGATGACGTGGCACTACCAAGAGTGAGAAAACTGTACTTTATATATAGAGAGAAAAAAATTTTGGAATGACTCTAATCAATTGTCTTATTACTAGAATGACTCATAATTTTAAAAAATTATTATAATGTTTTTCTGGTCGAAATTTCCCTTGTCTATAGTTATAGAAAGAAAATATTAATTATCTAGTAACCTTAAATTTTGGTCGTCGGCAGATTTATTTTTCAAAAAATAATATATCAAACATTAAGTTTGTTTACTAAATCTAATAAGAAAATAAAACGTCAGATTTCTTTCTACGGTAGAGTTATTTGTCCGATTTGTATAGAAAACAGATTTTTGAAGTATGTATGTCGAATGAGACAACATATTTGTTATAAATGATAGAATTTTACGATCGACTTAGTTTCTTATGGAAGAATTACATAACCGATTTACAAATGCGGTAGACTTTTTTATTTACGAGGTGTCAAACTTTTTAGATTAAGAGGTGGGAGATTTTTAGACTGATTTCTGGGTTTTAGTAAACCAAACTAAATTATTTCGGAATTAAACCCGGTTTACTGCAATTCTGAGTTTGGTTTGTTTCTAGTGTATTAAGACCACAATTAGGTCTAATTTTTGTAACAGTCGTCATCTCTTCACCCCTCTTTTCTTCATTATCAAGTTGTCCCCTTTCATGGTGGTTTCAACTCTTGTTGCAATCCTTATTTCTTAGAGAAACATGGATCACATCATTCTCGTCTGTGGGAAGTGGAAATTCAAAAGGAATAAAAGTGGTTATTTGAAGTAGACAATGAACAAGGTAGTAAATTATCACAGCTAATGAAAAAAACTAGATATGAGGATTTGAAAATCATATTTCGGGATTACGGAGTTGATTTCGCAGACCACGAGTTGGAGTTAGCGTACCTTTTTCCCAAATGTAATTTGTTCAAGGAAAACATAGATACACCTCTTGTGAAAGTAACAAATGATAGTCAGTTTCAGGGATTTTTGTGTCTTCACAAAGTAGAGAATGTTAGACTATGTGTAGAATTTAAAGTGAAGAAAAACAAGATTGAAGAAGCTAGCGAAGATCCAAAAGAAACCCTAGAAAACGAAGACCAAGTGTCTGCAAATGAGGATACAGATGAAGAGGGCGATCGATTTGAATACTGCGACGATTCTGATGGAGCAACATCAAATGACGAGAACTTTACGTCATATGGGCTTCCACCAGACCAAGTAGAAGAGGATCAGGGATCTCCTACAAAGATGAGTTGCAACATTGTTCTAAAGACACAAGAAAGAGATTGTCCACATAATAGGTTCGACTTGGGCGCATTCAACTTTAAGATGTGGAAGAATTTTGAATCAAAAGATGCATTAGTGACACGTCTGAAGATTTTTTCAGTTGTCCAAAAGTTCAATTTTGATGTAGTTAGATCTATGCGTGAGTTGTTACGTGTAAAAAGTTGGTTAGAAGGTTGTACTTGGAAGCTTAGAGTACACCAGTAGGTGAATCTACAAAGTTTACAATCCAAGTATATGTAGCTGAACATTCATGCTCCGTAACACAGCGTTCGTCTCGTTCCCGACAAGCTACTTCTAAAATTCTTGGACTCTTGTACAAAGAGTAGGTGGGGTTGATAAGACTATTTTGTCATGTCATGTTGATACTGCTATGAACTTGAGCTTCAGAATTAAGGTTAATGGTTTAGATTTTTGAATCAAATTTACTGTATTATCTGACCTTAATTCCTATTTAACGGGTTGATGTTTATTGTATATTGTAGATGGATTATTCGAAAGCTCGTCATACACTTCTTGTTGCTAGAGATCTCGTATTGGGTTCATCGGTGAGTGAAACTCATACAAAGAGAACCGCAATGGCATACAGTCTATCAAAGACCAAATCTCATGCGTGCTCTCGATTGCCAATTGATTGGCAAGGAAATAGTGAACAACTTCCACGACCAAATATATTCCATCTCTTTCAGCTTCACAATGACTCTAATAGCGAACTCCCTCAGCTCATTCCAAACATCTTCCCCAACAGCTTCTTCAACCGCTTGAATGTTGGATAGAAAACAACTACGGTTCATGCTCCTATTTTGAATTGAGGTTTTCCCAACCTCATACAGACGCTTAGGATATTTTCCCATACCTGAAGAAGAAGCCATACCTAAAAATAAAGCACTTGAGAAGTTAGTTGGTTGTTTACTAATCGCATAACCTAAATTTTTGAAAACATAAACGAAGTTAACTTCCGGTGGTCAAACACTAACGAGCGTTCCTTTGTATTAATCTCATAAACTTTTAACATCAAAAAGTACAAAACAAAAACGAAGATGTAGAACGAGAGATGATAATTTCTGGAAATTCAACTTCTGAAAAAATAGAACCAAATAATAACGTAAATTCTAGTTCAGTCTAAGCCGGTCCTAAAATAAATGCTTCGATAGGAACATTTTGTTACCACTGATGGAAAGAAATTGTTATCTTCAGTCCTAGCCATTCCCGAATGTTATAGTTATAGAGAATGGCAAGAAATTGGATCTCTTTTAGGATAATAACGAAACAGGTTTAAGTATAATGTTTTAGAGTAGCATCCTAGGATCTACAAAATTTCAATCTACAAACTTTCACAATCAATAAATAAGAATCAAACAATCTTTCATAAGAAAACTTACCAAAAAAGGAACCAGTATATCGATTTCAAAATCGCAGGAGTACTGAAATTGGGATTTAGGGTTTTCGAAATTAAACATGAAATCAAGCAATATTAGTTAAAAAATTTATAACATACTTGGAATTGGATAGGGATAGCACTTACAGGTTCAATTTTGTCGATTCAAAAACGAAGGAGATGAAGAAACTGGAGCTGTGACCTAGGTTTTCGTCACAGAGATTCCGGAGCTGTGATGGAGGAGATGACAAAATCGAGGGGGACTGTGACGGAGGAGATGAACTCGAGAGGGGGGGGGGGGGGGGGGGGGGGGCTGTGATTGAGGAGATGAAGAAATAAAGGGGAGCTGTGAAGGAGGAGATGAATCAATGGAGGAGATGAATCAATCGAGGGGGACTGTAACGGAGGATATGAACGACGGCGACGAGGCTCCTTCGTCGATGTCGATGTCGTGAGAAAAAGACACCTTATAAATGTGTTCCTTCCCGACACCTTATAATTTTCTTCCTTTTATTTTTTTTTATCTTTTTTTATGTTTTTTCGATGGCAAATTATAAAAGAGTTATTTGTAAATTTCATTGTTTCTCATTTGAGTCTAGTATTTAAATTTTAATATGAGTCATTATTCTAGTCATTCTAAGATAATTTAGAGTTCATTCCAAGTAATTTTCTCTATATATATATATATTCCTTTATTTGCTAAATTAGTGATATTGACACCCAAAAATCTTTAACCGAATTAGTATATGTTAAACACAATAAAATATTTAACCAAATATGAATATTATCCGTATGTGTTAGACTAATTATTAAAATATTTGCACCAGAAATATTCATATTGAAGTTGCAAGTTTCATATAATTAATAAGATACTAGGATAAGACATGCGTCTTGCGCAGGGTGAAATATTTATTAAAAATTTATATTTTTATATTGTAAAATTTGATTATTTTTACAAATCTTTACGGATCTGATTTGGTTTGGTTCGGATCAAATCTTTACGGGTCTGGTTCGGGTTGATTCTTATGTACTTTAATTTTTTCAAAAAAAAATTAAAAGCGATTGTTGCTATGATATATAGTTATGAAACTATGTGACAAACGTTATATATTAGTCTCACATAAAATTATTTCTTCATATGATCTTATATTCATTGTATCTTAATATTTCATAAATATTAATGTGAGATTTTTAACAATTTTAGTAATTTACACTCGTTTTGAAAAATTCAAAATACAACATATACAAAAAATCTAGATTTTTATTATATGATTAATGTAATTATGTAATTTATTTTAATAATAAAGAAATAAACAAAAATGATAAAAAAAATACATATTGTTATCAAATCTTATTATTTAAAATCATTAATTACTATATATATTTTAACCACATTAGAAAATTCCGTTGGTTTTATTTAAGGAAAGTCTGAGAAACAATAAAAATATGCGACCAACTATAGCCTACAAATATTATTTTGCTAGAGAGTATAATTTTTAGACTATTATTGTTGCTATGATATAATTTTTAGGATAAGACCTGCGCCTTGTGCAGGGTTTAAAAATTTATATTTTTATACAGTAAAATCTGATTATTTTTGCAGATCTTTACGGATCTGATTTGGTTTGGTTCAGATCGAATCTTTACGGGTCTGGTTCGGGTTTATTCTTATGTATTTTAATTTTTTCAAAAAAATTTAAAGCGATTGTTGCTATGATATATAGTTATAAAAATATGTGACAAACGTTATATATTAGTCTCACATAAAATTATTTCTTCATATGATCTTATATTCATTGTATCTTAATATAAAAAAATTAAACCTTAATCATAAATATTAATGTGAGATTTTTAACAATATTAGTAATTTACACTCGTTTTGAAAAATTCAAAATACAACATATACAAAAAATCTAGATTTTTATTATATGATTAATGTAATTATGTAATTTGTTTTAATAATAAAGAAATAAACAAAAATGATAAAAAAATATGTATTGATATCAAATCTTTATTATTTAAAATCATTAATTACTATATATTTTAACCACATTAGGAAATTCCGTAGGTTTTATTTAAGGAAAGTCTGAGAAACAATAAAAATATGCGACCAACTATTCCTACAAATATTATTTTGCTAGAGAGTATATTTTTTAGACTATAGTTTATATAAAGTGCTCTAGAATTCTTTGAAATAGGATTTGGAAGGCATACACATGTGCCACATAGGATTGGGTTATTTTTTAATTAGTACAAACTTGAGGTTACATCTTTTTAAAAGATCCTCAATTAATATATAGGGGATATTGAAGAGTTTCGTATAAGGTATAGTTCGTAGGTTAGAAAGATAGTTGTGAATAGTAGGATGGTTCACGTTTAAAAAGGTCATGTTTCCATCACATAATTTAATAATGACAATGCATAATTTTATTTTAAAAAAAAGAGAGAATAAAAAGGGAAGGAAATCGTGGTTTGGTTAAATGAGAAAATAACACAATTATACTTAAGTAAAAAAGCATGGCATAAGTTTGTAATTTTTTTTTTTTAAAAAACAAGGATAAAATTCTAGAATGATATGTAACATCCCGAGTTGTAATACGTAGAAAGGTTTAAGAGAATTGATTTGACTACCTATGTCACAAAATGCACTTACATTTTCCGTCACACATCCGTTTAGAACTCCAAGGTTAAGCGTGCTTATGCTGGAGTAGTGAAAGAATGGGTGACCTATTGGGAAGTGATTCGCGATACCGTGTGAGTGAGGCCAAAGCACGAAGAAAGGACATGTGGTGATTGCAGGGACAGTAAACAATAATTTCGAGCCTTAGAAAATTTACGCACCGACCGTTGAAACGGTAGGGGGCCCACGGGCCGAGAGAGCGGGCGTGGGTGACCCATTAGCCGTGGGTGGTCGGGGCTTTATAAGTTGTATCAGAGCTAGTTAGCCATCTCGGTTCTGACCCGAGAGGCGTCTTGAAACCTGTTGTAGGGACGTTGCGTTCTTTGAGAGGAGGTGAATTGTAAAATCCCGAGTTGTGATATGTGGAAAGGTTTAAGAGAATTGATTTGGCTACCTATATCACCAAAGTGCACTTACCTTTTCCGTCACACATCCGTTTAGAACTCCAGGGTTAAGCATGCTTATGCTGGAGTAGTGAAATGATGGGTGACCTATTGGAAAGTGATTCGCGATACCGTGTGAGTGAGGCCAAAGCACGAAGAAAGGTCATGTGGTGATTGCAGAGACAGTAAACAATGATTTCGAGCCTTGGAAAATTTACGCACCGACCGTTCGAACGGGATGAGGCCCACGGACCGAGAAAGCGGACGTGGATGACCCATTAACCGTGGGCGGCCGGGACGTTATAGGGTTATGCTTTAATAGTATATATATTTTAATATGTTTGTTAAGGCTATATTATACTACATAAATATTTTACATGTTTTATGAAATAATCCGTAGAAATGTAAACATGTAAACGTCAATGTAACATGGTAACATATAACTAGATTTCGATCCGCGCAACCGCGCGGGTGTTCTTTTATCTTAAAATGTAATCTTATATATGATTGACATTTTAATGTTTGAATTTGATGATTTATATTATTTTATTTTGGTAAAAATATTGTATTTTAAGATTTTATGTCAATTACAATAATATGTTACATATATTATTTGTCATCTCATCATGTTTATTACATGAATCAATTTTTTTTTATTTTTTAAAATCTAATTATTTAATATATTTGATTACATTTATACACCAATTTATTTAAAAAATAGTTTCTAGTTAAATAATATGGTATTTGTTTCAAAGTTGTATGAAGACATTTTTCTATATACCAAATATAGGATCAAATAGCTATGAAATAATTGATATATTTATTTTATAAATTATTTGTATAATATTTTACAAAAAAATAAAAGTAGAATAAATTATTTAAGTTTATATATCATTGTGTATATGCCGATTAATTAAGTTTACAAAATATAAGAGCAGCATAAAATATTATTAATGATATATCAATTCGTAGTGAATGTTTAAAATATAAGAGCATTATAAACTATGTTACTGCATATTTACCTCCTTATTTGATCTATATTTGTAATGTTTTAAATTTTGTTATTATCATATGATCTAAAAACTATATAAATAATATTTGTATATTTCTCTTGAAATCTAGATGAAAATGTACATTATAATGATATTTTTAATTAAAAATATAATTATATTTTAGCTAGAATTATATAAAATAATAATATCACATATTAAAATTAAGAAACATATATTTAGGAATGAAATCAGAGAAAATATTTCATTAAAGATATTCTTATTTTTTTGTTTAGAGAAAGAAAAAATAAAATAATATTATTATGTAAATAACAAAAATTATTAAATGAATTATCTAGGAGATGGTCTAACTTAAAAAATGACACATAAAATGAGTTGTGACTTCTATTTTAATAGAGAAGATTTCATCTAAGATAACTATTTTAAATGATTGCATGAAGATATGATCGTTTGTAAAACATAAAGAAAATTATAATAGAATATTTTGTAGCGTATATCTCATGTCTATTAACTTTGTTTGTATGTGACATATGTAATTTGGTGTTTCTTTTTAAAAAGAACATATGTTGTCATGTGATATAGAAAATATAACTAGATGTTTAAAGATTATATTTTTGATTGATTAAGGAAAATATAAAATAAAATATGTTAAGTTTCTAATAAATATGTGCAACCACCTTTGCATAGTAGATTTTTAAAATGACTATCTTTTAATAATACTAGATTTTCAACTCGCGCTACGCGCGAGTTTATATTAATAATTAATTTTTATTTTATATTTAAATATGAAAATATAAATTATTTATATAAATTTTTCTATGAATTATATTCAAAGTATGATTAATTATTATTTTATTTGAAATTTTATACAATTGTATGTATTGAATAGCCAATATTAAGATGTCTCTTTGTTTGTATGGAGAAATGTATAAGTATATTTATAGGCATATTTATATTATTTATTAAGCATAATTGATTTTAAAATAATGTAATTATTCTGATGCGTATTAACTACTACTATATTGTTATTAACATTTTTATCTTAAATTGTTTTACTTATCTTTCTAGTTCAATGACATAAAAGATTATTTCATATGTACACTGTCTAACTTTGCTTTATATTTACCAAATTGTTATAATGAAAGTATAATTATTAGATAGTTACTGTGTGCTTATATGTATTGAAAATGCTTCAATTTAATTCTCTTAAATGAACATATGTATAATGTTTAGATTTAGGTTTTAATCATAATAAATATTTTGATAAATTTAAACAATATCAAATATTTTTGTTAAATATAAGAAATGGTAGAATAAATATATAAATTTTTAAGTAGTGTTAAGTAAAATTTTTTATTAAGTAAAAATATAGGAGATCTATAATACTATATATATATATATATATATATATATATATCTTTTAACTGATATAATTGCAGTATAAATTAATGTGAGGACTATGTTGATTTATTAGTTCACCTGTATCTTTTTCTAATTTTTAAAAGTTTGTCAAAATTTCAGTTTTTATATTTTACAGATTAATACTCTTAAATAATATATTCTTCAGTTGATTAAAGTATAATGAATATTTATTGTCACTGAAATTATATTCTAATTTTACTATTATTTTTAAATATTATTAAACATTTAAGTAATTTATTTAGTGAACTTCTTTAGATTTTTTTAGGTTTTCATATATTTTATTAACATTATTTTTCAAATATATTTCTTTGATTAAACTCGTATGAGTTCATTTTAAATTGTATATGTTATGTTGATTGTTGTAATTATTTTTCATAGACATGAATCATATCATTTTTATTGGTGACTTACATTAAAATGTATAAAGAATCACCTTATACTTTATTTTATTCTTAAAGACCTTTTTTTGTAGATTACAAAAATTTTAGATTCTTTTCAAAAAAACTATCTAATTGGTTTAATGAAGAAGTGAATTATTATTTTCTAAAAAAATTGTGTCAACAGATAATATAGTATTGTTATTAAAATTTTGATTGTTGATGTGTGTCAATGCATTTGAATGATAAAAGGTAGTTGAAAAACCCATAAATAAACAACATAATTAACAACATGTCTTACATAAGTGAATTATTTTTACTATCATTTTTAATAAAAGTTATTGTAAACCAAGAATGATTTGATAAAAAGAATTAAAATCAAATATCATTTTTCAAGAAAATTGTGCAACCTAATATAAATTTGATGACTTTTTATAGACGTTATAACAATATAAATAAGAAAATTTTAAATACTAAATTTCAGTTTACTTTTTTTTTAATTTATTTGATTACTTTAAATATTTTGAAATTAAATACCTTTTATTTTGATGTATATGCTATTTGTATGCTTTGGCATACTGTATGATATAAGTTTTTTAATATTTTAGACATTAATTTTGAAAGAGCTAACATATATACCAAATTAGTTCTTTTTTAGACTTTTTTTCTTTATATTAGATATTTTAAATTTTATTCTGATAGATGATTTTTGGAAATTTAATATTTTTTAAAATATTAAACTACGATGATGTTGATATTTTAAATTATATGTCAATATTTTTAAAAGAAAATAGAAAAAAATCATTAGAAAAATTGTGGATAAAAATATTTCTTGCTAAATTTTTTATTTAAATTTTTCTACAAGTTGGTATAATATCAAGCTAAGTTTTAAGAAATTTTTTATATCTGTTAATTTATATTTTTACACTGGTTTTATTTTACATACATGATTATGAAAATATTTTTAAAACAAAAACCATGATTTCCTTTTACAAAAAATGTTCTTTTTGTTAGTTAAAATGTTATGTTTAGTTTTCAAATATTCATTTTATATTAAGATATCTATTTTCATAAAAAAGAACATTCTTTTAATACCTTATTTGATTTTCATTTTATTTTGATTGAAATAATTTGCTTAAGTGTATATTTAAAATATCAAATTTGGATGCTCAGCTGGTATATTATTAATGGAAATGATCTCAAATAACTATTTTTAAATTTTTATTTTGAATTCTTTTATTTTTTAAAATTTTAAATCTCACCTCCAAAACCCCAACTCATAATTTTAAACTCTTCTAAATCTGACCTACAAAACTCCAACTCATAACTCTAAACTCTAAGTCTATATTACTTAACCCTAGGGGTATAAATTTTATTTACACCATTTAATAAAACTTATTTTGATTATTTTTCTCCTCAAATACTATTTTTTGAAAAATAAAAATTTTAGTGATATCCTAAGGTATTTCTCTTTGTAAGTTCTCTCTAGACACTTCAAATAATATAAATCCTCATTTTTAAAATATATGTTTTTAGGTTCATAGTGTCTTTATTTTTTGAATTTTTGTATTCTTTAAAAATATTTTTTTGTTAGTTAAATTTATGTTAATATTCTAGAGGTTTAGTTTATATATTCAACTGACTCAATTGATGATATTTCTATTTTCTTTAGTAAATTTAATATTGATTTCTATTTTGAAATAGATAATTTTTGAAGATCTTCAAAATTTTAAAAATAATAAATGAAAAGGTGATTAGTATACTTTTATTTCTGACTTGAAATAATATGTGGATACTTTCAAGGATTTATAGCATCAACTTGTATATAGTATATGCTATTTGTGAATATTTTCAATAATATATAACCTAAATTTTCAAAATCACGTGTTTTAAATTTATATAGTTATAATTGTTTGAGATTTGTATTTTGAAATTAATTATTATTTTTGTTTGTATTTTCGAAAATATTTTTTTAGATATTAAGTTAACTTATATATAATATTTTTATTTACACAATTTAATAAAACTTATTTTGATTATTTTTCTCCTCAAATACTATTTTTTGAAAAATAAAAATTTTAGTGCTATCCTAAGGTATTTCTCTTTGTAAGTTCTCTCTAGACACTTCAAATAATATAAATCCTCATTTTTAAAATATATGTTTTTAGGTTCATAGTGTCTTTATTGTTTGAATTTTTGTATTCTTTAAAAATATTTTTTTGTTAGTTAAATTTATGTTAATATTCTAGAGGTTTAGTTTATATATTCAACTGACTCAATTGATGATATTTCTATTTTGTTCAGTAAATTTAATATTGATTTCTATTTTGAAATAGATAATTTTTGAAGATCTTCAAAATTTTAAAAATAATAAATGAAAAGGTGATTAGTATACTTTTATTTCTGACTTGAAATAATATGTGGATACTTTCAAGGATTTATAGCATCAACTTGTATATAGTATATGCTATTTGTGAATATTTTCAATAATATATAACCTAAATTTTGAAAATCACGTGTTTTAAATTTATATAGTTATAATTGTTTGAGATTTGTATTTTGAAATTAATTATTATTTTTGTTTGTATTTTCGAAAATATTTTTTTAGATATTAAGTTAACTTATATATAATATTATTATTTACACCATTTAATAAAACTTATTTTGATTATTTTTCTCCTCAAATACTATGTTTTGAAAAATAAAATTTTTAGTGCTATCCTAAGGTATTTCTCTTTGTAAGTTTTCTCTAGACACTTCAAATAATATAAATCCTCATTTTTAAAATATATGTTTTTAGGTTCATAGTGTCTTTATTGTTTGAATTTTTGTATTCTTTAAAAATATTTTTTTGTTAGTTAAATTTATGTTAATATTCTATAGGTTTAGTTTATATATTCAACTGACTCAATTGATGATATTTCTATTTTGTTTAGTAAATTTAATATTGATTTCTATTTTGAAATAGATAATTTTTGAAGATCTTCAAAATTTTAAAAATAATAAATGAAAAGGTGATTAGTATACTTTTATTTCTGACTTGAAATAATATGTGGATACTTTCAAGGATTTCTAGCATCAACTTTTATATAGTATATGCTATTTGTGAATATTTCAATAATATATAACCTAAATTTTGAAAATCACGTGTTTTAAATTTATATAGTTATAATTGTTTGAGATTTATATTTTGAAATTAATTATTATTTTTGTTTGTATTTTCAAAAATATTTTTTTAGATATTAAGTTAACTTATATATAATATTTTTATTTTGTAAGTTTACCATATTTGATATTTATTTCTATTTATATTGAAATAATACAATTTTGGTAATATTGACATTTTTAGAAATAAGAAATTAAAAAAAATGATTTGTCATAATATGATTGGTCGTTTAAAATCCTATGTGGACGCTCTCAATGGCTTATAGCCTCAACTTTTATATAGTATAGATATATAAATAAATAAATAAATAAATAAATATATATATATATATATATATATATATATATATATATATATATATATATATATATATATAATATATATATATATATATATATATATATATATATATATATATATATATATATATATATATATATATATATAAATATATATATATAATACTATTGCTTCTAGTATAATTTTCAGTCAATATATTTAAATATCTTTCTATTGATTACAGTTGTCGATATGTTTACCTTTCGTTAAACCATAGAAGGATCCAGAATCCATTGATACAATCCCTGTAATAGAGGAAATGATAACGATGCTTCCAAATTCAGAAGCCTTTAGAAGAGAATGTGAAAGCTGGCGAAGATGATAAGAAGATTCCAAGTTTGTTGAAATATGGCATGATAAATCCTGTGACACATATTTTGTTGTTGGCTTTGTGCGAATTATGCATAGAGATGG
The DNA here is from genome assembly GCA_905132885.1 of Moricandia moricandioides. Taxonomy (NCBI): domain Eukaryota; kingdom Viridiplantae; phylum Streptophyta; class Magnoliopsida; order Brassicales; family Brassicaceae; genus Moricandia; species Moricandia moricandioides. The sequence continues at coordinate 328,458 of CAJHQQ010000115.1, read as the reverse complement.
CAAAAAGGTTGTCCCGTCCCGGATCGCAGCGGAATTGGCTTCTAGCGCGTCATGCCCGCGCGTACCAACGTCTCCAGAATGGCTGCCCAAACCCATCTCACTATATGTACAAGCCTTTTGTAGAAGAGGATGTCAAACTTAATCAGAAAACCTTGCTTTGATTAACGTGCACACAAAGAGTATATATACAAGACACAAGACGGTGAAACAAACCGATAAGCCTTATCTCTAACAAATTGATAAACCTTATCTCTAACAACATATTTATCATGAAATATACGATGATTATCGTAATACTCCCCCTCACGTTGGAGCATGAGGATCTTGAATGCCCAACTTGGACAACAAAATACGAAATTGTGCACGTCCTAACGCCTTAGTAAGAATGTCAGCAATCTGATCTTGAGTGCGAATATGATGAAGCGTAATCAAACCATCTTGAACCGCATCACGAACAGCATGACAGTCATTTTCGATGTGTTTCGTACGCTCATGAAAGACGGCATTAGAAGCAATGTGTATGGCAGCTTTGCTGTCACAATAAAAATGAGTGGAGTGTTGTTCGACATCCAATCCCTTTAATAGCTTACGGAGCCACTTGACTTCACGAAGAGCAGCTGCCATGGATCGATACTCGGCTTCAGCGGAAGAATGAGATACTGTTTTTTGCTTCTTGGTCTTCCAAGAGATCGGAGAATCCCCAAGCATAACTACAAACGCACTAAGAGACCGCCTGGTAAGAGGACAAGCAGACCAGTCAGAATCACAATACACCGTAAGAGACAAGTCAGCCGATGAACTGAGCATAATTCCCTGTCCAAGCGACCCTTTAAGGAACCTAACAACACGAAGAGCAGCTTCCCAATGATCTTGCCGAGGTTCCTGCATAAATTGAGACAACACATGGACTGAGTAGCTTAGCTCCGGCCGAGTGTGAACAAGATAAATCAAACGCCCCATAAGCCTACGGTATTTCGTTGGATCGAGTAACAATGGACTGCTGCTAGAAGCAAGCTTATGATTTTGCTCGAGTGGAGTGACTGCAGGCTGACAACCAAGATTGCCTGTATCAGTAACGATATCTAGGGCATACTTGCGTTGAGATAGAAAAATTCCCTCCGGTCCTCTACTTACTTCAATACCAAGGAAATACTTTAGCTTTCCTAAATCTTTCATGGAAAAACACTTCCCAAGATATTGTTTGAACTTCTGAAGCATGTGACTGTTATTGCCACAAATAAGCAAGTCGTCCACATAGACAAGAACACGCAGCTCGACACCTTTGCACGTGTAAGCGAAGAGAGAGTAATCGTCGTAAGACTGAGTGAAGCCAAACTGTAACAAGGAGTCAGAAAGCTTTTTGAACCAGCAACGAGGCGCCTGCTTGAGTCCATACAGAGACTTGCGAAGTCGGCACACCTTGTTAGGATGAGAGTGGCGAAAGCCGGGAGGTAACTTCATATACACTTCCTCTTCAAGATCACCATGAAGAAACGCATTATTAACATCCATTTGATACACTTCCCAGTTGTTAGCAGCCACAAGACGAAGTAGCAAGCGAACTGTCGTCATTTTGATGACAGGAGCAAACGTTTCTGCATAGTCTTCTCCTTCAACTTGCTTGTTACCCATAGCTACAACACGAGATTTGTGACGAAGAATTGTGCCATCCGCATTGTATTTAATTTTGTAAATCCATTGACTTCCAATAGCTTTCTTGCCGGGTGGAAGTTCACAAATGTCCCAAGTGTGCTGGTTTTCGAGAGCTACAATTTCAGAGATCATTGAATCATCCCATATTTTGTTACCAACGGCTTCCTTAAAGTGCTTTGGCTCGACACCTTCTGTAATAGCAGCTAAGAAAACTCGATGTCGTGGTGAGAATTTTGAATCACAAATGTAATTTGTTAAGGGAAAAGCTGTGTTACCTTGGACCGTATTGGAGGACTCTGAAACGGAAGCGGAGAGAGCATGATGGGTTTGAGAGGATAGTCGTGAAGCCATTGTGTTGTATGTGACAAAGTCTTTAAGCCGTGTCGAGGGTACAGACTGACGATGTCCTCTACCAAGTTGTTCGACAGGTCGAGTATCTTCTAACTCAGAAGATGAAACAGTGTGATCAGAGTTTTTCTCGTCTGCGAGAGGTTCTGTTTCTGCTACTGCAGCTTCTTCGGATGATATACGATCAGTTCCAGTGTCGTTAGAGACTTCTTTTGTGGGTGCCGGAGTACTAGGAAACTTATCCAGAGACTTATCCAAATTGCTCCCCCTTGCTTCGGACATTATCTCGAATTGCCAGTCTTCATCAGCGAGACCCACTGGAGACACTGACGGAGACAAAGGTGAACTATGTTGTGCGAAAGGAAAAATATCCTCTCTAAATACGACATCGCGTGAAACAAGAAACTCTTCACGCTCAAGATCATAAACTTTGTAACCTTTTTTGCCAAAAGGGTAACCGAGAAAGACACAAAACCTGCTTCGCTCACTGAACTTGTCTTTATCTTTTGCAACCCGATGTGCATAACACGCAGAACCAAATACGCGAAGGAGACTATAATCCGGTTTACATCCATGTAACACTTCAAAAGGCGATCGCCCTTTAAGGAGACATGAAGGCGTCCGGTTGATTAAATATGCAGCTGCGAGAATCGCTTCTCCCCAAAACTTTGTTGGTAAGCTTGCCTGAAAGAGCAGAGCTCTAGAGACATTAAGAATGTGTCTGTGTTTACGTTCAACTCTTCCATTTTGCTGCGGTGTTGCAACACAGGACGTTTGATGAATTATGCCTTTCTCGCGAAACAAAGTTGAGAGACAGCGAAACCACAGCAGCCACACCACAGGTGCACATAGGCAAAGGTCTGTACACAGCCAACTCTTCCCACAGTGTACACAGCCGTCCGTAATACTCGAGAACAGTCTGTCCTTCTTGTCTGCAGGCCGCGAGCTGAGCTTTTATTTGGTGAATTCTGACCTTATTTCCAACAGAGAAACGTTGCTTAAGCCCTGACCACAACTGACTTGCTTCAGCAACAAAGGTGACCGAAGATTTAACTTTAGCATCGATTGATGCACGTATCCAACCTATTACCATCGAGTTCACTGCAACCCAATTTTCATAGTCGGGACTATCACTCGGTGGCTTTTTGACAGTTCCATTAACAAACCCCACCTTTCGTTTTGCTTGAAGTGCGTTCATCATCTCGTTCGCCCACATGTTATAATTTTCTCCATTCAACATGACTGGAGTTATCATCGCTCCAGGATTATCGGAGCTGTACAGAGTATATGGCGTCAAAAGCGACACTTCCGCCTTGTCACCGCCTTTTATAATGGATCCCGAAGGAGGAACATCTTTAGGATCATCACCTCCCATTGTCACCGACTAAATTTTAAACAAGAAAACCAACTTGAAAAACTAGGAGATGTTTATTGAAGTATTGCTGGCTCTGATACCATGTAGAATGGGATGTCAAACTTAATCAGAAAACCTTGCTTTTATTAACGTGCACACAAAGAGCATATATACAAGACACAAGACGGTGAAACAAACCGATAAGCCTTATCTCTAACAAATTGATAAACCTTATCTCTAACAACATATTTATCATGAAATATACGATGATTATCGTAATACCTTTTCTGGTCGGCCCGCGAGACATCTGATCTTCTACTGCATGCACCGTCCAAACTACATGATGAGTACGTTTTGAGGATGCAAGTTCGAATTAGAATTTAAATGGCTTTGTTTACAACTGTAGTTTTAAGTAGTTTTTTGTTGTTGTTAGTTGTAGTTGTTATAAATGATTGTACTTTGTAGTTTGTTGTTTGCAAAGCAATGTAACATAATGAGTCCTAGACTTTTAATCTATGCAAATTTTGTTAAGTCTTAACCAAATATCATATTAAAAAAACATCAAAACAAAGTCATGAATCTAAAATATAAATGAAAATAAGAAAACAAACGATCGCTCCATTTGACATGCAATGAAAAACAACATATATCAATTCACATAAACCAACTAGACACAACACATTCATACAGCAGACTAACCGAGACAGAACAAGCAAGTAGAACAACCAAATGTATGGTTTAACCTAAACCGAGTCAGAACAAGCAACTAAACATCTAACAAACAAGCAACTAAACATTAAGCTAACCGAGACAAAGACAAATGTAACTAAACAGCAGACTAACCTGAAATATGAAGATTTTTGTACCTATTCAGTTAAGATAAGAAGAAGACGAACATGCATGCAGTAAAGGAGAATCGAAGAGAAACAACCTGAAAAAAAGAGCTAGACCCGAGAATCTATTATAAGCACAAAATCTGTTGAATATTTCCATACATGTGACATGCATGTACGAACCGTCGCTGAAGAACCCATCGCCGGAGCTCCATCAGTTTCTTCGGTGAAAAGTGAGCTCGAAGAAGCTCCATTGGTGCAGATCGAAGACGCATGGGAGACCGGAAGAATCGTCGAACACCTAACCGCCAGCACCGGAGCTCCATAGTTTTTCGATGAAGATCGAAACCAAATTGCCATCCCCACACACACACACACACACACACACTCTCGTTTTTTTCTATTTTCAGGTGAAAAAGTAAGAGAAGCTTTAGGTTATGCGGATCTTCACTATCCCGTGGTCTACTGGTGGCCCATCTCACCGAAGGCCCAATACCGCAAGAGCCTATCCCGTGAAGCCCGATTTTCTGGGCTTACTAAACCCTAGCCTAAACCCGCCCCGCAGCAGTCCTTTACGGGCCAAGACCACGGTCCAGGTCCAATGTTGCCATCTCTAATTATGGCAATGTTCACCTGCAGCAAAAGTCCTACTATAAGTTCAAAAAAAAAATCTTACTATAAGTGTCACTGCGAAATAGTTAATTTTCATAGAAACAATATTTCTGGTTTCTTAAAACTTAAATTATACTGACAGGGATGTTCAGCTTGCCATCGAACTAGCTGGGAAAAAATACTCGATACTCGGCTCGTACCCGCTACTCATCTCGTACTTACCTTGTAAAATCGAGTACTTGCAGTGATACAACCACTTAAAAAGTACATCAAATCAAAAATTTGCAAGTATAAGCAAAATACCAAGTCTTTTTTTTCAAATTGAACTACTCGGCTTGTTTGAACTTATTTCTCGTTTCTAAATATTTTCTTTTTAAGCTACATTGAGATATATGTCTTTATAGTTTAAAATCATAGTCAAGTTAAATTTTAAAATTAGATAAATCATTATTATTTTTAATTGGTTTATTTAACTTCTGACGTCCTAAAAAATCAAGTACTCGACGTTGTTAAATTGGATAACAAACCAACAATTTAATTATTTGCTAATGTAAATAAAGAGTCAAATATCTTTATATCTTATAATATTTGTCTTATTATTATTTTCACCTATTATTTGATATTATTTTCTTGATTTTTTTATTATTTATCAAAAAATATTTTTTATTTGTATTGTAACTGTAATCAAACAAAAGTATTAAATTTAACAAAAGAAAGTTCATTGATAAAAAAAAACTATATAACAAAATTCATATACTTATTATTGTAAGAGATTGTATTTTTATTTTAGTTACTTGCAATTTGCAAGTAATAAATATTTTAGAAACGAGTACTTGATTTTAGCAAGTAACAAATCGGATCAAATAATTTAATAAATATTGTTTTTTCCAATACTTGATATAACAAGTAATTGTTTTAAACAAGTCAAATCCAAATTCTAAATATGATTACTTGCTAAGTACCAAACATTCAAAAATTAGCAAGTACCTAACTTGTGCCCACCGCTAGCTGGCCATTCTTGTCATGAGAGTTTAAGACAACCAAACAAAAAGTGACATAGACGGAAATGGAACAAAACTTGAAAGAAAGAAAAATAGGAGTAGTTATATTTATTTGTATCCTTTATAATTATCAATTATGGTTTATACTAACTTTAAAAGTTATAGACTAAAAAGGGCTTGAAATTTAATTTGATGAAGTTTTTGTTAATCGGTACAAAAAAATATGGCTGTAAAAATATACTTTTCTCGTTTAATGCTTAAATTACATCATCTTGATTTATACCAAAAAAAATCTTATAGATTAGCAAAAAAAAATTACATATGCCGCTCAACCAATCTTTCGCATTTTCCAAAAGAAAATGATCATTTTCTTACAGTTTATAGAGCAATTGAACGTGACATAAGACGATATGGAATTTATGTACACTAATATCTACAGCAATATGATATTGCTACAAAAAAAGTCTTCAGCAACTATCTGCCGACTAGTATATATATATATATACAACATTATTGAGTTTAGATTAATTTTCTTAAGGCTTTTTCTGAAATATTATTCCAACGTGGATAATTGTTGATATGCAAACTCTATACATTTTTCATTTAATTTTTATAGCATCAATACTGATACAGGCTGTCACCAAAATATTTTATTATACGATATTAATATAGAATAATATTAATTTTCTTCATTTTAAAAAAGTAAAGAAATAGACCAATGATATAAAGACAAGTCTCATACAAATTATTAGGATAAAAATCCACGAAGTAAATCCTTTTTGTTTAGAAAAAAACATTAGTTTTCTTCTAGTGTTTCAATTTTTTTGATTTTAAAGTCAAATTTTTCTTTTATCTTCGAGTAAAATGGAAAACTTTAACTAAATAAAGATTTTGTTTTTAGAATTCAGCACATGAAAAGATTTAACTTAGATTTCTACTACAATAACTTATAAAAGAGATTTCTAAACTCTAGAAAAAGAGGATCAAATGTTATATACTTTCGGCTATAGAAGCAGACAACTAGAAATAGGATAGATGAACCAACACGTTGTACTCCTGCTCTAGTGATAAATAAAACATATTGGTAAAAATCGATGATATTGATGAAAATTCTACAGTTGAGGTTTTTATGACAATGCTCATGTCTAAAGTGCTGGTGTGCATTCAAATATAATATTATTAATTGATTCTTCTTTGGCTTCACATATACCACACCGGTCTATCGCATTGAATCCCACGTGATTGCAAGCTTTTAGCCACTGCCAAACAAAATTGCGTAACTTTGGTGGTATTTAAGTTTCAAAACAAAATCCAATAATGACTTGGTATTCGGTTCTTAAAACACCAAACGTCCTTTTTATCCGGATGCATTTTTTCTATCTTCTCTTCCCATTTAACTGTATACTAGATTTTGATCCGTACTTTCAAAGTACGAATTTGTTTTTTGATAAAAATGTTAGTTGATATTTCTTGTAAAATTTTAATAAACATATCTATGTTAAAATAGATATTTAGTGTTTTCATATCATATTTGGACCCGCTGCTGAACTGTAAATCAAGTGATCCGTATATATCCAATTCAATTTTTTTTTAAAAAATTTTAATTAAAATTCTGATAAAATCCGGCAAAAATCTAAAAAAATTTATCATTAACATGTGAAATAATCTTGGTTGACCCATTAAAACTTCAAAGAAAATTGATAATAGTTCTAAAATTAAAGTTTTCTATACTTTAATTGTACATAAAATTGAAAAAAAAAAACTATTAGATTTTTAGTTTTTTTTTTTACTTTGAGATTTTTTTTACTATTCAGAAAATGAAAACTGATATTAAAGAAGTCAAATATGTATTTATATGACAGTATTAATTTTTTTTTTGTTATTTATATTGTTTGAGAATAAGCTTAAAGATGTCGGATCATATAAGAAATATTTTAACATATTATTCTTACTATTTTGAATATATAAATTTAAATCATTAGGGAAAATTAAGATATGTTAACAACCTATTTAAAAAAAATGTTTGGTTAAATAAGTTAAGATCTACAAACATTAATGTTTGTTCCACTAAAATAATATCATCTTATTAAAATATCATTAATAATCACCCCATTTAAATTTTTATCATAAATAAAGAGAGAATTTAGGGTAGTTTTGTTACAGATATAATGCATTAGGCTTAAAGATAACTAGCATTTGATCCGCCGCGCAGGTGCTATTTTTATAAATGTCAAATATTTTAAGAAATTTGTTTGATATAATTGTATATATGATTGGAACTTAATATCCGATATCCGTTATCCAATCCGGGATCCCATCCGCTTCGAAAAACGGATAATTGGGGATTCTGATAGTGATTTTACGGATTTGACTAATCCAAATACAAATTCGGATACTAAAAATTTTAGGTCTCGATATCCGGATCCGGATATTAAATATTTAAAATTCAATTATAGTTATCTATGAATATTATATATACTTTTATATAAAATAACTAAAATTTTAATTTTATTAAATTTTAATGATTTTAAGTTTTTTTAATTAATAATTTTAAATAAACTAAATATATGGTTAATAGTTAGTTTTTGATTTATTTTTAATTAAAAACAGATCCGGATATCCGCGTGTATTCAGATTTTATTCCTAAACCCGAATATCCGGATCTGTTTTTAATTAAAAATAAATCAAAAACTAACTATTAACCATATATTTAGTTTATTTAAAATTATTAATTAAAAAAAACTTAAAATCATTAAAATTTAATAAAATTAAAATTTTAGTTATTTTATATAAAAGTATATATAATATTCATAGATAACTATAATTGAATTTTAAATATTTAATATCCGGATCCGAATATCCAGACCTAAAATTTTTACTATCCGAATTTGTATTTGGATCAGTCTAATCCGTAAAATCACTATCAGGATCCCCAATTATCCGTTTTTCGAAGCGGATGAGATCCCGGATTGGATAACGGATATCGGATATTAAGTTCCAATCATATATACAATTATATCAAACAAATTTCTTAAAATATTTGACATTTATAAAAATAGCACCCGCGCGGGGGCGCGGATCAAATGCTAGTTATCTTTAAGCCTAATGCATTATATCTGTAACAAAACTACCCTAAATCACCATATAATACAGATAAACAATTAGATGTTGTAAAGATCATTAATTATATTATATACTATTTTAAAAAATTTCACCTAGAAGCAAGTTGAATCCAAACTTATGCTTCTGTTTTAAAAGTATTGATTTAAATTCTGATCATAAATAAGGAGAGAATTTAGGGTGGTTTTGTTACAAATATAATGCATTAGGCTTAAAGATAATGTTGTAAAGAGCATTAATTATATTATATAGTATTTTAAAAATTTTCACCTAGAAGCAAGTTAAGTCCAAACTTGTGCTTCTATTTTAAAAGTATTGACTAGATTTTGACCCGCGCTTTCAAAGCGCGGATTTGTTTTTGGATAAAAATGTTAGTTGATATTTTTTAAATTTTGACATACATATCTATGTTAAAAATAGTTTTTAAATGTTTTCATATCAGATCATACCCGCGGCTGAACTGTAAATCAGGTGATCCATTTATATCCAGTTCAAATTTAATAAAAAAATTGTTAATTAAAATTCTGATAAAATCCGGTAAAAATCTAAACAATTATCATTAATATGTGAACTAATCCTTGTTACCCATTAAAACTCCAAAGAAAACTGATAATATTTCTAAATTAAATTTTTATATAATTTTAAATTTGTACATAAAATTGAAAAAGAAAACTATTAGATTTGTAGTTTTTTATAATTTGATAATTTTTTACTATTCGAAAAATGAAAACTGATATTAGAGAAGATAAAAATTTATTTATATGACAGTATTAGTTTGTTTTTGTTATTTATATTGTTTGAGAATAAGTTTTAATGATGTCAGATCGTATAAGAAATATTTCAATATATTATTTTTTACTATTTTGAATATATAAATTTAAATTATTAGAGAAAATTAAGATATGTTAACAACCTATTTAAAAAAAAAATATTTGGTTAAATAAGTTAAGATCTGGAAACATTAATGTTTGTTCCTTTAGAATAATAGGGTGTTTTGCAAAAGTGACTCAAAATTTCAACTCAAATGCAAAACTAACCCACCATTTTTTTGAAACTTTTATTTGCCTTATTCACCCTAAATTTCCGAGTTATTCACAAAAATGCCATTGTTTTTTTTTTTTTTTTTCTTTTACTCTATCATCCTTATCTTCACCAAATATTTACAATATTGCCATTGCCATCAATCCCCCAACTACCATGAACAACCAATTTGAAGGTCTTAATGACAAAAAAAATTGAATTTTTCTCTTACTATCTCATTTGTTGTGCATTCAAACCACATGTCTTTCACTTTCCTTAAAAAATCATTTAAAAAACCCAAGATTTTTATTCCAAACTTTGTAATGTTCATAGAGTAACGGATTGGTAGCTTGAGTATTGAAGTTCTGTGTGCTTGGAGAAGCCTAAGCAAGTCATCTGACGGTCCAAGGTATGAAATCGATATTGTTTTTCAGATCTGTTCGCGAAGAAGAACTTCTAGAGAAGTCTTCTGGTCAATGCATAGGTTAGTTTTGCAATTGACCTTTTGCGTGTTTTGACTAGAAGACTTCCCCAGCAGTCTTCTAACTTTTCTTTGATTACAAAAAAAAAACAAGCAAAACCGAGAAGACTTCCCTAGCAGTCTTCTCGGATAAACAGGTTGGTTTTGCAATTGACTGAATTTTGTCAGAAATTTGACTTCTGTAGAAGACTTCTCTAAAAGTCTTCCGCCGGAAGACATCTAGAGAAGTCTTCTTTTTTATAACATGAAGTCTTCTCAGCGTTGCCAGAAGTCTGCCTGGGTTACTTTTGCAATTGAGAATTAATAGCAAAACATTAAATATTAATGAGAAGACTTCTCTAGAAGTCTTCCAGCGGAAGACTTCTCTAGACGTCTTCTCAAGTTTTATTCTGGGTTTCTGGTCAAACATTTGGTAACGAGAGAAGACTTCTTAAGAGGTCTTCCATCGGAAGACTTCTAGAAAAGTCTTCTCAATAATATTTAATGTTTTGCTATTAATTCTCAATTGCAAAAGTAACCCAGGCAGACTTCTGGCGACGTTGAGAAGACTTCATGTTATAAAAAAGAAGACTTCCCTAGAAGTCTTCTACAGAAGTCAAATTTCTAACAACGATCGGTCAATTGCAAAACCAACATGTTTATCCGAGAAGACTTCTAGGGAAGTCTTCTCTGGGAATTTCGAAAATTTTTCAAAATCAAAAGTAAGCCAATATTTACAAAGGAAGACTTCTCAATATGTCTTCTACAGAGTAAACTTCTAGAGAAGTCTTCCTTCGTAAATTTACAATTGCAAAAGTGACCTAAACGGAAGACTTCTTTAGAAGTCTTCTCTGGGATGACTTTTTTAGAAGTTTTCTTCAGGGTAGACTTCTTAAGAAGTCTTCTACGTCAATCTTTATTAAACTTCAATTTTCTCAAAACTCAAAACGAATTTTTAATATTTTCTTGTTAATTAATGTGTATTGGGGCTCCTGAGTGAAATTCATAACTAAAATGATGATAATTATGAGGTTACAAAGTTTTTATGTTTATTAATGTTCTTAGCTAAACGTAGAAGACTTCTTAAGAAGTCTTTCGTGAGAAGACTTACGGAAGACTTAAGAAGTCTTCCGTAAGAAGACTTACGGAAGACTTCTTAAGAAGTCTTCTCAGTTTTTTTTAATATGATGTTGTGTGTTTGCTAATGTGTTTTAATTTGATTTTTCAGATGATGCTTCAGTTACCTGTTGTTTACGGAGAATGGTTGATGAAAGATAATTCTTGGGATTTTGTGGTTGATAATGTCAAAGGAGCGAGAATGTTCTTTTTGAGTGATGGTTCTACATATGATGAACTTGTTGAAATGGCTGTAGAAGATTTTAACCTGGATAAGAACGCTGAGGTTGTGGATTTAACTTACTTGTTACCAGACGCAGTAATGCAACAAATAGCTCCTGATACTCCTCATATTCATGTTACAAGTGATAGATAAGTTCAGAAATTGATCAAGATAAGTAAAACACATGTTGTACGTCTTTGTGTATCAAGCCGAGCCAGGATGAGGAATGTCAATGATGCCAACGCTGAAGGAAACCTAGCTGTTGAAGGAGAAGAAGAAAATGGAGGGGAAGAAGAAAGAAGTGGAAGATGATGATAATTTGCCTCAAAATATAAATGATGAGGAGGAGAAGTATGTTGCTGAAGTGGATGATGAGTTTGGAGATTACAGTGAGTATGGAAGAGTTAAGGATGAGGAAGAGGAAGAAAATATATGTTTTGAGAATTTCAAAGAGACATATGCTAATGAAGGAGAAAGCTCGAATGGGATAGTTGACACCAATATCTATGTCAGCCAGAGTTTTATCACTAAAGCGCCATTGGTTTCAGAGTTGCGGTTGACATCGGTGAAGCATAAATTCTCCTTCAAAATATACAAGACCACTAAAACTCTACTTGTAGCAAAATGTCGTGTTCCTGGGTGCAAATGGAAGCTTAGAGCGAGTGTGAAACATGGAACAAACACGTTTTGGGTAACAAAGTATGTGAAGACTCATACATGTTCTGTGTCTGAACGACAGGCTCATACATGTTCTGTGAAGACTCCTTTAGGCACTGCCCAAACCCATCAGTCATAACTTTCGTCAAGTTCTTGAAACTTTGTTCAAGATCTTCTTTCTTAAGCCCACTCCACGAAACAGAAGGAGCCTCAGTTCGAGCTTCAGAAGGAGCAGGAGCCTCAGTACGATCCTCAGAAGGAGCCTCAGTACGAGACTCAGTACGAACCTCAGTACGAAGTTTCTTCCAGGGTCTTCTTTCTTCCTTGAAAGGAAGCTCAAGAGATTCCTCCTTGACAATGATGACCTTTGGATTGGTACACGGCTTAGTACCAATGTCTGGCCAGCACTCTTTTCCCCACTTCATCTTACGTTCACCACCACAGATGAGATTCACGAGGTTCTCAACTGCCTCATCGGTGTTATCATTGTCCCACTGCGGGAACAATTCACCAAGCTCCTTCACCACTAGGTTCACCACACGAGTCTGCAGGAAGTAATGAATATCAATTTAGATACTAAGACAATAATCACTACCATATCAAGTTGGATACTGAGACATGTCTGTGTGCAGATACCCTCTTTGAAAAATTTTCGTCCTTTATGCCCCTTATAAGCCAGCAGAGGAGGACTAGGTTTGTTTCGTATGGGCTTTCCATACTCTGCAGCAAAGTCTGGCAGAGCGAAGTAGATCCAGACTTGGAGTACTTGAATAAACCCATCAATGGTGTAAGATTTTGTCAAATCCTTAGCCTTCACAGAGTCCATAAGGATCTTAAACGCCAATCTCCCCCATGGGTAGACCTCAAACTCTTCAAGATTCATCACCAGCCTGGCAGGACTAGCCCGTGTAGCGGATGTGGACTTTCGTCCTTCAATGAATCCTGTGTAGATGGCTAGGTATCCTAGCCTCATGCGGTCATCCCGAGACCACTGTTCACATCTCCCACACGCCGCCACTATTTGCTGGGAGCTTGGACCAGAGTCGATATCAACACCCATCAACTCCCAGAACCGATACAAATCCTCTGTTAGCCCTACATGAGGATTATCCACATGCTCAACATAGTCACAGTTAAGACCGGTGAGATGTTCGAACTCAATAAGTGAAAACCTCACCGGCTCTAAACCAATGAGACTCCACAGCTCGTACTTCTTCTTGACATCGAGCTGAAAACAGAGCATATAGTGAACCAGCCTAGACGCCCAACCAAAGTTCAACTCCCAGAACTTTATGAAGACTCCCAACCTAGAGTTCTTTAGCTCCTCCCATTCATCAGCATGGAGAGCATCCTTTACGGCAGGAAGTAATTTGGGGTCATCAGTATGATATCCAATGCTCTTCATTGGAATCGGCTCTTCCCCTAGGGTGAACAACCTCTTCGGGAGTACTGGTAATTCCATTGTATAGCCTGAAAACAACGATAAAACAACATCTAAAACATAAAACAAACACACCAAGAGTTCTATACTAACATACTGACTTTGAAGACTTTCGGAAGACTTCGGAAGACTTACCGAAGACTTACGGAAGACTTACCGAAGACTTACGGAAGACTTACCGAAGACTTACGGAAGACTTACGGAAGACTTCATGGAAGTCATCCGGAAGACTTCATGGAAGACTTACGGAAGACTTCATGGAAGACTTACGGAAGACTTCAGATGGCTTCCATTAAGTCTTCCAGATGACTTCCATGAAGTCTTCCGGATGACTTCCATGAAGTCTTCCGGATGACTTCCATGAAGTCTTCCGGATGACTACCATGAACACTTACGGATGACTTCCATGAAAACTTACGGGTGATTTCCATGAAGATTTACGGCAGACTTCCGGGAGACTTACAGACAAATGGGTCAACTTGAGGTCGAAAAGGAAAGAAATAGAGGAAGAAGTCAAGGGGAGAAACGAACGAACGGTTTCAGATCTGAAATAAAGAGGAACCGGTAGTCGGAAGAGATTCGTCGGAAATCGTCACAGTAATCGCCTTAGAAGAGGAGGCTAGGGTTTTCACCAACTTTTTTTTTTCTGAAACACCGAAAAGTGAAAAAAACAGTGAAAACTACTATTTATATGTACGGTAAATTATCAGGTTAGGTTAAATATATTTTGGTTTTTTCTGGTTAATTTCAAATTGAAGGTAAATTAAGTTCGAGTTTGGTTTGGAATACTTCTTGAGAAGTCTTCTCGGAGTCTTCCGTGAAGTCTTCCTTGAAGTCTTCTACTGCATTATATGTTAGAAGACATCCCGGGAAGTCTTCTGGAAGTCTTCCGAAACCCTAAATCAATTAACTAACCAAAAAACACTTCCTTAAACATAAAATAAACTTAGAAAGTGTTTAAAATCATCTTATTAGAGGATCACTAACACATATTCGTCAAATTCAAAAAAAAAAAGTTAAGAAGATAGATTTCAAAATCTACGTCTAAAACTACCTACAATACTATCACATATGTTACTAAACCTAAACCAATGAATATCATGACTCATTCTACATTAATTAATCTAGGTTGAAAACAATTCAATTTTAGTTGATATAAATTTAAATTATCTACAAATGTTTGTGGTTACATGATTTCTATTTTTCCTCTATATAAATATTTTTATGAATTTTATAAATTATTTTTAGGATTTATTGTTTGAGAAGACTTCTCTGGAAGTCTTCTGGAGAATACGTACATGGAAGTCTTCTCAGAGAAGACTACTGGACGACTTCACGGAAGACGTCCGGAAGACTTCCGGAAGACTTCGCCATTAGGCGGGAATTTGAATTTTCACTGAAATTCAAGCGGTAAAATTGTAGAGTCTTCCGTGAAGTCTTCCTTGAAGTCTTCTACTGCATTATATGTTAGAAGACATCCCGGGAAGTCTTCTGGAAGTCTTCCGAAACCCTAAATCAATTAACTAACCAAAAAACACTTCCTTAAACATAAAATAAACTTAGAAAGTGTTTAAAATCATCTTATTAGAGGATCACTAACACATATTCGTCAAATTCAAAAAAAAAAGTTAAGAAGATAGATTTCAAAATCTACGCCTAAAACTACCTACAATACTATCACATATGTTACATACTTCTGTTTTAATAGTATTGATTTACCTGACACTGTAAAATGCCACTTATTAGTATATGGTATAGATACACGACTTATCGCCAAATTGTTCATAATTTTCAAATATTCTGGATGTCTGTATGCATTTAGCAAAATCTATGTTCCAAAATAAATTCTTCCTGATTAATGAGATTTTCCACCTTTAATAAGAGGTTATTTTGATGTTTCCGTAATGTTAACCTTAGGCAAAGAGCTTGATGAAACTGAGTCTTTAATTCAGACGAGATTAGAATCTCGGCACTGAAAATGTGAACTCATTAATTATGAAATTTTGACAAAATGTGAACTCATTAATTATGAAATTTTGACAAAATGTGACAATGGGAGATTTTATTCGATAGAGAACTTTGAGATTTTGAAGACACACAGATAAACGCGAAAAGGTCAATTCTCAAGAATGTGGTTGATAGGAGAAACCATTAACGGTGAGGCCTCCATCAACACAAATGGTTTGACCAGTAATATAGGAAGCTGCAGGTAGACACAAGAATACCACTAGTGATCCAACTTCATTTGGTTCTCCAGCGCGCCCAAGTGGAGTTCTTCCCAACAATCCTTCCTTGTATTTGACGTCATCAAGATACTTCAAGAAACACAATTTGAGAGATGATTAGAGGTTGTTAACTTCAGAAAATAAAAATGTGGAAAGCTGTCTTTTGTTTTATTATTACAGGTTGAGACAAAGGAGTCTTGATAAGACTAGGCGCAACAGCGTTGGCTCTTATACCATCTTTTGCCCATTCACAAGCTAGATTTCTTGCTAGTTGATTCGTAGCTCCTGTAATAAAATTTGCCTTTCGATTAGAAGTCAACAAAATGAAAGATAAACACTATGTTGATTAGCTAATATTGAATCTATATAATAGTACTTTGGTTACCTTTCGTTAGACTATAAATGGACCCAGCTAAAAATGATATAATTCCTGCAACAGAGGAAATGAAGACGATGCTTCCGTAGCCTGATGCCTTTAGGAGAGGATGTGAAAGCTGGCAAAAATGGAAAGCAGATTCCAAGTTTGTTGAGACATGGAAAGCAAAATCGTCTGCTACATATTCTGTTGTTGCCTTTCCGCGAAGTACGCCCACATTGTTCACCTACGTTGAACAGGAAGATGATTTCTCTTAAATTAAAAACGTTTCAACATACATGCTTGTAAGTTATTTCCTGTAGTAAGATCATTTACGTACAAGAATGTTGAGTTTGCCATCGAAAAGCGAGGAAACAGTTTGTATCAAAGTTTCTCTCTCGGGACGCGAGGTTACATCACATACGGAACCACTCACTTGGAACCCTTTCTTTTCCCATTCGCTTAAACTTTGATTGAGGAAAGTTTCAGATATGTCGCATACATGAACTCTGGCTCCAAAACTAGCTAACTCTTCTACTATGCCATACCTAAATGCTCCATAAACAGAAAACTTCTTAAAATGTTAACATTTGATTTTTTAAAAAGAAGCGAGGCAACGAGTAAAAAAGAAAGACGAACCCGACTCCGCTGGCTCCACCGGTCACAAGAGCCGTCATACCTTGGAGACTCCATCTTTTATCCATTCTACTTGCATATGACTAGCAAGAAATGGCCACACGTTATATATAATGATTGTGGACACAATAATAATATCTTAGAATGATTGTGGCCACAATTATATTTTTTTTTACCGAATTTTCAATAGACACCCGCTTACTTATTTATTCTCTTCAATTAGACTAGACAGGTTATTTTCTATGAAAAATGGCAATAATTGCTAACCAGTAACAAACAAAGGTAATTATTGTACATGGAGTTAGACAGACACCCACACTTTTTGACCACATGAAAAAAGGCAAATTCTTATTAGTATAAACAATAAAAGTTTAAAAATGTTTTTTTTTTTGAGGGAACAATTTTTCTTAAAAAATGCTAGGAATATCTTCTTAAGTATGTATAATTTCTTTCTCAATTTGTTAAAAAAAAATCAAATTCAAGAATGTATATAGGTAATTAGACTCTTGAATATAAACTTGCATGTATATATTTATATTGCTTCCTAAATGTGTATGAGATTTTACTTATATGCATATTTTTAAAAATACTTAAAATTTACATTTATAAAACTTAGAATACTTATAGGCTTTTAAAATTTACGAAGATAATTTTAAATGCATATAATATTTATATAAATTTAGATATCAAACTCTAAAAAGACTTCCTAAGACTTTCGAAATGTCGTCCTGAATAGGTAGATGTTATACGTATTTAATAATATCTTAATAAATATACATATAATTCAAATTCAGCAAAGTAATCATAAATATATATTCATGAATGTAGTCTTAAATACACATTTAATAATATATATATATATATATATATATATATATAAATCTTAAAGTTTTCCTAGATTTCATAAATATATCATATATATATTCTCAAATATGAATATAACTAAAATTCATGAAAATATCGTACACATTTAGGAAAAAACTTCTAAACTTTTTTTTAAGAAAAATGGTTTCCTAAAAACTTTCAAAGATGGTTCCTGAAAAGAATATTTGGAAAATAAAAATTTGAAAAAAAAATTCTTCATTTTTAAAAAAATTCTTCATTTTTTTTAAAAAAATTCTTTCAATTCATATTTATTTTTATAATTTATAAAAATATATAATTATCATTTAACTCTTTAATAAAATCCAATTTAGTCTTTTGATCATTGTGAGCTTGTTTGAAAATAAAAACATGTTTTATGATTGTTTGACGCCATTTCTCAATAAATTTTACAAAGATATAAACTATTGTAACTAGTTCATAAATCATTATATGAAGATCCGACTTCCGAGAGCACAACTATGAACTTTTCCGTTGTTGTATGTGAATTTTTTTGGCCAAAGGGTTTTCAAGTTGTATGAGAAATTTTGTAGCAATTGTTTTTGTAGAAAATTTGTTACAAAAATATTAGTAGAGAAATTTTATAGGATGATCTTAAAAATGTTTTGTCATAAATATAGCTTACAATGGTCAAAATGTTCAAAATATTACATTAAAAAAATAAACATACACTTATAACTGTAGGATCAACTAATTTTGATTTAGGGTTTAAATTTGAGGAGTGGCATATTTTGTGAAGTGGGGTTTAAGATTTTTTTTTAAATATAATTTTGAGTAATAATTGTAAAAATAGTTTCAAAAATAATTTTTGAATTTGAAAAAAAAAATTGATAATATTTTTTTTATTATAATATTTCTAATTCAAAATGTATAATTCAAAAATTACATAAAGTTATTTTTATTTTATTTTTTATTTTTATCGTTTATTTAAATAATTATTTATATTTATATATCTGCATCTAAGGTTTTTGCCTTTTTGATAAAAAATATTTCAGTCATTTGTCTCTCTTTTGTAAAAAATATATTTTCCTCTTTTTGTGAAAAACATATTTTAATTTTTTTAAAAGAATTACCCAAATTTTAACTATGTATTGTCACTGTAAATAACGAGTTCTAGCAATCTATCTTTTTTAAATAAATTAATTAGAGGTAATCCGAGCCTATAGATGGATTCAAGGTAAGTCTCAAGTGGATGTGTAGTTGTATAGATTCTCTCTGAATATTCAAATGTACTTAAAGCAATGGTCAATATTAATGTGGATCTTCAGAGCGATAGATAACAAACATCTTGTGTTTAGACAGACTCATGTGTTTAGTTTATACCGACTCATGTGTTTAGACTTTGCTTTACAATGCCAGGCTGTCACAGAGCGATAGATAACAAACATGGTGATATTACTCCTTCGGTTTCATAATGTCTCATGTTTTAGAATTTTCATGTTTTAGATTTTTTACACTTATTAAGAAAATATAATAAATTGTAGTTATCAATACATTATTTTTACAATTACATATTCTTCATAAATTTTAATCAGTAGAATTTTAATAAATGTAATTATGTTTTCCAAAATTTAAAATTTATCATTAATTAGTGTATTCAAAATATAAAAATGTATCTTTTTAAAACAAAATTTTTTTCTATAATATAGATTTTTCCAAAACGAAGAAAATATATCTATTATATTATAACATCAACATGACCAATCGATAAATGTTTGGTACAATTATTTATTACTTATGTATTGTTACTTTATATTAATAATACTAAGTCATTTATATTATTGATAAAAGATTATAGAAAAAAAATTAAATTTTTCAAAAAATTAATAATACTAAGATTTTTATGTTGTGTCCAACTTAAAAATTAATTTTAAAACTGCACTAAAACAAGTTACAGTCACCTGATTTTATGAAAATATATTCACATTTTAATAACTGCAACTAAACTAACAGTTTTTATCTCCTATTTTAAAGGACCATATTTCAAATAAAGATACATTTTTTAAATAAATTTGTTCTATATATTTTTCAAAATAGTTTTTTTAATCATTAGATATAAGGCAGTTATGTTTTTTAAATCATTAGACATATTAATTATCTTTGATTAAGTGATGTGTCATGGTATTAGAATTATCCGAAATAGACATTCTTGAATTATATCACCCATAAAATTTTTTTACAGTTATATTTAATTTTTAATATATAAAAATATACCTACCCTATAAAATATAATTTTTAATATTCTTATATGAGAGACCGGGTTAGAATCTAGTTTTAACTTAAAATATAATCTCGTAAGCACATACCCATGCATATAGTTTACATCTAATCTATTAAAACTGAAGTACAAAAATGAAATAACCCTTGATTTTATATAATATTTACAAAGAATGCTACTGATATTATCTATGTATCCAAACATCTAAAAATTGATTCTTAACAAGAAAAAAATAAATTTGGGCTCAGCCCATTAACAATCTTTGTCATTTAAATTAATGACTTTATAAAAAAGTGTATATATACTTTCCAAATTTTTATAATAAAAACAAAATTATACATATATATAACATTAAATTAGTTTTATTTTTATTCATATTCATATAAGCTACCAACTATATTTGAACTGCAATGTTAATAATTTTCGATTATAATATGAACTTATTCATTTACAATAACAAAATGATGTAACTTTCCATAACAATTTAATGACTAAAATATATACTAATATTTATTATAAATGGTTATATATACAAACAAATACAATGTATTATCATTTGTACGATATAAATCTAATAAGAATAACTTATGTAATTTATAAATTTTAAAAAATTAATCACCATATAATACATATACATAGTTAGGTCTAGGACGGATCGAATATCTAGAGTATTCTAGGATATACGGATTCAGATATTTATTCATCAGATTCATAAAATTGTTACCCAGATATGGATATTTGGGGTTAGGATATTCGGACTAAAATCCGAATACACGCTGATATTCGGACATGTTTTTTTAATTAAAAATTAACTATTGACCATCTATTTAGTGTATTTAAAATTATTATTTAAAAGCTTAAAATTATTAAAAATTAATAAAATTAAAATTTTAGTTATTTATATAAAAGTATATATTATATACATAGATAACTATAATTAAATTTTAAATATTTAACATTTAGATCCGATATCCAGACCTAAAATTTTACTATCTGAATTTGTACTTGGATCAATCAAATCCGTAAAATCACTATCATGATCCCTGAATATCCTTTTTTCGAAGCGGATGGGATCCCGAATCGGATAACGGATATTGAATATTAAATTTAAGTCATATATACAATTATATCAAACAAATTTGTTAAAATATTAGATATTCACAAAATAACATCCGCGCGGACGCGCGGTAAAATGCAGTCTGGATTGTTTCAACTGCCAAAGTGATTGTGGACACAATAATAATATCTTAGAAAAATTGTGGGCCAGTAACAATTTTTTCCGAATTTTCAATATACACCCACTTATTTATTCTTCAATTAGACTAGACAGGTTATTTTCTATCAATAATGAAAATAATTTCTAACCAGTAACAAACAAAGCTGATTATTCTACGTGGAAGTTAGACACCCACACTTTTTGACCACAAGAAAAAGGCAAATTCTTATTAGAAAAAAATCAATCTTTTGCTTGCACCAATATGACAACTATTCATCTAGTAAACATCAGTAACTACCATGATGTATTTAATTGGGGGAATGTTTCAGCATAAATTTAATATTGTTATTATTATAAGGTTAATACAGGTATCCGTTTTGTATAAGCCTGATATCACATGTAACTTTGGCCGGTTTGACCAATATCAATGAAAATCGACAAGAAAAATACATGTATCCGATTTTTTTTTTCATTTCTTAAATGTTTTTAAACTTGAAAATTTTATCAATTAATAATTCAGTTCCTTTCAAAGATATAAAAATTGACAAAAATGGTGTAAAAAACATGAGCTTTTCCGTGCAATGTGTATCGGTAAATATGTTTTTCAAAGAAAAATTTAATACTAGATAAATTAGACAGATTTTTAAAAATTTTGTCCTCTAGAAAGCTTGTAAGGATAAAAACATCAAAACTAGTTTTCATTAATGGATAAAAGATAATTATATTCTTATTTACATTTTTATTAATTATTTATTAAATGTATAAATAAATATTATTTTTTTCTAAAAATAAGACAATTCGAAAAAGTAAAAAAATTATTAAATAAACAAGAAAATTTTCAAAATGTTTTTTGAGGAAACAATTTTTGAAAAATGTTAGGAATGTCTTTCAAATTCAAGAATGCATATAGGCAATTAGACTCTCGAATGTAAACTTGTATGTATATATTTATAATGCTTCCTAAATGTTTATGACATTTGACTTATATGCCTATTTAAAAACAATGAAAATTTAGACTTTTAGAATTTAGAGAACTTGTATGCTTGAAAAATTTACGAAGATAATTTTAAATGCATAAAATATCTATATTAAAATTTAGATATCAAACTCTAGAAAGTCTTCCTAAGACTTGAAATGTCTTCCTAAATAGGTAGATGTTTCAAATTCAGCAAAGTACTCATAAATATATATTCATGAATGTATTCTTAAATACACATTTAAGAATATATTTTAAATATATATGAACCTTAGAGTTTTCCTAAATTTTATAAATATATTATACATATTTATTAGTATATTCTTAGACTTTAGGAAGATAATATACATATTCAATAATGTTTTCTAAAATATGAATATAAATAAAATTCATGAAATTATTTCACACATTTAGGAAAAAATTTCTAAACTTTTCCAAAGAAAAATTGTTTCCTAAAAACTTTCAAAAAATGGTTTCTGAGAAAAAAATTTGGAAAAGAAAAATTTGAAAAAAAATTCTTCAAAAAGTTCAAAATCTTTTAATTCGTATTTATTTTATAATTTATAGAAAATGATATAATTATCATTTAACTCTTTAATAAAATCTAATTTAGTCTTTTGATAATTGTGAGCTTGTTTGAAAACAAAAATATGTTTTAAACTACAAGAAAACAGAGACTTAACAACGAAAGTTTACGAGGAAAATACTTCGTCGTAAATGTACAAGTACATTACTAGGACATTACGACGAACAATAAATTCGTCGTAATGTCCTTGTAATATTACGACCAAATTACTTCGTCTTAATATTACAACGACATTACGACGAATATTATTGTTCGTCGTAATTTCCTAGTAAATCTACAAGGCTATTACGACGAATAATATGGTTGGTGAAAACGTGTTTATACTGTGCTTCAGAGAAGTAAATTCGTTGTAAAATCCTTGTGGGGTACTTGTAATAGCCTAGTTAAGGTTTTCCTTGTAAATTCGTTGTTATATCTTCACCTACCAAATTCGAAAATTTCCTATATATATGTTCATTCTCTTCATAACTTATCACAAAAACGAAAAAAAAGAAAAGAATAAAAAAAAATGTCGGATGGTAGAAATATTTACGAGTTACGGAGTTGGATGTATACGCACAAGGATGTTGACGGTAGAGTGACCGATGCATTTCTCAGGGGGCTAGAGACATTCATGTACCAGGCAGGGTGTACGCCGATCACGCAAGAAAGTGGTAAGATGTTCTGTCCTTGTCGAAAGTGCAAGAATTCAAAATTTGCTCGTAGTGAAACTGTATGGAAACATTTATTAAACAGAGGCTTTACACCACATTACTATATTTGTTTTCAACATGGAGAAGGTTATGGTGGAAATGAAGCTAGTAGTAGTAATAGTAACTTTCAGGATACTGGTAATAGGCAAGAACCATATCATTTGCATAATGAATATAGTTACCATGAGGAGGAACAAATGGTAGATCATGATAGGGTTCATGACATGATTACTGATGCATTTTTACCTGAAACCACTACAACAATAGCTGCTGAAAGTGAAAATGTTGAAGAACCAAACTTAGATGCGAAAACGAGGTTTTACCTTTCACGATTTATTTCACACGAGGTTTTACCTTTTACGCTGAAACCACTATGTATTTCACACGAGGTTTTACCTTTCACGCTTATGAGTATGGAAAACGACAGACAACAAGTAACTACGGAGTGTGTGTGACAGGCGAAATAGACTTTTATGGGATTTTGCAGGAGATTATTGAAGTTGAGTTTGTAGGGTTACTGAAGTTGAAGTGCGTTCTCTTCAAATGTGACTGGTTCGACCCCGTTATGAACAGAGGTACTCGGATTAACAAATTCGGTGTTGTCGATGTCAATTCTAGAAGAAGATACAACAAATTCGAGCCTTTCATTTTAGCTTCTCAAGCCTGCCAAGTTAGCTTCATTCCATACCTACGCCTTAGGGATTCCGGAATAACTTGGTTAGCGGCTATCAAAGTTACTCCTCGTGGACGAATAGTTGCTGGAGAAGAATCACCTTTGCAAGAAGAAGCGTGTATCACTGAGGTTGTAGTACCTGAACAACATACCGATGACATTCTTCTCATTGATCAGGAAAATTGTCAATATGAAGATCTTCCCGATGATATGACGGATGAAGCAGGTGAAGACGAGTTTGGTGAAAATGATGATGATCATTGTACTGATGTTGATGATGACTCGAATGACTCAGAATGAATGTAAACAAATGTTTTCAATATTTAAATATGTGTAAGACTTCAGTTATGTGTTATTCAGTTGAATTTTAGAACTTAAAATTCGAATTTTAAATAATTAATTAAAGTATTAAAACATAATTGAATTTCATTAACAAATTTCATTAAGGGTTTAGGGTTTATATTTTTATCACCAAAAAATGAGAGCTTAGAATTTAAGGGAAATGGGATGAAGAGTGAAATATAGATGTGAAGTTATAGATTTGGGGTTTGGGGTTTAGGGATTTGACTTAGAGGGTTTTGGATATATTCATATTAAATTCGTCGTAATAAAAAACACGGGCCTGGTAGTTTCGTCGTAAATGGGCCTATTAAATTCGTCGTAAAGTGTCCTACTAAATTCGTCGTAAATTTGTCCTATTAAATTCGTCGTAATGCAAAACACGCGCGTGGTAGTTTCGTCGTAATAGAAGACACGCGCGTGGTAGATTCGTCGTAATGGAAGACACGTGCGTGGTAACTTCGTTGTAATTTTACGACGAAATTACTAGGACCATAAATTTCTATATATACTCGAGGATCAGTCACGAGGCTTGCCTCGTGCATTCCTCCCAACCTCCACTCTCTCTCTAACTCAAGGTATGTTTTTTTTTTTTTTTTAGGTTAGGTAGTTAATAGGTGGTTAGTTTAGGTGATTAAATATAAGGAACATACCGTTATTAGAAACTGATTAGAAAATTGAATAAATATTTTTAAAAGATTAATGACTTATTTTTTAAAAAAATGGAATAACAATTTTTTAAACTGATTATATATTGTTTTGAAATTGAATAAATATTTTTAAAAACTGATTAGATGTTTTATTATCTAATTCTATTTTTCCTTTAAATTTAGATGGCACCTAGGAGACGACCCACATATTCTGATATATTTGGATCTCGAGACGGGACATCATCTAGTTCGGCTCCATCATCTTCAGATCCGGAGGCGGTCCCAGAGTCACAGGGAGTTCCTTGGGCTCCTCCTCCTCCTTATGCACCTCAGATACATCACCCGATGCCTCCACCTCCTCCTCCATATGAGGCACCTCCACCGGCCTCAGGATCCGGTGTTCATTTCGATTTGTTGGTCCCTCCTTCTGCACCGTACACCACATATACAATGGAGGATCTTCTTTCTCAGCCTGGACGAGCAGGATTAAAGATTTTGGACCCCGATACCCCAGAGGGTACTTATTGGTAAGTTATTAATTTTGTTAATTTTAATATTTTTAACATTAATTATATTTGTTATACTCATCTAATAAATTCATAATTTTTTCAGGTTTGGTGTGGATAATTGTGTCGGACGTAGCGTTTCTGACACAATCAAAAGCTATTTCGTCTAGGCTCATCCCAACTGGAGCATGACTCCCGAGCACATTAGAACTACGTGGTTCAAATGTTTCGCGGTAACAATTTTCTATTTTCTTATTTAATAATATATTTTTATTTTTTTCTAATTCATTTAATTATTTTTTTTCTAATTCATTTTATTTTTCATTGTTTCAGCAAAGGTGGCAATGGTCCGTATCAATCAACGAGAGGGTTAAGTCGGAATTTGTTGCTAGAGCAAATATCCGCCTTTGCAACACCGTCACAGATTGGAAGGACAAGTGGGAGTACAACAGCTATGATGCCAAACCCACCGAGCTCATGAAAGAGGTATGGGATAGCCTCATCGCCTATTGGAAGTTACTGGGCTCGGTCCGTAAGGCGAACAGTTGCTCTGCTTCCCGTAGGACCAAGGATGCAGACGATAACTTGCCCATGCTTCATACAACCGGGCAAAACCCCCACGCCGGAGTTCGTCTACGAGTTGTAAGTTTTATTAATTTTAGGTTTATTTTTTATTTTTCTTAATATTATCTTATATAAAAAAAATTAAACTTACATTTTATATGCTTTTGTAGGTTAAGAAGACCGGAGTGATGCCGTCTTTGAGTGATCTATTCAAGATCACTCACAAAAAAGCGAGCGGGGGTTTTGTAGATCCACGGTCAGAGAAAATCTTTCACGACGTGGCTGCTCGGGTTGAAGAGCGCGAGACGCAGCTAACCCAACAGTCTACTGATGGACAGCCCGTCAAATTGTCTACAACTCAGGTGGACAAGATCTTCGAAGAGGTAAATTTTATAAATATTTTTAATTTTTAATTTTATAATTTAAAGTAAAGTATATTTCATTTCTAATTTTATAAATATTTGTTTTATAAGGCCGCTCCACGGAAGAAGGGGCGGACAATGGGCATAGGATCCGTCAATGACGTTCCAAAGGCGACTTCGTTTTACTCGTCGAGCCGAGATGAGGAGAATGCTCGGTTGAAGGCTCAGGTGGACGACCAACAGGTTCGTTTGCAATCTCTGGAGGATCTTCTCGATGTTATGGCGGTTGGAAACCCTGTTCTACAGAGAGCATTGGAGGAGAGACGCCGGAATCTCAGCGGACAAGCGTCTCATGTAGACGAGCCTCGGGACACTGCAGAAGAGAACGAGACCTCCAACAACTATTTCGACAATGTCCAAATTTAATTTTATTTTAATTTTAAATATTTTGATATTATATTATAATGTAAATACTACTTTATAACTTTTATATATATTCAGTTTTTTATATTTTTAAAATAATTTTAATTTTGAATGTTTTAAAAGAATTTTAATTTATAATTTTTTTAATATATATTATTTATTAACATTTCCATTTAAATTCCTCGTAAAATTTACAAGGAATTTACAAGTAGGTACTTGTAAAGTCCTCGTAAATTTTACAACGACTTTACATGGAATTCCTTGTTTATTCGTCGTAATGTATTACAACGACTTAACATGTCAGGACATGTAAATTCGTCGTAAAAGGTACAAGGCTTTAGGGACTGTTTTACTAGGAAATATTACAAGGAGTTTACGAGGACTTTTTACTAGGAACTTAAGACGAAATGGGTCCTACTCGTTTACGATAAATCTTTTTCGTTGTAAGTGTTACGACGAATTTATAATGAATCGGGCATTACGACGAGCGTTTTACAACAAATCATGATTCGTTGTTATTTCGTCGTAATACACCCATTACGACGAAATAACTAGGAATATAGCCCTCGTAATAGGGTTGTTTTCTTGTAGTGTCATGACTGTTTGACACTATTTCTCAATAAATTATACAAATATATAAAGCTTTGTAGGGTAAGAAAATCAAAGTATCATTCTTGTTTTAGATTAAGATACAAGAATAAAAAGTAAAGCTTTAGTGTTTACATGTGCATTTTCAAAGTTCGTTGATGATCATTGAACAAATGATCACTCTCTCTTTCTAACAAGTAGTTTCTGATATTTCACACTTGTTCAAGTTATCATTTTCTAATGCAGAAAACTCTTTTATATAAAGTAATAAGGGTTTGCAATGGTTAGCACTAACAAATGCAATGGTTAGTGAAGAGTTAATAACTATTAATAACAATAGTTGTAATGGTTAGCCAAAAGTCACAATGTTTTATCACCAACGACTTTAATCAGCAATGATTGTAATGATTTATGACCAAAAGTTTCAATAGTTTATCACTAATAGTTACAATTAAAAACAGCTGCAATTGTTCATCTAAACAATTACAATGTTTCGCTTAAATAGTTGTAAGGATTCACTTAAGTTAGTTTCTAGCATGTCACCCGTGATGCGATCAATTAAGACACTAGTTTGTCTTTTTCTGTTAGTACAAAGCAGAGGAACAGAGGATAGAGGAGAACTTTTCGATGCATGAGAGTCTATCTGAGAGATATTGCTGCAAGATGTTTGTGTTTTGGATTCTCACTATTTCAATATGATTAGCATCTCTACAATGGAAAAGCAAACTCGTTTATACTTTTTTGCATAAACTCATAGCCTGATAATTTTTATTAGAGAGTGGGAGCTTAAAGACATTATGAAGCATGTGGTTGATAGGAGAAACCATTAACGGTGAGGCCTCCATCAACACAAATGGTTTGACCAGTAATATAGGACGCTGCTGGTAGACACAAGAAGGCCACTAGTGATGCAAATTCATTTGGCTCTCCAATGCGACCAAGTGGAGTTCTACTGTACAATGCCTCGAAACCGACGTCATCAAGAAACTTCAAGAAACAAAATTTGAGAGATCATTAGAGGACATGAGGCTGTTAATTTTTAAAAATATATATGTATGTAAACGTTTTGTTGTTTACAGGTTGAGACAAAGGAGTCCTGATAGAATTAGGGTCAACAGCGTTGGCTCTTATGCCATCTTTTGCCCATTCACATGCCAAATTTCTTGCTAACTGATTGAGAGCTCCTGTTTAAGAATCGTATTAGGAATCAACAAAAGGAAAAACAAGACATTCTTGTTGATTAATTACCCTTGCATCTAGCTTGTAGTACTTTGGTTAGATTTTGCTAGACTATAAAGGGATCCTGAAGAAAAATATACAACCCCAGCAACAGAGGAGATGAAGACGATGCTTCCAAATCCTGAAGCCTTTAGGAGAGGATGTGAAAGCTGGCAAAAATGGAAAGCAGCTTCCACATTTATTGAGATATGGAAAGTGAAATCGTCTGCCCCATATTCTGTTGTTGGTTTCGCACGAAGTCCGCCCACATTGTTCACCTACGTTGAACAGAGAGATGATTTCTCTAAAAATAAGATGTTTCAACGTATATGCTTATAAGTTGTTTCTCTAGTAATATCATTTACGTACAAGTATGTTTAGTTTGCCATCGAATAGCGAGTAGACTTTTTGTATCAAAGTTTCTCTCTCAGAACTAGAAGTTACATCACAGACTGAGCCACTCACTTGAAACCCTTTCTTTTCCCATTCGCTTAAACTTTGATTGAGAAAAGTTTCAGAGATGTCGCATACATGGACTCTAGCTCCAAAACCAGATAATTCCTCTACGATGGCATGCCTAAACTTTCCACAAAAATAAGTTACCTAAAATCTTGACCACTCAAGACGATATCAAGAGCAAGAAAAACAAACCCGATTCCACCAGTTACAAGAGCAGTCATACCTTGAAGACTCCATCTTTTATCCATCTTTACCTTTTTGCATGTTATTTGCAGTCACCAGAAATTCTTGAATTAATTATATTAAAAAGGAAAGATAAGTCTGAAATGAATTATTGAGTAGGTATGCCGACACAAGAAAAATGAGTACGTATGTGTGGTGGAAATGTAATGTAGTTTTATTCCTATAAAGCATATATAAGATTACCAGAGAAATGCTCTACAATAGCCCTAAATTTTTTTATCACAAATCTAGCTTCTAAAAATTAAAATGACCAAAATGTTTTATTAAAAAGGTAAATATATATATTTATATTTTAGGGTTAACTAATCTAGACTTAGGATTAACTAATCTAGATTTAGGGTTTAGAGTTAAGGGGTGAAGTTTTGGACTAAGATTAAAATTTTTGAAAATAAAAAAGAAATATTAAAAGTTTTAAAATAAAATTTTTAAAATAGTTTCAAAAATAAAATTTGAAAAAAAAGTTTTTGAATTTTTTTTATTAAAAATTTTTAATTTAAAAACATATAATCTGAAACTATAAAAATAATTTATTTAGGTTATAGAGTCTTTGTCTATTTAATGAAATATTTTGGTCATTTTCTTCTTTGCAGGCTCTTTTTAAGATAAAAACTTAAAAATGATCTATTTCAGAGAATGACCCAAATTATTATATAATATATAGTTTAGCTATTTATGAATACTATATATATGGAAAATATCTGAAATATATTTTTTCTTAAAAAAGTTTTAGAAAAATATATCTCAAAGAAAAAAAATGACCAAAATAAAACTTTTTATTTTGAAAATTTTAATATTTTTTTTAGTTTCTTTAAATTTTTTAGTTTTAAACCTCGCATTTAAAACTCCACCCCATAACTCTAAATCCTAAGTTTAGATTAGTTAAATCAATGGGTATAAATGTATATTTACACCATTTAATAAAATCTATTTTGGTCATTTTTTTTCTTGAAGTCTATTTTGGCGACAAAAACTTTTTAATGTCTATATTAGGGTATTCCTCTATATATATTTATAACATATAATTTTTATTTCTTGTTAAAATATATAGTAATATATCTATATATTACATTATATTTTTAGTTCAAAATGTTTGTAATTGATAAATGTTGGGGATAATAAGTTTAGGAGGTATGTTTTCCTATTTGAGTAGAACGTCAGATTTCTTCTCAGATCAAACATTTTCTAGCCTCTGACTTATGTTTTCCTTCTGCTTCCTGATAAAATGAAAAACTCTTTCCATATTTCAGGATATACAAATATCTAAAATAGATTTCGAATACCAAAACATATAAAAGGGACTCCTAAACCCTAGAAGAAGGGGATCAACTATAGAAGCATTCATCTAGAACTATGGTTTACTAACCAACACGTAGTACTCTTTCTCTATTGATCAATAAAAACTATCTCTGATATGTTCTTCTAACTTTACTGTTTTACTTCATGTTTCCGTAGTATCACGAAAGACCCTGTTATATTTTAGTTTAACAATTTGGCGCTAGAAGGAGGGGGATAACAATGACTACATGACGATTACTAGAAGTGAACATGAGCAATCCATGGCCACTACAACAGACACCAACTTACAATCCCAGCTTGAAGCCTTGCAGAGGCAACTCACCAAGATGACCTCTACCAGGGAAAACGACAACACCCTCGTAGGTGACCATGTAATCATCTCAAAAATCGAAACTCTGAAAGAAAGGACGGAAGGATATTCCAAGAAGATGAAGCAGAGCGTACAAAAGGTCTCACAACTTGAAGCCGATAAACTAGTTCTCTTAGAAGAAAACTCTAAACACTCCAGCTAGGAGATAATACGATCAACGAACTATCCTAATGAATGGAGAACCGACTGAATGATCCAATATCGCAAACATAGATAATGTCAACCCAAATGGAGACGATCATGAAGAATCAGATACAGACACTGAGATGCAAGAAGTCATTGCAGATAAGAAATCGGTAGAAAATATTATTTATAAAAAGGCTTCACCAAAACATTTGAGGCAGTATGTGCACTCGTAGAGAGGTTTTCTGGTGTCGCTCCTCCGATCAAGAGAAGCACTCCACATTCCTATGCATATATCCCTTTCGCGTGCGAGATCGCCCTGATCGAGATTCCGAGAAAATTCTTCTTTCCAGCCATGGTAATGCACGACGGAATAAGCGATCCAAACAATCACGTTAAAAAAAAAAGATTCTTACTACAACTATCCAAAAAACTCTAGGAAGCTACAATATGCAAGTGTTTCAGATCAACATTGACTCTACTCGCCCTGAAATGGTACATCAATTTACCCAACAAGCACTACAAGAAAACACTTGCATAGCGACTAGATATTACGACTACATAGGTTTAGTCGTAATTAACCATCTCATTTACGACTACATTACGTCTAAAAAGGAATTAGTCGTAACAAACAGAGGTTAACTTGCTACCAATTCCACTCGACGTACATTAGTCGTAACATAACGACCAATGTACGACCACGTTTCCGTGTAAACGTACTATAGTCGTTAAATTACGACTAGTGTACGACCACACGTGTTTAGGATTTCGGTCAAGGGTTTAATAAAGGTCGATGCTAATTGGTCGTAAAATTTCGAAGCTAAGTAGTCGTAAAGTACCCTATAAAAGGGCCATCGTTTTCTCCAAAAGCCAAACAAATATTTTAAAATATTTTAGATAAAGAGTTGAAGATTTGAAAAAGATTTTAAAAATCTAAGAAAAAGAGAGAAAAAAGCTACTGGGAT
Source organism: Moricandia moricandioides (assembly GCA_905132885.1). Taxonomy (NCBI): domain Eukaryota; kingdom Viridiplantae; phylum Streptophyta; class Magnoliopsida; order Brassicales; family Brassicaceae; genus Moricandia; species Moricandia moricandioides. The sequence goes on along the minus strand of CAJHQQ010000115.1, from coordinate 296,055 downwards.
CACAACTCCGAAAAGATTAATGCGGGACTAACATTGAAACGTTGGTTTCGCTTAGAATCTATGGACTTGTGATTCCAGTGTCTTTCTTCTCTTTTTTTTTTAAAAATACTACAAATGTAGTCCCTAATTGGTCGTAAATGCCTTTTGTCACTCATTGGTTGTAATGTTACGACTAATATACATCTAATATCTTTTACCACCAATTAACTACTATTTGGTTGTAAATTAGTCGTAAAAGTGGTACCAGATTATGACTAACTGTTTTGCATCCATTTTGAATCTATTTAACTACTAAGTTAATTACCTACCAAAATCGAAATTTCTCTATAAATATGATCTTCTTCCTCATTCTTAAAACGAAAAAAAAAATAGAAAACTTTAAAAAAAAATGTCTAGAAATATTTATGAGATCCGGAGTTAGATGTATGCACATAAAGATTCAAGAGGAATAGTAACTGATGAATTTCTCAACGGAGCAGAGATGTTCATGAACCAGACCGGACAAACGTCTCTCACACAAGAAACGGGTAAAATATTCTGTCCTTGTCGTAAATGCAACAATACGAAGTTTGCTGCTAGTGAAACGGTTTGGAAACATATAGTAAATAGAAGATTTACTCCACATTACTATATCTGGTATAACTACGGAGAAGGTGATAATAGGAATGAAGCTAGTAGTAGTAATCAGGTTGAAATAGTTCATAACAGAGAGGAACCACATTTGCTTTCTGAAAGTTACCTTCAAGAGGGTCATCATATGGTAGATCATGATAGGATGCATGATATGGTGACAGATGCATTTCGTGAAACAACATCTATTATAGAGGAGGTAGAAAATGTAGAGGGGCCTAACTTGGATGCAAAAAGATTTTACGAAATGCTAGCATCAGCTAATGAGCCAATTTATGAAGGTTGTAGAGAAGGTCTTTCTAAATTATCATTGGCTGCTAGGATGATGAATATCAAAACTGATCATAACTTACCTGAAGTTTGTATGGATGCATGGGCTGAGTTGTTTAAAGAGTATTTGCCTGAAGATAATTTGTCTGCTGAATCTTATTATGAGATTCAGAAACTTGTTCATAGTCTTGGATTGCCTTCAGAGATGATAGATGTCTGTATAGACAACTGTATGATCTTCTGGGGAGATGATGTCGAATTGTTAGAGTGTAAATTTTGTAAGAAGCCGCAATATAAACCGCAAGGACGTGGACGGAATAGGGTTCCGTACCAGTGGATGTGGTACTTATCCATTAAGGATAGACTGAAGAGATTATATCAATCTGAGAAGACGGCATCATCAATGAGATGGCATGCGGAACATACCCAGAAGGAAGGTGAGATCAATCATCCCTCTGATGCAAAAGCGTGGAAACACTTGAATCGGTGTACCCTGATTTTGCAAGTAACCCCCGAAACGTTTATCTTGGACTCTGTAGAGATGGCTTTAGTCCATTTGGAATGTCTGGAAGACAATACTCGCTTTGGCCAGTCTTCTTGACACCGTACAACCTTCCTCCAGAGATGTGTAATGCAAAGGAATTGCTTTTCATGAGTATATTGATACCTGGACCAAAGCATCCAAAGAGGTCACTGGATGTTTTTTTACAGCCTTTGATTAAAGAGTTGAAGGAATTATGGTCAACAGGCGTGCAAACATATGATTGTTCAACAAAAACAAACTTCACAATGCGAGCAGTTCTTTTGTGGACCATTAGTGACTTTCCTGCATACGGGATGTTGTCAGGTTGGACAACGCATGGTAGACTATCTTGTCCTTATTGTATGGGAAGCACAGACGCATTTCAGCTGAAGAATGGTAAAAAAACTTCCTTGTTTGATTGTCATCGAAGATTTCTTCCCATTAACAATCCGTACCAAAGGAATAAGAAATTGTTTCGGTCAAAGAGGGTTGTAAGGGACACCGCTCCACCCTATTTAACTGGAGAAGAAATCGAGAAAGATATTGATTACTATGGAGCACTAGACACAGTTAGCAGAGGGGGTAATTGGCACACTCCTGCAAATATGCCCGACGGTTATGGGATACAACATAATTGGCACAAAAAGAGTATATTTTTGGAACTTCCATATTGGAAAGATCTACTCCTGCGACACAATCTTGATGTGATGCATATAGAGAAGAATTTCTTTGACAACATCATCAATACTTTGTTGAACGTCCCTGGGAAGACAAAAGATAACAAGAACTCAGGGTTGGATTTGCCTGGATTATGTTCTAGGGTTGAGCTGCATATTCAAAACGATGGGAAAATTCTGGTTCCCATTTTCAGATTGTCAGCACCAGCAAAAGCGGCGTTGTTCAAGTGGGTGGCATCTGATGTGAAGTTTTCGGATGAATATGTTTCAAATCTATCAAAATGTGTGGATCAGCAAGGACAAAAGTTTGCAGGGATGAAGAGTCATGACTGTCATGTGTTTATGCAACGACTTTTACCATTTGCATTTGCAGAGTTACTTCCAAAAGATGTTCACGAAGCACTTGCAGGTAACAAATACTATTAAAGTTATTAATTATTACTTTTTGGCCCTGTACATTAGAAAGTTTCTTACGTTGGCTTGTACATAAATAATTAGTCGTAGGCATTGGAGCTTTTTTCAGAGATCTTAGCGCACGCACCTTAACTGTAGATGTAATCAAACAACTTGATGAGAATATCCCGATCTTGATGTGCAATTTGGAAAAAATATTTCCTCCGACTTTTTTTGACGTCATGGAACATCTTGTTATCCACCTTCCGTATGAGGCACTGCTTCGTGAACCTGTTCATAATGGATGGATGTATCCTTACGAGCGAGCCATGAAACATCTAAAAAGGAAAGCAAAAAATCATGCAAGAGTGGAAGGTTCAATAGTTGCTGGAAGTTTGAATGCGGAAACATCTCATTTCACTTCATACTACTTTGGATCACAAGCGCGGACTCAGAAAAGAACAACGAGCAGGTATGATGATGTTGGTGTTGTGCCGACATATATTGTTGAAGACGTTCCAGACATATTCTGTCAGGTTGGACGTCTAGGTGGAAGGTTGAGAGAAGTTTGGTGGTCGAGTTCTGAAGACGCCCACAGTGCGCACACATATATCCTCCTTAACTGCGAGGAGCTTGAGTATTTTGAAAAGTAAGTAGTATTCTCTATATGCCGTGATGTTTTAATTACCACACATATTCTACAATATCTAATATCATGAATTTATTTTAAAACAGTGATTTCATTGCCCAAGTCGAAGATGCTATACCAGGGATATCAACTAATGATATCAACAAAAGGAAAGATCAACACTTTGTGAAGTGGTTAAAAACGCAGGTAAATATATATATATTTATGAAATTATATATATATATATATATATATATATATATATATATATATATATATATATCTAATTTCAGATGGATATGTTTCAAATCTATCGATATATACTGCAGGTCGATTATGATGATCCATTTTATCCTCAGTGGTTACACGAATTGATACAAGGTCCGGTCGCGAAGGTCACCACAGCATCTATGTATTTCACACGTGGATACACTTTTCACACTTACGAATATGGAAACCGGAGAGCAACAATGAACTATGGAGTATGTGTGAAAGGCGAAACAGATTTTTACGGAATCATACAAGAGATCATCGAAGTGGAGTTTCCCGGCATGAAGCTCAAATGCGTACTCTTCAAATGTGAATGGTTTGACCCCACTGTCAATAGAGGTGTTCGGTATAGTAAGTTTGGTGTTGTTGACGTAAATGCCACACGGAGGTACAACAAATTTGAGCCATACATATTGGCTTCTCAGGCAGACCAAGTATGTTTTATACCTTACTCAAGGATCAGACAATCTGGAAGTTCCTGGTTAGCCGCTATAAAAGTTACACCTCGGGACCGAGTATTGAACGATGAACAACCGCCTTTACAAGAAGATGTCGTAAATGAAGTAGAAGTACCTGAGCAACGTATTGATGATATCTTACTTGTTGATCCGCATAATCCGATATATGAAGAACTTCCAGACGATGCGATTTTGGACGAAGCCAACGAAGATGAATTTGAAGAAAATGATGAGGTGGAAAATGTTTCTGAGGACGAGTGTGTTTGATTATGTACTCTACCGTCAGTTGTATTTGATTCCGTTTATGAAATACATTATGTTTGCATTAAGAAATTTTTTTGGAGTTTCGAGATTTGATACATGTTTGCGGTTTGTGGTAATTGGGGTTTGGGGGTTGGAGGTTTGTGGTTTGGGGTTTAGGGTTTACGTTTGTGGTTTGTGGTTTAGGGTTTAGGGTTTAGGGTTTAGACGACTACATTACGACTAATAAATCATTGGAGTCTAAATAGTCGTAATGGTTCGACCCTATTTGGTCGTAATATACAGATGGACACACATTGGTCGTAGTGTCGTCGTAACACGTAGTCGTAATGTAGTCGTAACTCGTCTTGGTCGTCCATTAGTCGTAATATTACGACTATGTTATGACTATTGGTCGTACATTAGTCGTAGAATTACGACTAATGTACGACCAAGCTCAAAACCGTATATATATAGGGACATCGCGGAAGCATTTCAGTTGCTCATTCCCTTCTCTCTAACAACTACTCAACATCTCTCTAGGTAATTGTTTTTTTTAGGTGGTTAGTTAGGTAATTAGTTTAGGTTTGGAATTAGTTTAGGTTTGGAATTAGTTTAGGATTGGAATTAGATTTATTTTAATTGTTTAATTTAACCCGTTTATGTTTTTTATAAATTTCAGATATATACATTACGCTATGTCTGGTAGAAAGAGAATCCGGAACCTCGCGGCTAGAAACTCCTACGGGAGTACTTTTCTCGGTCAGTCATCTACCTCGGCTGGCACATCATCCGGCGGCACCTCATCCGGCCCTGACCCGGTTCCGGAGACCCAACCGGGACATACTACTCAGGAGCAGTATGTCCCTCCGTATTATCCGCGCATTGAGAGTGATACGAATTTCTTCACTTATGAGCCGGAACCTGAGTATGTCCCTCCGCCTCCTCAGAACCCGCAACATGCCCATAACCCGCAACAAAATCCTTATCCAGCTCCCTAGAACCCGCAACATGCCAAGAACCCGCAACAAAATCCTGATCCGGCTCCCGGTCTTCATCTAGATTTGATGGTGCCGCCGAATGCACCATATGCGAGATATACGGTGGAAGATATTCTCGGGATGCCGGGACGAGAAGGTTTACGAATCGTCGATCCGGATCGACGCCCCGGCACGTTTTTGTAATTATTCTAAATTATTTAATTAAAGTAAATTTTAAAAATTTATTTAATATTAATATATATTAATATAAATTCTTTCAAATTTTGTAGGTTTTTGACGGACAATGTTTTAGGACAGAGCGTTGGGATATCGTTCGGGCAAATTTTCGGCATGCCCACCCCAACTGGACTCTTACACCGGACTACGTTCGCATTACGTGGTTCAAGTGTTTCGCGGTTACTTTCTCCATTTTTTTTTAAAAAATTAATTCATGCATTGATAGTATATATAAAGTACTAATGTTTTTAAATTTTTCATAATTTTTTTGTAGCAAAAATGGAATTGGTCCATTGGTGTCAACGAAGAGGTCAAATCTGGGTTCTACAAAAAGGCGATGCAGCGCCTCAAGAACATTGTTGGAGATTGGAAGGACGACTGGAGGCTAAGACAGGATGACGCAAAACCAACCTACCTCAGCAATGACGTTTGGGTTGGTTTGGTGGCTTTTTGGATGAAGCCTGAGTCAAGGGCGAAGTCTACCAAGTACTCTGCGGTCCGGTTGACCAAGGATGCTCAAGGTAACCCGCCAGTTCCTCATACTTCCAGGCAGACTCCACATGCTGGGAGGGCACTTGAAATTTTAAGTGTTTGAATATTCTTGATTTTATTATTATTTTTTTATGCAAATTTTAAATTTTTTTTTAATATAGGCCGCAAAAGAAGGAGCGCCACCATCTCTCGCTCGGCTATACAAGATTACCCACCAGCGTTCTGATGGGACTTTTGTGCATCCTCAAGCAGAGAAGATCTACAACGAGGTAGAGGCTCGGATCGAAGAGGTCCAGACTCAGATGTCGCAACAAAATCCAGATGCTCCACCGGTCCAGCTTTCAACCATCGACCAAGACAAGATTTTCGAGCAGGTAAATTATTTTAATTTTTAACTTTATTAATATTTTTAATTTTTTATTAAATTTTCACATTTTTACTTAATTATATCAATATAATTAGTAAATAAAATTTGATATTTTGTAGGTTGCTCCGAAGAAAAGAGGACGTATTGTTGGGATCGGGACTGTGAACGATGTCCCGAGGGCGAGGGCCGAACATGCAGCAATAATAGAAGAAGATTCCTCTCTCCGACGGGAACTAGCAGCTGCCAACAAAGTCATAGATGAGCATAAAGACAAGTTCAAGGCTATGGTGAATATGTTCGATCTTATGATGGAGACCTCGAACCCAAACCCGACGGTTGCAAATGCATGGCAAGCTCTACGTCCGAGCTTTAACCCCGACCCCACTCCGGAAGAGCAAGTGGATATTGATCGACGTGCGGAGCAGCACACTTCCGAGTTCTTCCAAGACATGAACCTCAACAAAACACCTTAGTTTTTTCGGTTTTTTGTATGAATACTTTATATATTATTTTAATCAAATATTATTTTATATATATATTTTTAAAATTTATTAATTTAAAAAAAAAACGAATTAAAAAAATCAAATAAAAAATCAAATAAAAGATTTTATTTAAAAATAAAATCAACATTAGTCGTAAATTAGTCTTTAATTTACGACTAATGGACAACAACAGTCGAAGTTACTTAGTTGTAATATTACGACTATGTAACTACCAATATTTACGTTTGCTTTACCACTACTATAATTACGACTCATTAACTACTAATTATATTACGTCGAATTAACTACGAAACGTTTTACGACTACGTTACGACTACATACATCACCTCAATATTACGACTAATGCCTTAGTCGTAATATTACAACTAGGTTACGACTACGTCCTGTGGACGTAATATTACGACTACGTTACGACTAATTGTGCATTACGACTAGCGAATAACGACCAATGGGTTTTCGATGTTAATTGGTCGTAAAAGGCATATTACGACCAATTAACAACCAATACTGTAGTCGTTAGACACCTGTTTTCTTGTAGTGAAGCCAATAAACTCATTTGCAGATCTAATTGATCAGTTCGTAGAACAATTTACAAGAAGCATGAACCTGGAAAAGACACCATACGATTTATATGAGATCTTTCAACACCAAGCTGAAATCCTGCGTAGCAACATAGCACACTTCAATCTCGCCAGCCATCTCCACCTTCAAGACCCAACAGTGATCTGTATAAGTAGTTAACCAAATATCCGTGCAGAACCATACATGACATTCTGTCCCGAGTATGGGCACAAGTAAAATGGGAGGAAGATAAAATTCCAAAATCAGGAATTGCGGTTCGTGATAAATGAGAAAAGCACTCAAAGTGACAAGCCCTATCATAAGACATGCCAAAAGGAAGAGAAAGAGTAATGAGAAATATCATCATCGACCCATTGAAAAAGCAGAAGGAGTGCAGCATCGACATGGCCAAATATCTCCAATTTCTCCATTTCCAAACCATAATTGGTCAATGTTATGAGGCAAATGGACCCACATGTCAAGTGACCTCAGAAAATGAAAGCACCAGAAGAATTCCGGTACACTAAAAGATGGTGTGAATTCCATAGTGACGAGGGTCATAATACGGAAGATTGCATCTCGTTAAAGATGGAAGTCAACGAACTACTAAAGAAAGGATAACTCCTTAAATCAATCCCCGACAGAGCCAAGAACCTCCTTAACAACAATGAAAAAATAAACAACTGGAAAGAATTACTCCTGCTTCACCACCACGCCATGATAGGGTAGTCAATGTAATATATGGTAGCTCCGAAGTCAGCGGCATCATACATGAAGCTGCTAATAAAAGCACCAAAATTTCTACGAACGGCTGGGATAACTGGGAAGTGAAGCGTACAACCCTAAGAGACGCAATAAGCTTCACGACAGAAGAGCATAAGAAAACTCTGGCTCCTCATCATGATGACTTGATCGTATCTCTTACGGTGGCGAATTGTTTAGTGAAGAAGATATTAGTGGATAACTTCCACAAATATAGTTTTCTTTGATGCCTACAACAGAATATGACTAGCAGAAGGTGCCATGATCTGGAAAGTCAGACCACTTATAGGGTGAGCGGCGAGGTCAAGCAGGCAGTAGGAGAAGTCATACTCCCTATCTACATGGAAGGAGTAAACATGTCTACAAAATTCCTAATAATCGACTATGCCTCATCCAAACATGATCATGGGGTGTCCCTGGATCCACGATATGGGATATGTGCCCTCCACTCTTCACCAAGCCATCAAATGTCCTACTCGGGTAGCGATGAAATAAAGAGAGACCAAGAAAACACCCGCTCCTTCTACCAAACAACTCTAAAAGAGAAGAGTGTGGTCCTATAAAAATTACAATATAAACCTCCGGCTCCATACACAAAGGAACTAGAGGTTAAAGAACTCGACGAGGTTCCTTTAATAGAAGGAGATCCCGATAGGAATCTCAAGATTGGATCCAAACTACCAAATAGATTTCCTCCGATCAAAATCCAACTGTTTCACTTGGTCCAATGTAGACATGCCTGACATAGACCCAGAAATAATCACGCACAAGCTACAAATTGATCCTCAACATCAACTAGTAAGGCAAAAGATAAGGAAGTTTGCTCCGAGTGTGATGCTATCATCAACAACGAGGTCAGACACATGCTGGATGCCGAGTTTATAATTGAAGTACAACAATAGAAATGGTTGGCAAACATCTCCATGGTACGAAAGAAAAATGGCTTCACTGACCTTAAAAACTCTTGCTCAAAGGATCCCATCCCCTTGCTTCACATTGATAAGCTAGCCGACGCAACAATATGACACCAGTTAATGAGCTCATGGACGTTTCCTCCGGGCGAAACAAGATACTCATGCACCCAGACAACCAGGAGAAACATCTTTCAAGACGTCAAGGGCATCTACTGCTACAATGTCATGCCTTTCGCCTTGAAGAATATTGGCTCCACCTATCAGAGACTGGTAAACATGATGTTTGAAAAACAGATCAGCCAGACCATGGAAGTCTATATAGATGATATGCTTGTCAAATCACTGAAAGCAGAAGATCATATAGCCCACTTTCAGCATGCATTCTCAACCCTCAGAAAATACATCACAAACCAAAATCCCTCCAAGTTCTCCTTTGGTGTGAGCTCCGGGAAATTCTCGGGATACATAGTCATCCATCACAGTATCAAGGCTAATGCATAAAAAATAAGGGCAATCCACCCGATCTCTTTACCATGAATCCTGAAAGAAGTACATAAATTGACAAGAATAATGGCAGCCTTAAGAAGGTTCATTTCATGGTTGTCTGACAAGTTTCATGCTTTCTTTGAAGCCTTGAAGAATCCCCAAAGCTTAAATTGGGATGATAAATGCAATGAAGCCCTCACCAAGACAAAAGAATACCTTATTACGCATCCCCTGCTATCAAAGCCCAACGACGGAGAAGTACTGTTGATTTGTTTGGCAGTGTCAGAGCATGCAGTGAGTTCTGTCATGATGCGAGAAGAAGGAAGCATGCAATATCCTAGAGAAAATGGCTTTGGCTCTTGTTATAGCAGCCATGAACTATGCTCCTATTTCTAGGCTCATCCAATGGTGATGGTAATAACATCATTGCCCACCAAAGCAATATTGCATAAGCAGAAAGTATCAGGCCCATTTTCCAAATGGGGAGTAAAGATCGGGGGATACGACGTAATATTCAGACCCTCAACATCCATCAAGTCATAAGTGCTAGCTGACTGTGGCCGAATTCTCCCCGATTATGCTCCATGCAGTAGAGCATGAGGTTAAAATTCAGAGGGATAGTAACAAAACAGGAGAATGAAAACTCTACGTGGATGGATGGATCTAGCAATGTAAGAGGAGCAGGAATAGGCATACTACTCACCTCACCAAAAGCATGCACAATTTCCTGAGCAGTAAGATGCAAATTTAAAGAGACTAATAAGTAAAGCGAGTACGAGGGTTTAATAGCAGAGTCCATATAGACACACAAATGGGAGCAGAAAATCCAAAGGCATTCAGAGACACACAACTGATACTCGGTTCAGTTCTCTTGGTTCTTCAGTTTTTCGGTTTTAGAGGTTTAGGAGAAGTTTCGAGTATTTAGAAAGTTTGGTTAGGTTTTTGTTGGGTTATTTTTGTTTTTTTTTCGGTTTGGGTAACAAAGTTGGGAACGTATTATATCCAAGATAACTTTGGATTTCATTCGGTTCTGGTTTTTGGTTAATTCAGGTTAAAAAGACAAATGGATTAAATATAGATTTTTTGGGGTTTTAGATACAAAAAATTTGGATAATTTTAAATATTTTAGATAAAAAGTATTCTAGTCATTCAATTTTTGGGTATTTTGAGTTATAAATAATATTTAAATTATTTGATTATCTTATAACTAAATATAATTAATATTTATAAATATATAAACTATATCATAGAAATTCGGGTACTCATTCGGTTTTCAGTTCGGTTCCAGTTCGGTTCTGGCTTTTTTGTTATAGAGACATAGGATCCACTAGTATAATTTATAGGATCCTAACTAGAACCGAAACTTGTTTTTCGGTTCAATTCGGTTATTTGGTTCAAGATAAATGTGCCTAGTCCTAAGTCTAAAGACGCCTATATGGCTAAATATATGGTATTAGCCAAGCGCCTGATCGACAAGTTCATAGTTGTAAACTCATGCAAATCCCAAGAGAACAAATATCACAGGCCGACACTCTAGCGAATACTGGTTTCGCTCTATAAACTAAACGCCAACTAAGTATCTCCTTGTTCGTGCTCCAGTGGCCAGCCAAAAAAGAGGAAGTTGTACCACCATAAATCTTGCCTATTGAGCACGAACAGAGTTTGATGACTCTCATTGTCAACTGCTTGGAAAACAATATCTTGCCCAACATCCAAAGCGAATGCATGATTTTTTTTAAAGGCAGCAAGATACTATCTCTCTCAGAGAAATTATACATGAGATGCTTCTCTTGCCCTTACTTCCGATACATACGTCCAGACACATTAAACTAATCCTAAAGAAGTTACATGAAGGAGAATGTGGTTCTTACTATAGCATCACAGCCTAGTGCTCCGAGTCAAGAGAGCATGCTATTACTTGGAACGACTGCAGAGGAAGAGATCCACCAAGAAAAGCAGTGGGACCAATGCCAAATACATGCTAAAGTATTGAGGCTTCCCCTAGAAAACCTTAAGTCCATTAAATCTTCCTAGCCTTTAATAAATGGGGCATGGATATAGTGGAAAAATTGCCAATTGCACCGGGCAGAAAATCTTGCTTGAGAAAAATAGCAGACACTCAGTTCAGCAAAATTTTCTCGGTTAATGTCATATCCAAGTTCTGGTTTATGTAGAAGATTTCCACGGACAATGAACCCCAGTTCACCAGCAATAACTGTAAGGAGTTTTATAGAAACTGGAGCATAAAACTCACTTTCGCCACACCGTCGCATCCTCAATAAAACGGGCAATAAGAATCTGCCAACCAAACGGTGATCAATATGCTCAAAAAGCGCCTAGAGAATGCCAACGGAATATGGGCGGAGTAACTACCAGGAGTCCAGTGGGCCTACCAAACCACCACAAAGACAACCACAGAGGAAACACCCTACTCCTTAGTTTATGGCATGGAAGCAATACTTCAAACTGAAATACAAATAATGTTGGCCTTGTCCGAGCCTCTCTCAAGAGGAAAACAAATATTTGATGACTCTAGACCTCGATCTACTAGACGAGAATAGAGAGGAGGCTAAAATAAGAATTTGGTGCTACGAATAAGAAATAGTCAGAAACTATAGCAAAAGGGTCCGAACCAGAACCTTTCAACAATGGTATTGGGTCCTACAATGAGTATTCGAAACACCATAGACAAATTAGATGGAAAGCTGGCTCCTAGATAAGAAGGACCATAAAAGATGATCGAGTTGCGGGGAACATAAGCCTACAAACGGCAAGACAGGTATGTCAAGACTCAACCAAATATTTGGAATGCGATGCACCTAAAAACCTATTACTCTAGAAACGATCTTACGATCAAACATTCTACGACTTTCATAGCCAATACTTAAATGTTTGGTTTTTTATCTATCTAGCTCATGTAATTTATATCCTACAGTCCAGACTGATTTTATCTAATAAAACTATGAGTTATTACACTCTATGTCTCAAGACTATATACTCAAGTCCTGAAAGGCTTCAGACCCCGGAAAACCTATAATCCATCATTAAGTGGCAAAACCACAAAATGATGCAGAAAGGTACACGAACATAGCATGACTGTACCAAAATCCTACATAAAAGCTAAGAGTCAAAATCCATGAAAATATTATTCTACGAACATGTGTATTACTGCATAAAATGCTAAAAAACTATCAAACAAAAAAGCATAAAGTACACATACAAAGTACTGTATTTCAACTCAAAAGTTTATGCAGAGAGCAAAAAGTGGAAAGTCCTAACCACTGGAGCATTAAAATTCCCTGCTTCTCCAGATGTGAAAAGTAGTAAGATTAGCGCTTAAGTCACCACAACGGGTATATTCACACCAGAACCAATCAGAAAGACATGTGCTTGCCTCACCCTTCTAGGGTCGAGTCACACATGCACGTGACAAAAGTATGACAGTGGCTTCTTGCATGAAGCAAAGTGAAACACCATATGACGTTTGTTAGCGATCTACTTTTGAGTGGCAGAGTGCAACATCTAATCGTCAGCGACATTGGAGTACCTTCGGGGCATATAGCACAATGCCATACCTAGTCGATATAACCTCTGGGTTTAAAACAAAAATAATAGCTTATATGTTAACTGAAAATAGTCTATATAACCTCTGGGTTTAAGCTAGCAAATAAGAATGCACCTTTAGGTTATGAAAAGAAGATCCATAGGACCTCTGGATCCCGGCACTAAAATCTATAGGTCCTTCAGTATCAGAACATGAATTCCTTAGAACCTTTGGGTTCAAAGGAAGGAACTCATTAAAATCTAGGTTTCTATGCAACATACTTTGATACCTCCGGGTAATACGGTGAAGACATAGCCTCCAAGCTTCAAACAAAATTGAAAAACCTAGTCTTTGGACATCAACTACAACAAACTCGTCTCAAAGAACCTTTTGAGTCCCAGAGAGAGATAGAGAGAGAGAGAGAGAGAGAGAGAGAGAGAGAGAGAGAGAGAGAGAGAGAGAGAGAGAGAGAGAGAGAGAGAGAGAGAGAGAGAGAGAGAGAGAGAGAGAGAGAGTTCACTAGGCAGAGATATTTTCCCATGGTTTCCTTTTTTTTAAAGAGGGAGAAGATGCCTAAACTTCACTCAACTGCTGCTCAGAGCAGAGCATCTCTCGCTTTGAAAGGGATCCATCCCATTATAATCAAGATGATATGCAATAAACCTATTGGGACTAGAAAGAGAATAGGATTGTGCAAGAGCATACAATCAAAGACAATACAAAAGCACTGATTAAAGGATATGAAGGGCCAAACCATAAAGGCCTACCAAGAATTCAAAAGGCCATCAAGGACCAACAACAAAATCGAAATCAGGAAAACTGCATCGAAAAATCAGAAACAAATAATCAGCCAAACAAGACATCTTCATACATCTAGGAATCACCACAGAGAAAATTCCGGATTAGCATTGGCCTCCATAGCCAATTTATACTGGCAAAACTCTTCCTTTAGCCTCCAGCTTTCAATCCGTTTGTCTAACCATTCCATAAGTTCCCGGCGAGCAATAATCCTAGCCTTCTAGGCCGCTAATTTTTTTTGCTTGGTCAAAACTTCTAACCTTCACCCGAAGAAAAAAGATTTCACCATGTAACTTACCCGGGTCAGATCCCTGGCTAGGGACTCCCGGATCACAACACCATTATCTCATCACCTCCCACAGTCCGTACTCTTCCGGATCAGCATCCAAAAAGATGGAACATACTTTGCCGGCATAATGTAGGGGATAAAGGCTTCCACGGTGCCTTCTCTCTCTGATACTTTTCATAAACAGCCTCGCATATTCGTCAAGCCCGCTCCTGCAAAATCAGGAGGCCAAGAATATGAAAATTTAAATGATCAGTCATGAGGCGATAATGAGTTTTGAGGAAAGGAAACCTACCCCAGATACGGCTACAGAGCAAAGCCTCCTGACTCACCAAGAATATACTCATCTCCACTTCCTCTGAAGGCTTAACATTTCCCTCACCATTCTCTCTCCTTCGTACGACACATGGCATAAAACATATATGATCACAAAAATACACTAGTCAGGAGTAACAAGGGAATGCTCCAACGACCCAGCTCGGGAAACTCACATACACGACACCAAAAAAGGAAAGATAGAAGCATCACCAATCTTCATGAACATATACCTCCTGTTACAGCATCCCGAAAGGTATACTACCATTGACCCCCTTCAACAGCTGCTCCACAATCCGTTGGACTTCACGGGAGCGGATATGATAGCACCCGTTTTTTGGCCAATTGAGAAAAATAGTAAGAGTACAATACATCTTGTACACAGAGAGATACATTATGAAACTCTCCCAAAATCTGGATGGCAATCAACGTTCTCCAAGTGTATTGAGCTACGAAGAGAAATACCAAAATATGAGGAAAACTCATCTATCAAAGCAGGTATCTCTCCTTAAAATCCCGCCTCCAAAAAGCCTTGGCAATGGCGATTTCTTCCATCTCTCTGTCAGAAGCACACTCTGATATGATGGGACTCCGCAAGTTCATCGACAGAAGCAAGGAATACTTCCCGCGAATCTCAAGGATCTCATTTTTCCCTATCTCGGAATGGGGACCGATCCCCACACAGCCCAAATGATGATAGTGTCTTTGGGGAGCTTCTGGAATAGCCACATGATCAACATTTAGGGTGATATCCCACATCAGGATAGGAAAAGAGAAAGTACTCCCGAAGAGCCGCTTAGATCTCAAACAGCCGCCCACAAAAGAAGCAGGGACAGAAGAACAGTTCGGATATTCTTCCATCTCTTCGGGACAGCCAAGAGTAAAAACCCCAAGCTATGTATAAAGGAATTCGGTCGGAACCTATATATTGTGTGATCCGTACAAACGATCCTAGGGCTTCCTGAAATATCACGCCTATCCAAAACACGATGATTCACCCGATACATAAACCCAACATAAAAGGAAAGATGACAAAATTCAAAATCGAGAATTTAATTCTCAAAATTTAAATTCTCTTCGACAAAGAAGTTGGAATCCGTCGATTATAACGGTAACATCCTACAAGGAGGGGGGAAAAACAAAGGAAAATCTCTCAAAGCTCAGAATATAAACTTCAAATATTTTCCTCCACAATGCTTTTCTCCAGACCCCGGGTCATGCATTTCTTCCTATATGACAGGATGATAAACTTTAAAGATGATCTTTCTTGTTGACTGAGGTAGATCTACATGATCATCACAAATCATACTAGGGTCTCTGCCCATTGGAGAATTTTATGAGTTTATCTACCTGCTTAGGCCACGACCTCTTGCTCCTAAGCAGAACAACATCAAGTCTATGAAGCATATCGAAAAGCTTATTATCTAGTATTAACATACGCCTTCTAGATCATATGAATTTTATCAACTATCAGGAAATGTGGCCACAAGGTGACGCGCCACTTAGGGCACGTGTCACAAAACAGATTTTGTAGATAACTGTAATATCAATACAGGACCACGAGTCCATTCAGATCACCTGATCATATATGGCTCTGAGTCAAGCGACTTTAAGATCCTTTCTATCATCACCAGCCTTCACAATGAAGCATATTCCACCAGATTCACATATGATCCAGTCAAGAGTAATCTAGGTGAACCTTGACAAGCGACGTCAAGATCCTTATACCACCCTCAAAGTTGTTGTGAAACTATGATTCCGGTCGACCAAAAGGCGCAAGGTTATCTCTCGATTTCAAACATTAATTTGGAAGATAATGGGCAAACTGTTGGGATAAACGTCTTCTAGCCTCTAGGCATGTTTCTTCCTACTTTCGGGTAAAATGGAAAACTTCTATGAAAGAAAGATATTTCTATATTGACTTTTGATTGTAGAAGCATACATATAGAATTAAGGTTTACGAACCAATATGTCGTACTCTTATTCTATTGATCAGTAAATCACTATTATTTATCTATTTGTCTAGCTTTACTGTGTTACTTCCTTTCTCTTTAGTACCACGAAAAACATTACTTTACCCTACCTTAACAATAAATATAAATTAGTTATAAATTTTAGTTTCAAAATAAAAAAATTATTTGTTAATATAAAAATAAATTTAATTTATTAAAAATAATAGTTATATTATAATTTTAGCTTTTTGGTATATTAAAAGCTAAATGCTTTACCAATAATTCATATGAAACACTAAAAAAAATATTTATAAATAATTAATTTTGAATTTTAGTAATAATAATTGATTAGATAATAAAAACAGGTAGTGCTTTTATCAATTTATACCAATCACATTTCAAAATATTTTCCACCGAAAGCATACTCATTTGTCTTTTTCAATACGTTCACTGACAAGACACAACTGAAGCTAGTGTCAGGAATGTGAAAAAGTTGATAAAAATAATTCACGTGTTTAAATATCAGTGATGTATACAAGTTATTGTAGCATCTCTATTTTTGATATACGGAGTGTTTATAAAGAGGTTTAAAATTTTTGATTTTGTTGTTTATGTTTTTCTGGTCTTTTTTTTAACACAATTTTCATTACTTCTCAAACATTTGAAACACAATTAGAAAAGAGGTTAACCAAACTCTACAAATAAAAAGAAAATAAAATATAAAAAAATAGAGACTTTTAAAATAAAATGTCAGCGAATTCACAATAAAACTCGAATACGTCAAAAAAAGCTCATAGCATCTTCAGGCACCGAACGAACAGCTCCACAAGATAGCAAATTGGTTATAAATATAGACCGACTCTGCTGCATAATATCAGTATGGAGGCTCTCCTAAGAGAGAAGGCATATGGTGATGGCTATGACCGTGATGAACCCGGTGAACCCACCAGTAATTAAGAACACAATATACTCTTCAAAAAGAGAGATATTAAAATGTGTTCCAATTGGTTTCGTTAAAAATCCCAGTAAGCCCACTTAAAATTTTCAATGGGTTAGTAGAGAGACTAAACCGCCCAATTCAAAGTGGGTTGTGAAAAGAGAAGCTTGAGATGGTGGCCTTTGAGCCTTATTGGGCTTGCAAGACCAAAAGTGAAATGAGAGAAGTCCATCTCGTGGAAAAAATAACACCGACCGAGACTGGTGGATGCGTCAGATGGGCGGCATGACGGAGGATCCTAACTCACTTCTAATGAATTAGGTCTAGCGCGGGGAGAGGAGGGGGGGGGGCAAGGGAAATATTGTCTAACTCACGAAAGACACCGGCTATGGTGGTGCCAGGGGAGGAGCATGGCGAGAACAGGCTTTCAGATCGACAAGAAATCAGGCCTAAAGACCAAGTTATGTGTAATGGGGAGAAAATCATATAATGTTGTTTGAAAATAAATTTGCAATGGGGAGAAAATCGGATGTTAGACAAGATTCTGCCATAAAGACATTATAAGGTTGGGAGGGAACTTGAGGCTCCGACTTGGATTGAATGATAGAAATCATGGATTACCCCAAAAGTAGGATTGTTAGGTTAAGTTAATATCTATCAATTGAGTTGTGCTTAATGCTTGCATTCTAGAGTAGCTAAATAGGATCTCGAAAGTAGGACATGGACGACTACGAGAGTAGGTCTTGTGTAAGAATAAACTCCATTGAACTAGGTTGTTAGGAGTATGCGAGAATTGATCTAATTAGCTTGGTAAACTTATCAAATCTCGTTCACACTTCATTCTGATTTCACCAACAATCGACATCAGACCTTAGTCGTCGATCGATGGTCTTTCCTTTTGCTCGCATACGAGAGTTGGAGTTAAAAGGGTCATAATAGTTAATATTTGAGTTCTAGAATATTTACATTTCTATGCTTCCTATTCCCTATAATCTATTAAACTTGAAACCCTAGATCTAGTTTATTTACATTTTCATCTAGTTAGTTTAATAGTATATTTTCATATTTACATTATTATCATATTTTCTTATTGCATCGATACCTCCTGATAAGGAATATTTCCTTAACTGATTGTTTGCTACTAATATATATATCTACCTAGATTAGTCTTTAGAAATAAGAAATCTGTTGTGTGTTATTGCTCTATGTGGATTCAATCTCTAAGTACTACACTTGATCTCTCTTGGAAAAAGTATTATTTGTGTATTAAGATTAGGGTTAATTTGCTAGTTAATTGTTTAGGATATTCATACCCTGCTAGAACAATAAACACACACATGTCCAATTTGGCGATTTTTCTGGGGAGCATTGATCGCCATTAGATTTAATATCTAGGATCTAGTCTAGGTTTGTCTTTACTTTCAAGTTACTAAATTTTTCTTTTTCTTTGTTTTTAAGGCAAAAGAGTACCATGAGCAATAAATGACAAGAACTACTATTCTCAGATCCAGAGAAACTCGAACGTATGATCCGTAAAGAAAGACGACAAGCATCGATCGACAGCACCTACATAACATCGACCGACACTTCTTTACGGACAACATCGACCGACATTGATCAACAACAACTTACCTGCATCGATCAACAGTAGCAGACGAGCTTAGATGGTTGCGACTTTAGTATTGGTTCGGGATGAGAGTGGAGACCTGCATGACCTTGACGGTCATATGCGTAATGCGGGAATGTAATCTCTGATACAGAAGCAGAAGCAGACACTGCAGTAGCTCAACCTGAAGCCAATGCCCAAACTTCTCAGAGAACACTGACCGACTACAACCATCCAGACCAGTTCTATGCCAACAAATCTGTCATTCGTCCTCCATCCTTTCAGAGAAACGATTTTGAGATCAATCCCGCTTTCTTCGGACTTGTAGCACATAAGCCTTACCATGGGTTGCGACATAAGCTCCCTATGGATCATCTGGAGCGATTTGAGGATCTAGTGATTGCTATTAAAGCTAATGGAGTCCCTGAGGACTATCTCTTTTGTAAGCTCTTCAAGTACTCACTTGCTGGAGAAGCTTCATATTGGCTTAAGCAATTACCACCATGATCTCTGACATCCTGGACTGACGTAAAGAACGCTTTCTTGCGTAAATCTTTGACGACGCGAGAGCAGAAGATCTGAGGAGCAAGATTGCTACTTTTTCATAGGAGCCTTTAGAGTATTTAAGAAACTCCTCGATCAGATTCAAGTCATACCAGAGGGATTGTCCACATCACGGGTTCAACGAAGTGCAGCTTCTTAGCACTTTCTTCAGAGGCATTGGATTACAGTATCAGATGGCTTTGAACACAACTAGTGAGGGAAATTTCAGCACTAGGACTCCTAAAGAAGTTACTAGATTGATTGAGAATCTGGCATCAAGAAGCAATGCCAAGAAAACATATTTTGAGAGGAAGAAATCAACTCCAGCTTTGAACAAGAAGCAGATTGAAGAGGTTAAGGAAAAATTGTAAAGTGTTCAGAAATTTCTCAAGAAAAAGATTAGTTTTGCAGAAGTAGAAACAATAGTTTCTGGAGATGATGTGACCAAAGAAGAGGATGTGAACTACATTGGTGGGAATTGTTTCCAGAGACAAGGGAATCAAAGTTTCAACAGGAACTCCTATGGGAAGGGTCAAGGGAATAACTTTAATCAATGTTCACAAAGGAAGTCCTTCAACAACAATAGGACCTATGGATTTTTTTACTACCAGAATCCTCCTCCAGAAGCTCAGGAAAGCAAGATCAAAAAAATGGTTGACAGAGGTTTAGAAGGGAAGAAATCAACTCCAGCTTTGAACAAGGAGCAGATTGAAGAGGTCAAGGAAAAATTGGATAATGTTCAGAAATTTCTCAAGAAGAAGGTTATTTTTGCAGAAGTAGAAGCAATAGAGTCTGGAGATGATGTGATTGAAGAAGAGGATGTGAACTACATTGGTGGGAATGGTTTCTAGAGACAAGGGAATCAAGGTTTCAACAGGAACTCCTATGGGAATGGTCAAGGGAGTAACTTTAATCAGGGTTCACAACGGAAGTCCTTCAACAACAACAGGACCTACGGATCTTCTTAATACCAGAATCCTCCTCCAAAAGCTCAGGAAAGCAAGATCGAAGCAATGGTTGACATAGTTTTAGAGGGACATCAAAAGATGCTTGTGGATTTCAATGGAAAGATAGATGGTTTGTACCTTAACCTCAATACCAATGTTCAAAAACCTCATCACCCAAGTGAAAAAGTTGGAGAAATCAAGTGAAACCATTAGGAGGCATGAAAGCCTGAATAAGGAGAAAACGGAGGCTTGACAGAAGCACCACATTAATGCATTATTTGATGATGATTTTGTCAGGAAGTTAAGAGAGAGAAACTCCAAGAAGGAGATTTTTGTATGGAGAGTTCTATGTCATTCGGCATTTCCCATTGGTGTCGATCGACACCAAGAGATGAACATCGATCGACACCAAGAGATGAGCATTGATCGACAACGATTCCTGCAGTATCAGTGGCTTCGTGTGAATTGACCAACGTCGATCGACACAAAGTTAAGAGAACCGTCCGACAGAGTGATAGCGGTATTGATCGACAATGCGACTTGAGCATCGATCGACAGATGAGAAAACCAGTTCAACTGCCGAACATCAATGCGATTTTGATTGTGCGTCCAACCATGACAATTTCAGAACAGAATACAGACACGTCTAAAGATATGGATCTTGATAGATAAGATGAGGGACACTCCAAGAGGGAACAAAAGATCCCCAAACACCAACGCAGAGAAGCCAATATGGACAAATTTGCTAAAAGAGTTTTCAAAATTCCTTTAGATATTTCTTTTGATGAAGCTTATTATACTCATAGATTGTGGATATTTTTCAAGGAAACAAGGGAGACAGATGATGATATAGAGATCATGTTCAATCATCTCAGAGAGAAGATGAAGCAGGAGACTTGTCTAAGGAAGAAAAGTGATCCTGAAAAGTTTGTGGTTCCATGCTTCATCAAGGGAAACAAATATCCCAATGCCCTCTGTGAAACTAGATCATCAATGAGTATTATGCCAAGGACTATGGCAGAGGAGATGAACCTGAAAGTGGAACCCTCTAATGATTCTTTCACATTTGTAGATTGCTCAAAAGTGAACTCAGGAAGGATGGTAAAAGATGTTTTAGTGCAGATCAACAACACCCTAGTCCCAATAGACTTCCATGTGATGGACATCAGGATAGACTAGAACTCTTCATTACTACTTGGGAGAGCATTCATGGCCATTGTGGGAGTCATCTGCGATGTGAAGTTAAACATGTTGTATCTAACTCTAATTGATCAAAATATTTTTTATGAACCTGTTAAGAATAAGAACAAAGCTACTCTGATTGAATTGTGTAATTATGCAGAACTTGTGGCCACATGATTCTGCGATTATGAGTTCAATGAGGATTTGGAAGATGGAGCATTAGTCGATACCCAGCCTGGACAATCGATCGACGCGTTTGCAGGTTCAACAACCGGTCGACACCCACCCTTTGTTATCGATCGACACTCATCCTCCAGATCCGACCAACACCTACCATGCAGATTTCGACTACAACCCAGCCTACCTTGAGTAGGATGAAGATTACAGAGAAGAAGAGATAATCGAGTACCGTGGTATTTCTATGGAAGAGTCTGGTGTTTTTCATGTTTCCCATCAAATCTTAAAATTGACATCGATCGATGGTAACCAATCACCATCGATCGATACTGATATTAACTCAGAGTCCGAACTCGATTCAGCAGCAGAATGTGATAAATAATATGGTTATCTACAACCAGATGAGTTCAGTATTATTAGAGATCCAGATGGTCACGCAAGATCTATGGATGGTAGAATTCAACATGTCACGAGGGGAAGATGTGGCAGATATACTTGCGATTGCTAATGGAGCTGGAAACCTTTTCGTCCAACAATTTGATTATTGAGCATCAATCGACGGTCACCATACACCATCGATCAATACACATCAGGCATACCGAGGATACAATGAAGCTTACGAAGAATACAATGCAGATTGCAGAGAGGAAGAGATAACTAAGTCTCGCAACCTAGGGCTGGAAGAAGCTGGCTGGGTAATGAACACGAAAGTGGATAATCTAGCATCGATCAAAGGCATCTCATTTCCATCAAACGACATCAAACACACACCAGAACAAGAAATTAGAGCGGAAGATACCGATATTGGTTACCTTAGACCGGATGAGTTTTGAATTTTCAGAGACCCAGAAGGACGTGCACGGGATCTTTATGGGAGAATTATACATATACCTAAGGGATGATGTAGCAAATGTCCTTGTTATGGTTAATGGATCAGGAAATTTCTGTGGACAACAACAGCAGCCATCGATCGACACACAAGTACCATCGTCGATCAACATTGAGGAGCAGAAGAACGAGCCGATCCATAATGATATATACACTTCCAACCGTCCTAGATCAATCAACGCCAGACAGCATGCATCGATCGTCACCACCTTTCCAGGGGGTAAACAAGTTTTGTTCTTCTAATGCCTATGGTTCAGAAAGTCCACGATCGATCGATTGGATCAACTCCACTATCGATCGATGGTCGTATAGAGAATGGAACGAGATATTATGATGCTGATAGCAGAAGAAATTTCTATTGGGAAAAGAAAGATGAGTATGACATTTATAGAGAAGTAAATGGTAATGCACGAGCTATAGACGGAAGAGTAGTTAATGTGCAAGAAAAAGACATCAGAGCAGTTCTAGAGAGAGCTACTATGTTTGAGCAGAGCTACATATGCTTTCCAGAACATACAATAAAGATCGGCATGTCTATGCAGAAATATAAGACATACAACAGAGAAGTGATTGATGAGATTGTGCATGAGATCACACTTGCTTAGAAAGTTTGTAGGAACCAAAGCTGATTTCCAACACTAATCTTAACATTATCAGCTTGCTATGGGACTTGGTATACACTGGATCGAATTCCTTCTGCAAGTGTGGAAGGTAAAAGTCTGTGTGCTTCTGATTCCCCTATCTCTCCCCTTTAGATAAAAAAAGGAGCCGAACAGGATTTGGTGGCTACAACCATTAAAGCTTGATTCATATGATTCTAGAAAGAGATAAAGGTCAAAAAGAAGTGAACATGATCTGGTGGCAAAAACCATAAGGGCTTGATTCATTGAAGCCTGTCCAAACGGTAAGTAGGCGGCAGATGTGTGACGTTTGGAGTTGTTTTTTTTTCCTTATCAGAGAGGGCCACCTTGGGTATTCCTACGGTCGTACACTCTGTTGATAGTTCGCCAATGGCTCACAACTAAGACCGGTTAACTCTCAGAATTATTATGTGTGATGGGGGAATACCCTGCTTTGTTTGTTTTCGCTTTGCTTGTGTTGGTTGTTGAACAACAAAAGCATGGGAGAAAACCCGTAAAGGCAAGGACTTCGAGGTGAGGTTCGCATCCGTTGTAGCTGGCAGTGCTCATTATTTCACTCCTTTAGTAAATATCTTGGAATTCCTCTGTACGGTCATTCAGGAACTCCACAAAGCCAAGAAAGAAAACTCCTAGCTCAGAGAGCACAAATCCTTTTAGGGATTGGTGACTTACCCATTCAGTGACTTTGGCACTAGATGGACGTACACGTTCGCCCACCTTAGATAGACCTTCTTTCCTATCCTATAATTCCATGGGATTTGTTTAAGCGTAAAATGAGCTTATGTCTGTAAAAAATTAAAATGATACCCTCAAAAGAAGGGAGACATTGACTAAGAGAAGTGAGAATAGAGAGATGAAAGGGGTAAGAGAAGAGTACCTGTGTACTCAGATACTTGCAGGGATAAGAGTCTACATGTCATTTAATCGATACTCACAAGGTAGAGCATACACATTTATTTTATGCAAAGAAATAAAATCATTAGAGGGGTGAGTCAAGTTAGTATTTGCTAAGTTGTTGGTAGAAAGGAATTGGTTTCTACTAGGATAAGGTATATAAAGTTTCTGTGTGAGTGACTTGATAGGATGTGATTGCAACAAAATAGGGTGATAGTTATACTTAGACAATATGTGAGTCTTCTCTTTTAAAAACCTTTTCCACAGGATTTGTTTGCTTGAGGACAAGCAAAAGGTTAAGCCTAAGGGAGTTAATATAGTTTATTTATTACCAGTTTTAGGCCATGTTACAGGCTCTATTTAGGGTCTCTTATGTGTGTCTAGACTATGTTTAGAGTCTTTACAGGTCCATTTACGTTTTGGAGATATATGGAGATACTTGGATCTTTTGGAGCATTTAGAGGAGATGAATCAGTAGCTGATCGTTTAGAGAGTCGAAGTACAAGATAGTCGTTGATCGACGACACAACCTTGGCGTCGAACGATGTTACAAGACCAAGATCGATCGATGTTGCACACTTGCCATCAACCAAACCCAATCACAGACACAGCCAGCTTCAATCTCAAGACAAGACACAAGATTACAAGATTACCCATGGACGAGTTTTAACCTAAATATATATTATCTATGCCATTGTCGAAGGCAGAAAAAAAAAGAATGTTCTTGAGAGTTTAGTTTTCTATTATAGTTTTAGAGTTTTTAGGGGAGAAGATTCATAACTCTTTATGAAGATTTGTATTGGAACCCCATATTTTATCTATGCATTATATACAGACTATTGTTCTTTCTTTTATTATGTCTGAGTAGTTATCAACCAGATTTAGGTTTGAATGATAACAATCATGGATTAGCCCCAAAGTAAGATGCTAGGTTAAGTTAATATCCATCAATTGAGTTGTGCTTCATGCTTTCATGCTAGAGTAGCTAACTAGGATCTCGAAAGTAGGACATGGACGACTACGAGAGTAGGTTCCGTGCCAGAATAGACTCCATTGAGCTAGGTTGTTAGGCGCATGCGAGAGCTAATTAGCTTGGTGAACTTATCAAATCTCGTTCACACTTCCTTCTGATTTCACCGCCGATTGACATCAGGCCTTAGCCGTCGATCAATGGTCTTTCCTTTTGCTCGAATACGAGAATTGGAGTTAGAAGGGACATAATAGTTAATATTTGAGTTCTAGAATATTTATATTTCTGTGCTTCATATTCCCTATAATCCACTAAGCTTAAAACTTGATATCTAGTTTATTTACATTTGCATCTAGTTAGTTTAATAATATATTTCCATATTTACATTATTAACATATTTCCATATTGCATCTATACCTCGTGATAATGAATATTTCCTTATCTAATTGTTTGCTACTAATATATACATCTACCTAGCTTAGTTTTTAGAAATAAGAAATCTATTGTGTGTCATTGTTCTCTATGGATTCGATCCCTAAGTACTACACCTGATCTCTTTTGGCAAGAGTATTATTTGTGTGTTAATATTAGGGTTAATTTAATACTTACTCGTTTAGGATATTCATATCATGCTAGAACAATAAATACACCCATGTCAAGGGCTCTAGACAGGGAACTTCACCAACCGACTTCCGCGGCGGCTCCAATAATCGTGACTTCAGTCGAGTATCCCCAACGTGTGGGAAGAAAGGACATGATGTGAAATCATGCTTTAAGGTTATTGGATATCCAGAATTGTGGCCAGACAAGCTGAGAAACAAGATGGGAGGGAGAGGAACTCAATCTGTTACGCATGGTCGTGGTGATGGTTTCAATCCAAGGGCCAATATCACGCAGATACCAACTGATAATGCATTAGGATTGTGTTCAACTGGCTTTCTCACAGAGAATGATTGTGTTGGATTGACTGGACTAGTAGATGAGCAGTGGAACATCGTTCAACAAATGATTAATGCTGGTAAATCTACTGCAAACACTGGGGGTAAGAAAAATGATACTTTGTGGATTCTTGATACAGGAGCAACACATCACATGACTGGTTGTGTTGAGTTGCTTTATGATGTCCGAACTATACCTTCGTTTGCGGTTACATTGCCTGCAGGATCTGATGCTTCAACATCAAAGCATGACACATCACAACTTACTTCCCGTTTGGCTTTGAAGAACATTTTATATTTCAAAGGATTTCATACAAAATTGATTTCGTTTGGTCAACTAGTAGCTGATAACTTATTGATTGGCCAAGTCACTGATAAACTAATAATTTACAGGACCGCAATACGAGGATGCTGATTGGAGCGGGTGAAAGACAGGGAGAGGGACTTTACCGGTTGCGTGGGATCAACATGATGACTTCGTTCCATACTCGTGTCAGCGCAGATTTGGTGTTGTGGCAAAACAGGTTGGGTCATCCATCATCTCATATAACTGGGATTGTTTATGGGGTTAGTGATAATTATAGTAGTAGGGAGACTTAAGATTTCTGATGTCTTCCTTAGAGCTAAAAACATCGAAAGTGTTTTTTTACAAGTGCTAATAATGCAAAAGAAGTTTTTGATTTGATTCATCTCGACTTATGGGGACCTTATCGCGAAACAGTCTTTTGTGGATCAGGATATTTTTTTAACAGCGGACGATCATTCCCGGCTGTATGGTTGTATCTCCTTTCGGATAAAACAAGGGTTTCTCAACAGATTCGTAGCTTCCTCAATATGATTGATCGTCAGTTTTAAAAAAAGGTTAAAGCAATCAGAAGCGATAATGGGACTGAGTTTACATGCTTATCTCGGTTTTTCAGAGAGCAAGAAATTATAAATGAAATGTCATGGTTCTTACGCCACAGAAAAATGGTCGTGCTGAGTGTAAGTACAGAAAAAACTTGAATGTATCTCGGGGTCTTCATTTTCAAGCAAGCTTTCCTATTGATTTTTTGGGAGAGTGCATTCTTGCAGATGGTTACCTAATCAATCGAAGTCTCTCGGCTTTGCTTCAGAATAAAAGGTTCTCTATGGTCATGCTCCGGGTTACAAACATTTGCGAGTACTTGGTTCTCTAGCATATGCTCACTATCAAGATCACTAGGGAGATAAATTTGCCACACGAAGTAGAAGATGTGTGTTTTTGGGATATCCGTATAGAAAAAGGGCTGGAAATTGTTTGATCTAGAGAGAGAAGTTGTATTTACCTCGCGTGATGTTATCTTCCAAGAAAAGGTGTTTCCCTTTTCTGTTACAGGGTGCCTCATATTTCTAGTGAGAAACAACTTCCATTTTTATTACTTTCGGGTGCTGAGGCAGAATCAGAAAGTGAGACTGACATTATCACTGGATTGAGGATGGCTATCCAGCACAGATACACTCTGAGACAGAGGAGAACATTAGTTTGAGCTTACCTGTGGACACTCCACGTGAGGTTTTGGAATCTGCTACTTCTAATGAGGAACCTCTTGGTCGAGGCCATCGTACGAAGAAAACAAACATCAAACTCCAAGAATATATTGTTGACATGATTCCAGGTTCAAGTCCCTCCTCCTGTCACGCATCAATATCACCTTCTCCTCAGCCATCCTCAGGTACAGTCTATCTTATTGCAAATTATGTATCTGGTGAACGTTTTTTTGACTAATCATCAACAATTCTCAAGAAGCTATGAAGGATCCACGTTGGGGTAATGCAGTACACGTAGAATATGATTCACTTGAAGAGAATCATACTTGACATCGTGAGCACTTGTCTAAAAATAAGAAAGCTCTTGGCTGTAGATAGATTTTTACAATTAAATATCGGGCAGATGGTACAATCGAAAGATTTAAAGCGCGAAATTTTGTTCTTGTTACCCAACAAATGCTCTTCTTGCCTATGGGTTTATGCAAACTAGATCAGATTATTCTCTGTTCATCTTTTCAGAAATGATGTTTCCTTGAGAATTTTGGTGTCTGTGAATGATCTCATTATTTCAGAAAGCTCACCACAAGAAATTCAATCATTTAAGAATTACTTGCCCTTATGCTTTCATATGAAAGACTTTGGAATGGTTAAGTATTTTCTCAGCTTGGAGGTAGCTAAAAGTACAGCTGGGATTTATCTTTGACAAAAGAAATATGCTACTGATATAGTTGTGGAATCAGGTTTTCTCCGGTGTAAGCCTGCCGGTTCACCGATTGATCATGATCACAAACTCAGTGTCGCCGATGGACCTTTTCTTGCCAATCCATAGAAGTACATATGTCTTGTTCGAAGACTGATTTATCTTGCAGCAACTCGACCAGATTTGACATATGTAATTCACATTCTCTTGCAGTTTATGAATAACCCTCGCGAAGATCACTAGCTTGTTGTTTTAAAGTGGTCCGATATCTTAATGGTACACTCAGACAAGGCATTCTCCTTCAAGCAGAGTAAGGATCATGTAAACAGGAGGGGTGATTTCAGCTGGGCTGTGTGTCCACTTACAAGAAGGTCTCTCAGTGTTTGGATTGTTCAGTACGGATCATCTCCTATTGTTTGGAAGAGTAAGAAACAAGACACCGTCTCCCGTTCTTTGGATGAGGCCAAATACCAAGAAATGGCCGAAGTAACGGCTGAGCTTCACTGGATTCGAATGTTGCTTCACGAACTTGGCGGGAAACATAATGGTCCCATGTCGTTGTTTTGTGATAGTAAGCCAGCAATCCACATCATTTTGAATCTGGTGTTTAACGAACGAAACAAACATGTGGAACTTGACTTTCATTTTGTTTGTGATAACATAGTACGGGGTCTTACCAAACCGTTTCATGTGTCGACAAAAAACCAACTAGCGTATATACTCACTAAGGCATTGGGGAAAAAGGAATTTGATACATTTTTAGTCAAGTTGAGCATTGCAAACTTGTTTGCTCCAACTTTTTTTTTGGGGGGGGGGGGGGGGGGGTGTATTAGGATATATTCTATATTTATAACAATATCTTGTGTGTATATTCTGTTTACATTTTGGGTTTACCCTAGAGATGCTTTGTACGTATATATATATATATATATATATATATATATGATCTTACGATTTGTTGAAACACGATGGTAAACTGTTTGACCTAGAACCAGAATCAAACACACTCTCTGATGAACTCGTGAACGTAAGTTAGAAATTATATGTTTGTAGAATTATGGCGATCAGAAGAACAACGCGAAAAGATAAAAGATAGACACAAGTATTCTTTACCCAAAGTTCACCTAGAATGGCTACGTCTCTGGCGCCTAGCAATGATGCAATCCACTATAATCTTAAGAACAAAGATATAGAGCCCGTCTCTATTTCTCAAGCTTACAAATTATCTTTTTATGTTGGTGAGGAGAGAACACACGGGCTCCTCTTATGTAGAAGGAGTCTATTAGATTAACCTAGTTGGATTAGGGCATTCACCCCTTTCCATAAATCTATGAGGAATATTTTCAAAATACTTGCAATTTCCATAACTCCACGAAAGTAATATTTCCAAGATCTTATCAACTTCCATAGCTCCATAAAAGTGATATTTTATTTTCCTAATGTGACATCTTTGTCTTGGTATAAGTTATGTGATCTTGTCTGTTGTCCATCAGCAAGTCCTGACGAAGTCCCTGATGGATTCCTTGATGTAGTCCTTGACGAATCCCAACAAAATCAACCTTGATGACATCAGACACAATCCACTACTTAGGTTAAGCAAACTCATGCTTTGCCAGGCAATGCCAAATTCTTCTTAGTGTTTGGACATCCTAAGGAAACCCACTGCTTCCTCAAACTTCCTAATCGGAACCACCTTGGTTAATATATGAACATGATTATTAGAAGTACATATCTTCTTGACACAAACATCACCTTGAGTGATAATATCTCTGACGAAATGCATCTTTCTGCTGATGTGCTTAGTCCTCTCATGATACACATTGTTCTTTGCTAGACACAATGCACTTTGAGAGTTACACGATATCTCCACAGTGTCTTTCTTGAATTCAAGGTCTTATTTTAATCCCCTTAACCACATTTCTTCTTTGACTGCTACAACCAGCACCATATACTCCGCTTTAATCGTTAACAGAGCCACTACACTTTGTCGACTTGATCTTCAGCTGATTGTATTCCCACCAGCCATGAAAACTTAACCTGAGATCGGCCTTCTCTTGTCCAAATCTGAAGAAAAATTCCGAATCACAAAATCCTTCAACCTTAAACACTTCATTCTTCCTGAAGCACAATTTCAGATCTTTTGTTCCTTTCAGGTATGTCAATACCAACTTAACCACAGTCCAGTGAACCACCCTAGGCTTACTCATAAACCTGCTAACAAACCCCATAGCATATGCCATATCACACCTCTTACCTATCATAGCATACATTATGCTTTAGATAGCATTCATATATGGATTATCTTCCATACTTTTCTCTGATTCATCAGCATCTACGACATATAATTTGAAATGTGCACCAACATGCATTGACATACTCCTTGACTCATCCATGACAAAGACCTTGAGAACCTTCCTGATATAACCATATTGAGGTTAACGTCATAATCCCCTTTTCACAATCTCTCCCAATATCCATTCCCAAAATTTTTCTTGTTGGACCCAAGTCCTTCATCCCAAATTTGCTGTTGAGTAGCTGCTTCACTTTCCTGATCTATACCGCATCCCTTGATGCAACAAACATATCTTCCACGTATAACAACAAATAGATGTATGCACCCTTGGTTACCTCCTTGGTGTAGACACAGTGATCATATTCACTCTTCATAAATCTATGACTAACCACAAACTGATCAAAACACTTGTTACATTGGCATGGAGCCTAGCCATATGAAGTAGAGAAACATGATCCTTTTTCCCTTTAACATGAAATCCTTCTGATTGCTCCATGTAAGTCTCTTCTTCAAGTGTGCCATGAAGAAACTCAGTCTTTACATCTAGTTGCTCAAGCTCTAAAGATCACTGTAATTGAGAACATAAACCTTATGGATACATGTTTCACGAAGGGTGAAAACACATCTTGATAATCAACACCCTTTCTCTGATAGTTTCCCTTAGCAACTAACCGAGCCTTGAATCTAGGCTTCTTAACACCAGGTATACCAGACTTCAATTTAAACACCCACTTGCAGCATATCATTTTACGCTTATCAGGCCATCTCATAAGTTTCCAGGTTTGGTTCTTA
Source organism: Moricandia moricandioides (assembly GCA_905132885.1). NCBI lineage: Eukaryota > Viridiplantae > Streptophyta > Magnoliopsida > Brassicales > Brassicaceae > Moricandia > Moricandia moricandioides. The sequence goes on along the minus strand of CAJHQQ010000115.1, from coordinate 264,752 downwards.
TCCCCACATGCTTCATCAGACTTCCTTCTTTCTTTGTTGTTCATTGCTCCATGATAGTCTTGAGGTTGTTCAGTGGATACGTCATCCGCTACATATAGCGAAAACCCTGCTATATCCTCTGACTCAGTGTACCATGCAAGTGGCACTATTTTTCTTCTAGCTATATGCCTTCCTAGCTGATGTCCTTCAAGACTTTCAACTTGTTCATCTACGCAAATAGATGACTCAGCTGTTTCGTCAACAATTTCACATGAAGTCTCAACTTCTGGTCCTCATGCAGATCCTGTTGTTTCTTCAGCACTGTCTTATTTCTTAGTTCCTCGATATCATTTGGTTTTACCTCACATTGTAGACCTTATCTTCTGTAAATACCACATTCCTGCTTATAACACACTTCTTTTCTTCAAGAAGTCAAACTTTGTATCCTTTCACACCTGATGGATAACTGACGAAGATTCCCTTTTTAACTATGGCCTTGAGCTTTTCTTGATCTGCGTGGACATAGACCCACTGATCCAAATCTTCTCATGTGTAAATAACCGAGTTTTTTACCCAACCAGAGTTATTTCAGAATGTTCCCATCTATGGCAGAAGATGGACTCATGTTTCTCACATACTCTGACGTAGACACCGCTTCAGCAAATAACTGTTCCTTTAGACCCAAATCAACCATAAAGCATCTCACCTTCTCCATCAGATTCATATTCGTACATTCAGCTATGTGTTATATATGTGCAAGTCATATGTGTCATAATTCCATGTTGTTTGAAGAAGTTGTCAAACTCTGAGTTACAGAATTCAAGTCAATTGTCTGTTCCGAGACAACTCACCTTCTTCTTGACTTGATTCTCCACCAACTTCTTACATTCATAGAATTTTCTAAAGACTTCTCCTTTAGCAGTTAAGAAATATACCTAGACCTTTCTTATGTAATCATCGATAACAGACAGAAAATATTGCTATCCTGACAGACTTGGCGTTACATTTGGAGATCCCCATAAATCAGCATGTACATACATGAGAGCTTTACATGTATCATGTTTTCCGATTTGGAAGCTTAATCTCTTGTTCTTCCACATCACACAGCTCTCACATAACTCCAAAACTCCAATCCTCCTTTTATCTACACCCCTTTCCAAGCCAGAATATGTAGATTCTTCATACTCATGTCCCCAAGATGTCTATGCCACAAGACTGTCTCGTCCTTAGATTATTTCTTCATGACGTTGATGTTTACTTCATTTGACAAAATTTCACCATATAACAATTACAGTGACCCATACAAGGTTCCATGAAGAGCTAGTTTATCATGCTTATAAAACCTAGTCTTCTCATGTCCACCACTATGCTCAAAACCTAATACATTCAAGGTTGCAGTAGAAATCAAGTTTCTTTTTAGTTTTGGAATATACCTAACATTCGTGAGTGTCTTGACATAACCTCCATAAGCTTTGATGTTGATTGTAGCAATCCCTTTCACTTCTACCGCACAATCATTACCAAGAAGAACTTGTCCTGAAGCCAACTCTTGAAACGTGTGAAACCAATCTCTCCTACACGCCATGTGGTAGTAACATCCAGAATCAATCACCCACTTATCATGATGCCACTTATCTGATCTGATTCATGATCTATCACAACGGCTGCTTCAGCTTCGTCTTCTCCTCTCCATACTTCTTCTTGTATGCATAACACTCCCTCTTGGTGTGTCCTTTCTTCTTGCAGAACCAGCAAGTTATCCTAGACCCTGAGATCGATCTAGACTTGCCCTTATCATTCCTCACATGATCTTTCTTCTCAATCCTTCCTCTAGCATATTATCCTTCACCATTATCATGTGAAATCGTAGATATCTTGAGGTCCTGATCTTTAGACCTTTCTGCACTTGTCACCTTTTCCAATGAAAAAGTATCCTTGTCGTACTTAATTGTTTCCTTGAGAGAGTTGAACCGTGAATGAAACGAATTCAGGAGCAGAATCGCTTGTACCTCCTCTGACATAGTTACATTCACGTTTGATAAGTAAGAGAAAATCTTTAGTCATCGATATTCTCTTCCATAGTCCGAGTATCAACCATCTTGAAGGTATAGAATTTGTGCTGCAAGTGAATTCGATTCGGTAGTCTTTGAAAGATATAACCTCTCAAGTGTAAATGACATGCGTGTTGTTTACTGTTTTAGAAGGATATAAATATCCTAAACAATCAACTATCAAATTAACCCTTAATCCTAACACACAAAATAATACTCTTGCCAAGATAGATCAGGTGTAGTTCTTAGGGATTGAATTCACAAAGAACAATGACACACAATAGATTTCTTATTCCTAAAGTTAAGCTAGGTGATTATATATATATGGGTAACAAGTAATCAATCTAAGAAAATGTTCCCAATTAGAGAGTATAGATGCAATATGGAAATATGCTAATAATGTGAATAACGAAATATGCTAAACTAACTAGATGTAAATGTAAATATGTTAGATCTAGGGTTTCAAGCAAGTGGATTATAGAAGAAAGGAGTTAAGGGTATTAATCATAGAACTCGATATCTAATGTAAAAGAGACCAGCTCTCGCTGTGAGTCTAATCTATTGACTAAGTCCAATGTCTCAGCTCTCGCTTGTTGACACAGAATGACCGTCGATCGATGGCAATGATTCTGCGTCGATCGATGGTTTATTGAGTCAAGCTTTATGACCTAACTCGTTTGTTTCTAGCAACCTATCTCAAAGGGATTAATTCTGAAAGTAGACCATGCTCTCGCTTGCTCCTAACTATCATATTATCAAGGTTCTAGTTAGCTACTCTAGAACACAAGCAATAAACACAATTCTAGCAATTCTATTGTTTGGTTAAACCATTAATACCATTAATAAACCCTAAACCTAGTTGATAGCTACTTAAAAATAATCAAAGTAAGAAAAATAATCTGAATAAAATGCATAGATAAAAACACTGGGGTTTCAATACAAATCTCCCTAAATAGAATACTCAAGAACCTAACACCGTACGTCTCCATACGTATGCTCTTTTTTTTCTCATACATAAAGTATAAATATAAAAACCCTAAAATCTATGTCAAAACTCATTCAAGGGTAAACTTGTAATCTTGTGTATTGTCTCAAACTTGGGCTTGAAATCAGCTGTCTGTGAATTGGTCATCGATCGATGACAAGTGTTCAACATCGATCGATCTTGGTCATGTAAGTTTGGTCAACGTCAGGATATTGCCGTCGATCGACGGCAGTCTTTTATTTCAACTCTCTCAAAGATCAGCTACGGATTATTCTCCTCTAAATGCTCCAAAAACTCCAAGTAACTCCATATATCTCCAAAACGTGTCTAGACATGTAAAAACCTTGAAGCATAGCCTAAACACACATAATACACCTTACATAGATCATATAACATGGCCTAAAACTGGTAATAAATAGGCTATATCAACTTCCCCAGACTTAATCTTTTGCTTGTCCTCAAGCAAACAAGCCTGCGAAAGAGGTTTTGAAAAGCGAAGACTCACATAATATCTAAGTATAACTGTCACCTTATTCTATTGCAGCCACATCCTATCAAGTTAATCACAGAGAAACTTTATATACCAAATCCTAGTATAGCAATCAATTCCATTCTAACAACAACTTAGCGAATACTAGTCTTACTCGCCCCTCTACTGATTTCATTTCTTTGCATAAAATAAAAGTGCAGGCTTGACCTTGGGAGTATCGATCAAAGGATACATGGAATCTTACCTCTGTAAGTATTTTAACACACATGTAGTCTTCTCTGATTTCTTTCCTCTCTCTCTTCTCACTTCTTCTCAGTTAATGTCTTCATTCTTTTGAGGGTATCTTTTTATTTTTTTAATTGACTGAGATATTTGGATAGACTTTCATGAATCAAGCCCTAATGCTTTTTGACACCAAATCATGTTCACTTCTTTTTGACCTTTATCTCTTTCTAGGATCATATGAATCAAGCTTTAATGGTTGTAGCCACCAAGTCATGTTCGACTCCTTTTTTTAATCTGAAAGGGAGAGAGAGGGGAATCAGAAGCACACAGACTTTTACCTTCTAGACTTGCAGAAAGAATCCAATCCAGTGTATACCAAATCCCAAAGCAAGCAAATAATGTCAGGATTAGTATTGGAAATCAGCTTTGGTTCATATAATGGCAGGATGATCCACTTTGGTATCTCTAGTAATCTCTGCAAACAACCTTCTAAGAATGGTGCTAAAGTGTGGTTAGTCAATAATAAATTTTGATCATAGTCCTCTTCTTGACTCGATAAAACTCTTTGAAAAACTTATAGATAGTAAATAAAACGCAAAAACAATAAAATAACGTTAGCGAACCTCCTCCCCCCCCCCCAGACTTAAATTACATTGTCCCAGTGTAATCCATCCCGGATTGGTTAGGAAAAATTAAACTTGAACACCTCTCTCCGTGAGAGAGTGTCGATTGATGGTAAGCGGGTTTGGTCGATCGATGGTCGCGATCCAACGTCAATCAATGGTGCCTCTATGGTGTCGATCGATGGTAGTATAAGTAGTCTATAGAAATAAAATAAAACTAGAAAAAAATAAGTAGTATAAGTAAAACCCTACTAAACAGTGGGTTGCATGCCACTCTGCGCTTGGTGATATGGCCTGATATTTACCACTATTGTGCCATGATATCAGCCTTATTTAGAGTCTTTTATATGTGTTTGGAGTATGTTTTAGAGTATTTTCAGGTTCAAGTACATTTTGGAGAACTTTGGTGATTCTGGAGCTTTTAGAGATACAAAACTGCGCAGATGCGTCAGATTTTTAGCTATGGATGGAGACCTTCCCATGGTGCTATTGATCTTATATTTTTGTGAGAAGATAGAGCGTTGAGTTATATTTCCAATACCACCGTTTTCAGGTCCATTTGACGGTTAGATCTAAAGTTATGCATGATTACTAAAGCGTGGTTTTTCTGCCTCGCGAGAGGAAGCTGTCGAGAAGATGAACGAGTGTCGATCGACGGCCAAGGATTGGTGTTGATCGACGGTGATCCCATAAGACAGGTCCGACTTGTGGATTCGATCCCTAAGTACTACAACTGGATCTCTTATTTGAGAGAGTAAAAAAATGGCTTATAGGATTAATTTGAGAGTGCATAATAAAAGTTACATCACTTGGTTATAGTCGTAAGGTCAACGTTTTGAACTTTCTGACTAGACTGGAGGTGGATTAACACTTATAAAACAAGTTTCTATATTTTCTTTGCTCTTCTGAAACCATGTACCAATGAAGTTTCTCATTGCTTCATCTCCTTTGGCTTTCTCATTCTTTATGATCTCCTTAGTAACCTACAAAAATGCATTCTCCTTTGTAGATTCTCAATGTTGTGCTATAGCATTCTAAGTTTGGCAGCTGTAGTCTCTGATAGATCCTCAAAATTCTGAGAAATATCTTTCTTTATTAGGTTCTGAGAGAAAATAATCTCATTGAACCTTTCTTGCAATTGTGTTTCTGCTGCGTGCTTTTGTCTGTCGGACTTAGCATCGTTTGATGGTGCGATGTTGCCGTTGATCGATGTCACTCTGTTGTGTCCACTCGCATGCTGTCTTTGAATAGTATCCAAATCTAGCTGCATCTTATTCATGCATGTAGTCATACCGGTGAGGCATTTGTCTATAGGATAGTAGACATCATCAAGCCTCCTCTAAGAATCTTCTAATGACATCTCTTGAGCGTTGTAGATCTCATTCACAAGATCATCAGTCTCTGCTCTGCTATATGTTTCTTGCTTCTTCCTGGACATAGCGATCTTTGCTGCATGTTCAGGTAAACATATGTAGCTTTACTCAAACATAGTAGCTTTCTCTAGAATTGCTCTAATATCTTCCTCTTGCACATTCACAACGCGTCCGTCTATACTGTGTGCATTGTCATTCTCATTCTCATCTCTGCATATGCCATACTCATCTTGCTTTTCCCAAAAGAAAATCCTTCTGCCATCAGCATCAAAAGCTCTATTTCCATACTCTACCTGACAGCCTGTCAGTAGGGGATTTATCCAACTGAACGGTATCGGATTTTCTGAAGTGATGAGGTTAGATGTACAAAACTCGTGGACTCCTGGAATGGTGGTATCGATCGATGCATGCCCCTTGTTGTCGATCAATGCTTGGTACTGGTTAGGCTTGTGCTTATGCTCCTTGATGTCGATCGATGGTGGTACCTAAGCGTCGATCGATGGCTCTTGCTCTTGTTCAAAAAACTTTCTGATCCATTAGCCATAACAAGGGCGTCTGCTACATCTTCCTTAGGTGAGTTGAGAATTCTCTCGTAAAGATACAGTGCATGTCCCTTTGTATCTTTGAAGATTCCAAACTCGTCTGGTCTGAGATAGCCATCTTATGTATCTTCTGCTTCAATTAATTTTTTTGGTCTTCGTTTAATGTCATTGGATGGCCAAGAGATGTTGAGGATTGATGCTGGATTGCCTATTACGTTCATTACCCAGCCAGCTTCTTCCTCTATGTAAGCTGCATCGTTCTCTTCGTAATCTCAACAGTAACCTTGGTACGCCGGTTTAGCGTCGATCGATGTCGTCTGTGGAATGTCGATCGATGCTTGGTGATCAGACCGGTGGATGAAAAGGTTTCCAGCTCCGTTAGCCATTGCAAGTATATCTGCCACATCATCTTTCGTGACATGTAGAATTCGGCCGTCCATAGCTCTGGCATAACCATTTGGATCTCGCATAATACCGAACTCATGTGGTTGTAAATAACCATATTCATTTTCGCGTTCTGCAGATGAATCTTGTCCGGTTTATGCTTCATTCTCAGTATCGATCGATGGTGTATGGCGTCCGTCGCTCGATGTTGAATTCCTAGGCCGAGGGGAAACATGGAAAACTCTAGCCTCTTCCAAAGCAATCCCTTGGTATTCAATTGTTTCTTCCTCTCTGTAATCTTCGTCGTACTCGAGATAGGCTGTGTTGTAACTGAAATCACCATGGTGGGTGTGGGCTTGTTCAAAAGTTTGAGTGTCGATCGATACGATAGGGTGGATATTGTTCGATTGTTGAACGGTATGGCTGTCGATCAATGGGTTGGGTTGAGTGTCGATCGATGCTCCTTCTTATGATTCTTCACAGAACTCATAATTTCAGAAATGTGTCGCCACAAGTTCTGTATCATTGCACAATTCGATCAGGGTAGCCTTGTTCTTATTTTTGACAGGTTCATAAAAAATATTTTTATCAATTAGAGATAGATACAACATGTTTAACTACATGTCACATATGGCTCCCACAGTAGCCATGGATGCTCTTCCAAGTAACAAAGAAGAGTTCAATCTATCATGATGTCCATCAAATGAAAGTCTGTTGGAACTAAGGTATTTTTGATCTGCACTGGAACATCTTTTAACATTCTGAATTCACTCCTGAGCAGTCAACGAATGTAAAAGAATCGTTGGAGGGTTCCACTGTCAGGTTCAACTCCTCTGCCATAGACTTTGGCATAATGCTCACTAAGGATCCAGTGTCACAGAGCGTGTTGGGATATTTGTTTCCTTTGATGAAGCATGGAACCACAAACTTCCCAAGATCACTTTTCTTTTTCAGACAGGGTTTCTGCTTCATCTTCTCTCTGGGATGATTGAACATTGTCTCCATGTTGTCATCTATCTCCCTTGTTTCCCTGAAGAACATCCACAATCTGTATGTATAATAAGCTTCATCAAAAGAAATATCTAAAGGAATTTTAAAAACTCTTTTAGCAAAACTATCTATCTCCTTTTCATTGGCTTCTCTGCGTTGATGCTTTGGGATCTTTTGCCTCCTTTTTGAATGTCCCTCATCTTCTCTATCAGTATCCATAGCTTCAGATGTGTCTGTATTCTGATATGAAATTGTCATGGTTGGACGTACAAACAAGCTCGCATTTAGGTTCGGTAGCGGTACTGGATTTCTCTCCTGTCGACCGATTCCATGTATGTACTATCGATCGATTCTTCTGTCCTTCTGTCGATCGATGTTACGGAAACAGTGTTGATCGATGTTAGTCGATTCACGCAAAGCCACTGATTCTGTGGGTTTCACCACCTATCGATTATCACTGGTTGGCGTCGATCGATATGTATTAACATTGCCGAGTGAAACTGAATTTTCCGCACAAAAATTGCTATCTTGGGGCTTCTCTCTCTTGAATTCCAGCAAGAAATCATCATCAATCAAAGCACTGACGTGGTGTCTTTGCCCAGCCTCAATTTTCTCCTTGATCAAGCGCTCATGCTTCTTGATGGTCTCACTTTTTTGTATCACTTGATTTTCCAGTTTCCTCACATGAGTGTTGAGGTTGAGGTTTTCAAACTTAGTGTTGAGGTTGAGGTACAAACAATCTATATTTCCATTGAAATTCACAGTCATCTTCTGCTGTCCCTCTAAAACTCTATTCAATCTTGCTTTTCGAAACTTCAGGAGGGGGATTCTGGTAGTAGGAAGATCCATAAGTCATGTTGTTGTTGAAGGGTCTTCGCTGTGAATTTTGATTGAAGTTACTCCTTTGACCAGTACCATAGGCGTTCCTGTTGAAGCATGGGTTCCCTTGTCCCTGGAAACCATTCCCATCAATGTAGTTTACATCTTCCTCTCCAATCTCATCTTCTCCAGACTCAATTGGTTCCACTTCTGCGAAAGTAACTTGTTTCTTGAAAAATATCTGAACCCTATATAGTTTTTCCATGACCTCCTCAAACTGCTCATTTCTTACTACTGGAGGTGATTTTCTTCTCTCATAATCAGTGTTCTTGGTGCTGCTGCTAGATGCCGAACTCTCAATCAATCTTGTGGCTTCTTCAGGGCTTCTATTACTAAAATTTCCCTCACTAGTTGTGTCCAAAGCCATATGGTATTGCAATTCAATACCTCTGAAGAAAGTGCTGAGAAGTTGTACTTCGTTGAACCCGTGATGTGGACAGTCTCTCTGGTATGATCTGAATCTGATCCACGAGTTTCTGAAAAATTCTGAAGGTTCTTGTGAAAAAAGGAGAAATCTTGCTCCTCAGATCTTCTGCTCTAGCGTCATCGAAGAAGTTACGCAAGAAAGTGTTTTTGATGTCAGTCTAGGATGTCAAGGATCCTGGTGGTAGTTGCTTAAGCCAATATGAAGCTTCTCGAGCAAATGAGTACTTGAAGAGCTTATAGAAAAGATAGTCCTCATGGACTCCATTGGCTTTAATAGCAGTCACTATATCCTCAAATCACTCCAGATGATCCATAAGGTGCTCATGTCGTAACCCATGGTATTGTGCATGCGCTACAAGTCCGAAGAAAGCGGGCTTGATCTTAAAATAGTTTCTATGAAAAGCTAGAGGACGAATGGCGGATTTGTTGACGTAGAAATGGTCTGGATGGTTGTTGTCACCGAGCATTTTGTTGAGCAGCTTGAGTGCTAGCTTCGGGTTGAGCTATTGCAGCGTCAGATTTTGCTTCTGTATAAGGGATTAGAGCCCCATGATCGTCTATCTTTTGACCTTCTGCATTACGCAGATGACCGTTGAGGTCATGCAAGTATCCATTCTCATTATGAACCACAATTATAGCGCAACCATCTGAACTCGTCTGCTATCGTCGATCAATGCGGATGAGATGTTGTCGATCGATGCTAAGTGATCAATGTCGGTAGATTCTTGTCGTCTTTCTTTGCGGATTTTACGTTCGAGTTTCTGCGGGTCTGAGAATAGTAATTCTTGTCCTTTATTGCTAATGGTACTCTTTTGCATGCGCCTGAAAGAAAAAAGAAAAATAAAATCAGTAACTTCAAAGTAAAACAAACCTAGACAAAACCATAGAAATTAAATCTAATAGTTATTAATGTTCTCTGGCAAAGACGCCAAATTTTACATGTGTGTGGTTTACTGTTCTAGCAGGGTATAAATATCCTAAACAATCAACTATCAAATTAACCCTTAATCCTAACACACAAAATAATACTCTTGCCAAGAGAGATCATGTGTAGTACTTAGGGATCGAATCCCCAGAGAACAATGGCACACAATAGATTTCTTATTCCTAAATTTAAGCTAGGTGATTATATATATATTGGTAACAAGTAACCAGTCTAAGGAAATGTTCTTTATTAGAGAGTGTAGATGCAATATAGAAATATGCTAATAATGTGAATATGAAAATATGCTAATAAACTAACTAGATGTAAATGTGAATATGCTAGATCTAGGGTTTCAAACAAGTGGATTATAGAAGATAGAAGTTAATGGTATTAATCATAGAACTCAATATCTAATGTAAAAGAGACCAGCTCTTGCTGCTAGTCTAATTTGTTGACTAAGTCCAATGTCTCAGCTCTCGATTGTTGACACGGAATGAGCGTCGCTCGATGGCAATGATCTTGCGTCGATCGATGGTTTCTTGAGTCAAGCTTTATGACCTAATTCGAATAGTTCCCTATATTAACTAAATCAACTCTCGTTTGTTTCTAGCAACCTAGCTAAACAGGATTAATTACGGTAGTAGATCATGCTCTCGCTTGCGCCTAACTATCCTATTATCATGGTTCTAGTTAGCTACTCTAGAACACAAGCAATAAACATAATTCTATTGATAGATCTAATAATAACCCTAACAATTCTATTGTTTGGCTAATCCATCAATACCATTAATAAACCCTAAACCTAGTTGATAACTACTCAGACATAATCAAAGTAAGAATAATAATCTGAATAAAATGCATAGATAAAAACACTAGGGTTTCAATACAAATCTCCCTAAATAGAATACTCAAGAACCTAGCACCGTACGTCTCTGTACGTATGCTCTCTTTTTTTCTTTCTCATACATAAAGTATAAATATAAAAACCCTAAAATTTATGCCAAAACTTGTCCAATGGTAAACTTGTAATCTTGTGTCTTATCTCTAACTTGGGCTTGAAATCGGTTGTCTGCGAATTGGTCATCGATCGATGGCAAGTGGTCAGCATCGATCGATCTTGGTCATGTAAGGTCGGTCGACGTCAGGATATTGCCGTCGATCGACGACAGTCTTGTACTTCTACTCTCTCAAAGATCAGCTACGGATTATTCTCCTCTAAATGCTCCAAAAGCTCCAAGTATCTCCATATATATCCAAAACGTGTATGGACATGTAAAGACCTTAAAACATAGCCTAAACACACATAATAGACCCTAAATAGAGCCTATAACATGGCCTAAAATGGTAACAAATAGGCTATATCAGTAGACCATGTAGAAGCAGCTAGCGTACACAACTTGATCTTCCTTAGCACATGATGTCCAACATTGAGAATGATCAAATTCATCGCCTTCTCTGATCTTTCAAGCCTTTCAGATTCCTCTTTCACCAAACGCTCCATGTATACATCTTCGTCTTCATCCTTCTTGATTGCTGACGCAGAATGTTACAAAGACTCTTCTAATACATCCTTTAAACAAAGGACAGACATATGCACTAGCATCCTCTTCTTCCACAATGAGAAGTCTCCCTTCCCATCAAACCGCTCCACCTCAATTCTTGCATTCTTCATTGACAACGACACCAACTAAGGTTCTGATACCACTTTATTGAAACATGATGGCAACCTAGAACCAGAATCAGACACACAAACTCGCGACACACTCTCTGGCAAACTCGTTGATGTAAGTTAGAAAGTATAAGTTTATAGATTCATCGCCTTCTCGCTCTCTCTCTCTCTCTCTCTCTCTCTCTCTCTCTCTCTCTCTCTCTCAACCCTACAAATTAGTTTTCTTGTGTTGGAGAGGAGAGAACACACGAGCTCCTCTCATATAGAAGGAGTCTATTACATTAATAACCTAGTTGGATTAGGGCATTCACCCCTTTCCATAAACCTATTACAAATATTTTCAAAATACTTGCAACTTCCCTATCTCCATGAAAGTAATATTTCTAGGATCCTATCAACTTCCATAACTCCACAAAAGTGATATTTCATTTTCCTAATATGACGTCCTTGTCTTGGTTTAAGTTATGCGATCTTGTTTGATTTCCATCATCAAATCCTGAAGAAGTTCTTGATGGATTCCTTGACGTAGTCCTTCACGAATCCCAACACGATCAAAGGAATAAGATAGAACATATTTTCTCCATTCACATTTGTTTGTAACACTCCAATTTCTAGTATATGATGGTGTATGTTAGTGATGATTAAATGAATTGATTTAACTACCTATATTACTAAAATACATTTATTTTCGGTCACTGATCAAGAGAAAACTTCAAAGTTATTTAACTTGAATTTATTGAAGGGATAACCTATTGGGAACCCATTTTGCCTTGTGCAAGTGAAGCCAAAAACGGAGAACATCATGTGGTGATCATGGTCAGTAAACAAATCTTTCGATATTCCCAAAAATAACGTCCCGGATCCGATAGTAAAGTCTAGAAATCGAGTGAAAGGGCGTGGAAACCAATTGGCGGTGGCGGTTGGGCCATTACAATTGTATTTATCGATAGGCAGAACCACAATTGTCTATTATGTTAAGAGAGTTCATGACTTAGGAATTTACATAACTAGAAATGATAAGTAATAACCTAATGTGTGTAAAATGATAGTTTGAAACTTTGAATGATGGCACATTAGATCTCTTGATATAGTTTAGTCGCTCATTTGTTTTGTAACGCTGATCCGAAACTCCAATTGAGTGGAGATCAAGGCCTTGGATATGTTTTTGAGATAAGATTACTTGTTACCAGTAACCAGTCAAAGATTACTTATTACCAGTAACCAGTCAAGATTACTTATTCAAAATAGTAGGATATGTTTTTGAGGCATTTGTATACATTGATAACATCAAAGATTAAAGGGAAACAAATCAGCAAATAGAAAACAGAGAAAATTCTGATTCAAGCATGTGGTTGATAGGAGAAGCCATTAATAGTGAAACCTCCATCAACACAAATGGTTTGACCAGTAATGTAAGAAGCAGCAGGTAGACACAAGAATACCACTAGTGATGCAACGTCATTGGGCTCTGCAGCGCGACCCAGTGGAGTTCTATTGAACAATCCCTCCTTGTAATCAACGTTGTCAAGATACTTCAAGAAACAAGCATTGAAAGATGATTAGAGAAATTGAGATTGTTAAGTTCACACCAAAAAAATAAATATGTAAACGAATTGTCTTTCCTTTACTTACAGATTGGGACAGAGGAGTCCTGATAACATTAGGCGCAACAGCGTTGGATCTTATGCCATCTTTTGCCCATTCACAAGCCAGGTTTCTAGCTAGCTGATTCAAAGCTCCTGCAAAATAAATAACATTTTTTTTTTCAAACTCTTTGTTGATTAGTCAGTCTTGCAATGAACTGCATCTAGTAGTAACTCTAGTTACCTTTGGTTAGACAATAAATGGATCCGCAGTCAACTGATACAATCCCTGCAACAGAGGAGATGAAGACGATGCTTCCATAACCTGAAGCCTTTAGGAGAGGATGTGAAAGCTGAGAAAAATGGAAAGCAGGTTCCAAGTTTGTAGAGATGTGGAAAGTGAAATCCTCTGCAACATATTCTGTTGTTGGCTTTCCACGAAGTACGCCCACATTGTTCACCTACGTTGAACAACAAGACGGTTTTCTCCAAGTTTCCTTAGTTGTTTATATAGTAAGACCATTTACTTACAAGAATGTTGAGTTTGCCATCGAATAGTGAGGAGACTTTTTGTATCAAAGTTTCTCTCTGAGGACGAGAGGTCACATCACAGATTGAACCACTCACTTGAAAACCTTTCTTTTCCCATTCGCTTAAACTTTGATTTAGAAAAGTTTCAGAGATGTCGCATACATGGATTATAGCTCCAAAACTAGCCAACTCTTCTACTATGGCATACCTAAACGTTCCAGAAACATAGTTTTCTTGAAATCTTGACCATCCATGACGTTAAATAGAAGTAGAAAATATGAAAAGAGAAAGACCAACCCGACTCCGCTGGCTCCACCGGTCACAAGAGCAGTCATACCTTGAAGAGTCCATCTTTTATCCATTTTTGTTTGCCTGTGAGTAGCAAGAGATGGCCACAAGTGAATTAAACTGACTTTTTATCAGTAATGACCAGAAGTACTCGAAAAACAACAAGAATGGTAGATTAGTAGTTGAGTATGGGCTAATGGCTATCACACGTGAATTTTGTGACAGAAACGTAGTGAATTATTGGTATTGATGATCATGTTTGAATGTCTGGTGGAAATAAGAGCATCAGCGTCGACCAAACATGTACGAGACGTCTCTGGCCTATATAATATTAATATATTTTAACTTTGTTATCTAATCTATTAAAATAAGATCATATTTTTATCTACTTATAAAAAGTCATTGGACCATTTCATTAATAATTTTTATTATATTAAAAATAATATTTATATATTAGATCATTTGAATAAAATATTATATCACAGATAAGAATATTCTACTATAACACTATTTATTTTCAAATATTTTCTATTTTACTTTAACAAAATCTTATAAAATATTTTGATTATCAATATTTAATAATTCATTAAATTTAATTATTCATTAAATTTAATTATTATTAAAATATTAGAAATTAGTATTATTTAAATAAAGAAGAAATATTTTTATTATATATTATTTTAATTTATAAATTTAAATTATAAAATTAGAAATAGAAACTTAAGTTTAATAAAAAGTTATATTATCTTATTTTTTAGTTTAGAGTTAATGGTTTATGTTTGTAAGTTAAATAAAAGAAATGTAGCTTATTTAGATTATAAAATATTTAAAATAATTTTTGATCAATAAGAATTATAAAAAAAAATTAATCTATTTTCATTAGAAAACATCAAAAAAGTAACGAAATTGATTAAATTGATAAAATATTCTATTTTTATTTTTATATGATTATGTTTATTTTAATTTTTTAAGAATATATTAAAATACAAATAAATTACATGTTAATATATGTTGTTTCATTAAAAAATAAAAAAATATATGATAAAAAATTATATAAGTATATGTTAAAAATTTCAAACAAGGCATATTAAGTTACATAATAAAAAATCACTATATAATAATAAATATTTTATTAATTTATCATAAAACTTAAATATAAATATTCGCGCGAACGTGCGGGTTAAAGTCTAGTTAAGTTTTTAAACAAAGAATTTTAGCCAATGAAAAGAGAACACATAGCAAAAGAGTACCTTAAAAACTGTTGAAAGTCTCTTTGCAAAGAATCGTCGCTCTCCATTCATCTCTCTCTCCTCTTTTCTAATTACTTGTTGAGAAATCTTTACTAATTGTGCTCAAACATGACTAAATATATGTTAGGGGTCCTATGCAAAAAATGACTTGTATACTAAAGCTAAAAAATCTTCAAAATCTACAAATACGGACAAATTTGAAGATGTAGTTTTTAAGATATTACTATGTGTTTTCCTACACAACGTGCATCAATAATTTTTTTAATTTAAATTCTGTTTAAAAATAAAATTATGTTAATATTTTAGAGAGAGAGAGGGAGAGAGAGAGAGAGAGGGAGGGAGGGAGAGAGAGAGAGAGAGAGAGAGAGAGAGAGAGAGAGAGGGAGAGAGAGAGAGAGAGAGAGAGAGAGAGAGAGAGAGAGAGAGAGAGAGAGAGAGAGAGGTAGAGAGAGGTAGAGAGAGATAGAGAGAGAGAGAGAGAGAGAGAGAGAGAGGGGAGAGAGAGAGAGAGGAGAGAGAGAGAGAGAGAGAGAGAGAGAGAGAGAGAGAGAGAGAGAGAGAGAGAGAGAGAGAGAGAGAGAGAGAGAGAGAGAGAGGTGCTAACCTTTGTTTGTGTGATCTAGCGTTTGGTGTTACTGTTGTGCGTTAGGTGCTGACGTATATGGTGACATACTTCAAGAGATGTAGAAGATTGAAGTCTAGACTTAGGGGTAGTTTAGCTAAGGGTTAGATGATCTTGATAAAGTATAAACTATGGTGGAAGTTTAGCTCAAAGTTTGTTTATCTTGAAGAGTCTATGTAATAGAAGAGAGTGGTGATTTAAGAGGGGTGTGCTTGTTTTACATGTTTGTGAATTAGTGTAATTTTTTTTCTTGTTATAATGGATTTAAAATTTGGACGAAGTCTTGGGGATGTAGGAAATAAACTTCGTGAACAAATTTTATGTGTCTTTTACTTTCTGCATTTTATTTTTTCGTCTCATTCGCACTTTTAATTGGTATCCAAGTGGGTTCCAATACAAATTTAGTCTTGTCTAAGGAAGATCAAGGACGAGGATGAAAACTGGTTCATGAAGTAGGAAAGAGTTTGAACGAAGATCGATGAAGATGGTGTAATGGAAAATTTTCCTAGGTTTGGAGGGTGGTGATCTTCAAAATTCATTTTTGACTATGATGTTACTCATAGGAGGAGACTCCATAAGCTATTTCTAAGATATATGTGATGAATTCACATACATATTCAATAGGGGCAAAGTGTCGATGCAGTTTTTCGAGATATATTGTATTAGTTCGTAAATTATTGTACGAGGTAGTACATGTGTATGTAATGAAGGGATCTATGGTAGAGTTCGTTTATTGTGATATATGTGGGTTAATTAAGCTGGGAAAAGGAAATAAGAATATATGTTTGAAGATAAATGAACATTTTCCATTAAGCAAAAGAGAGTTAACTTGAAAGGAAAATATTTAAGAGAAAATAAACTTTGCTTAAAGTGTTTTTGGAAGACTTGAAGAACAAGTTTGGTATGATATATAAAAAATGTGCCATATGAAGAAACTAGATCTCAGAAAAGAGAGAGAGGTTTAATTGTTTTTGTGGTGTCAACGTACAATCTGATATAGTGTCTATCGTAGTTTCTGATGGAGTCGATGTTGACTTGATGTGGTGACTTGACGATTTGCGTGGAGGAGTTGCATATTACTTGGAGATTTAAGGATATTTTTATTTTTGATTGTGTGATCAAGTGTTTGGTGTTACTGTTGTGCAATAGGTGCTGGCGTACTTCTAGAGATATGCAAGATTGAACCGTACACAGAGGGAGATTTTAGCTCATGGTGAGATGATCCTAATAAATTCTAAACTCGATAGGAGTTTAACTCAAGGTTTGTTTATCTTGAAGAGTTCATGTAATAGAAGAGAATGGTAACTCAAAAGGGGTGTGCTTATTTTAAGTGTTTGCGAATTAGTGTAATTTAGATTTTTGTTCTAGTAGATTCAAAATCTAAATGAGGTGCTGTAGATTTAAGAAACGAATCTCGTGAAAAAAAATTTGTGTCTTTTACTTTCTTTATGTTACTTTCTCGCCTCATCCACGCTTTCAAGATTAAGAAGCATAGAACTAAACTACATTTGTTTTCTACTCTGGCTGAAGCCATGATACGACTGAAGCTCCAAACTCTGAAGTGCATCTCTCAATCTCACCTTCAAATCTATGTCACTTCTCTATCGGATTGATAACATCAGAGACATAATATAACTTGATAGAATAGAGTTTCAAATCTGCAGAAGTTTCTTTCAACATAGCCAAATCACTCACTCAACAAGTGTTGGAACTTCTCCTGGACAACTCTCATAACCTAGAAACATTTTTCATATTCGTCTAATAACAGACACAAATAATTCATTTAATTGCTAACTTGGGTCTTGTACACCAAGTTACGCCGAAAACAAAAACAATAACAAGAAGAAGATGGATGCAGGAGGAAGTAAGTTGTTTGTTTATCGACATATCAGGTGAACGTTCTAATTAAAAATTTCATGATATGGAAGAACTGGTAGAGAGAGAGGAAACAGACGATCTATTTCTTCGAGAATTGAGAGGATGAATTTCTAATATAGATCCTTGTATGTTTTTTTATTTAACAATTAGATTTAATACAAAAAGTAAGAAAAATATCTAAAAAGCTTAACTACTTAGAGCATGATTATCCAGGAACCCCACTAGGGGTTCCTATTTTTTTTCTTTTTCTTTTTTTCTTTTTAAAAAAAAATTTAAAATTAAAAAACGAACCAATTACGGATCGCCACGTGGCAGTATGATCCGCAAATAGTGTAAGAAACCCTTCAAAAACGGTTCTTATTTAGGAGTTTTAAGAAGCGGTACTTGCACTGTTCATGGGCTCCACATGTCAGTGGAGCCCGCGAACAGTGCAAGAGCCCCTCTTAAGAGCTTCCATTAATCATGCTCTTAGACATGTTTATGCTCATGCCACTGCTATCATATATCTAACCTTTCATTTTTTCATTCTTATCTCAATTCTATCAACCCATCATCACTCTCAATCCATTTTCTCTTTTAAAATCAAATCTCATCTTTAGGTACAAGATCCACAACAACAAAGAACACAATGTATTACTACTATAATTAGTAAAATGTGATAGAATATAACTCTTACAATTATAAGACGTATAACTAGTATAACTGGTACAATTATAACATGTATAATTATTATAACTGATACAACTATAACACGTATAATTAATATAATATGTACAATTATAATATGTAACTAGCAGTACTAGTTACACTAGTTGTACTACATACAAAATCATCTTTATCTTTTTGCTCCCGAAGACGAAGAAGACAATTGCGGAGCCGGAAAAGGTAATAGTAGAAAAGCATTTAAGAGAGTATAATGCAAAAGATGATGTATAAGCTATCACGAGTTAAAAAAAAAGATGCATAATCATTCATGTTTTGACTACAGCAATAATAGTTCAATTAGTTTAACTGCAGTAGTAGTAGGACTAGTTTAATTGTGGTAACATTTGAGTTGTGTTGTTTTAATATTGAGTTGTAGGTTTCTCTCCTGAGGTCATTTTTCTTGATATGGACATGAACGTAAAATAAGAGATCTTTAGTTAGAGCACGAAGAAGATGAGCAAGAGAAGTACTCCTTGAAGTTTGTTACCTGCACATGATTTGTTGATGAAGATGGCATAAGACATTATACTGTGATCAATCCGAGTGATCTCTTGCACAACTAGCCTCCACTCCTTTAAGTTTGTTTCATTCACAAAGATTGTCACTTTATCTAAGTCCTCAACAGAACAAGCTTCAAACACATAGACTGACAACAAAACTAGTCTTTATGAGGGTAAACTATAGATTCCAGCAACTTATCCTCATGAATTGTGTGATTATGGGCCTGTTTGTTTCACCATCAAGATGAATCATCCGGATGGTGATGAGAGTTTTGTATGTTTTGGCACTAAAAGTATAACCCCTCTCGATGGTTCATCTGAATGACTTTAAAATTTTAGGCTTAATTTTAAAGTCCATCTATCTCAACCAATTTGGACCATCTCGATGAAGATGGTCATGTCAAAATGGTATAATGTCTATTACACCCCTTATACAGTTAACAAATTATAAGCTTAAATCTAATATCATTTTGTAACTCATGAAAAATGATAAAACCGTATTTTCCCACTAAAATAAAAAAATACATTTTTTCGCTAAAACCACAAAAACCATTTTCCCGCCAAAAACGAAAACACACATTTTCACGCCAAAAAATGCAAAAATGCTTTTTACCGCCAAAACCATAAAAACACATTTTACAGTAAAACCGTAAAACACGTTTCCGGCAAAAACCGCAAAACATGTTTTCTCGCCAAAACCGTAAAAACGGATTTTTTTGCCAAAACGCGTTTTCTCACATTTTCGTGCTTCTTATTCCCTATAATCCATTAACCTTGAAACCCTAGATCTAGCATATTTACATTTGCATCTAGTTTGTTTAATAGCATATTTACATTAAAGCATTATTATAATATTTTCATATTGCATCTATACCTCTTGATAAAGAATATTTCCTTAATTGATTATTTGCTACTGATATATATATATATATATATATATATATATATATATATATATATATATATATATATCTACCTAGCTTATTCTTTATAAATAAGAAATCTAATTTGTGTCATTGCTCTCTTTGGATTTGATCCCTAAGTACTACACTTGATCTCTCTTGGCAAGAGTATTATTTGTATGTTAAGATTAGGGTTAATTTGATAGTTAATTGTTTAGGATATTCATATCATGTTAGAAAAATAAACACACTCATGTCAAATTTGGTGCCGTTGTCGGGGAGCATTGAACGCCATTAGATTTAATTTCTAGGATGTAGTCTATGTTTGTTTTTACTTTCAAGTTACTAAACTTTTCTTTTCCTTTTTTTCAGGTAAAAGCAAATGAGTACCAGGAGAAATACAGGACAAGAACTATTATTCTCAGACCGGGAGAAACTCGAACGTACGATCCGCAAAGAAAGATGACAAGCATCGATCAACAACACCTACAAAGCATCGACCGACACTTCATTACGGACATCATCGACCGACATCAGAACTCGAGCATCGGTTGACATTGATCACACCGCATCGATCGACAGCAACTTACCCGCATCGATCAACAGTAGCAGACGAGTTCAGATGGTTGCGACTTTAGTATTGGTTCAGGATGAGAGTGGAGACTTTCATGATCTCAAAGGTGATCTGCGTAAATGCATAATGTCAAAAGATAGATGAACAAGGGACTGTAATCCATGATGCAGAAGCAGAAACGGAAGCAGACGCTGCAGTAGCTCAACCTGAAGCTAATGCCCAAGCTGCTCAGAGAACACTGGCGGACTACAACCGTCCAGACCAGTTCTACGCCAACAGATCCGCCATTCGTCCTCCAGCTTTTCAGAGAAACGATTTTGAGATCAAGCCCGCTTTCTTCTGACTTGTAGCGCAGACGCCTTAGCATGGCTTGCGACATGAGCACCCTATTGATCATCTAGAGCGATTTGAGGATCTAGCGACTGCTATTAAGCCAATGGAGTCCCTAAGGACTATCTCTTTTGTAAGCTCTTCAAGTACTCACTTGCTGGAGAAGTTTCATATTGGCTTAAGCAGTTATCACCAGGATCTCTGACATCTTGGACTGACATCAAGAACGCGTTCTTGTGTAACTTCTTTGATGACGCGACAGCAGAAGATCTAAGGAGCAAGATTGCTACTTTTTCACAAGAGCCTTCAGAGTCTTTCAGAAACTCCTAGATAATATTCAAGTCATACCAGAGAGATTGTCCACATCACGGGTTCAATGAAGTGCAGCTTCTTAGAACTTTCTTCGGAGGTATTGTATTACAGTATCAGATGGCTTTGGACACAACTATTGAAGGGAATTTCAACACTAGGAGTCCTGAAGAAGCTACAAGATTGATTGAGAATCTGGAATCCTGCAGCAATACCAAAACACACAGATTTTGAGAGGAAGAAATCAACTCCAGCTTTTAGCAAAGCGCAGATTGAAGAGGTCAAGGAAAAATTGGATAGTTTTCAAAAATTTCTCAAGAAACAGGTTAATTTTGAAGAAGTAGAAGCAATAGAGTCTGGAGATGATAAGATTGAAGAAGAAGATGTGAACTACATTCTTGGGAATGGTTTCCAGAGACAGGGGAATCCATGTTTCAACAGGAACTCCTATGGGAATGGTCAAAGGAGTAACTTTACAGGGTTCAGAGCGGAAGTCATTCAACAACAACAGGACGTATGGATCTTCTTACTACGAATCCTCCTCCAGAGGCTCAGGAAAGCAAGATTGAAGCAATGGTTGACAGAGTTTTAGAGGGACAGCAGAAGATGACTGTGGATTTCAATGGAAAGATAGATGGTTTGTACCTCAACCTCAATACCAAGTTCGAAAACCTTAGCACCCATGTGAAGAAGTTGGAGAACCAAGTGATGCAAACAAGTGAAACTATTAGGAGACATGAGTGCCTTATTAAGGAGAAAATGGAGGTTGGACAGAAGCACCACGTTAATGCAATGATTGATGATGATTTTGGGTAGGAAGTTAAGATAGAAAAGCTCCGAGCAGGAGATTTTTGTGTGGAAATTTATATGTCCTTCGGCAGTTCCCATTGGTGTCGATCGACACCAAGTGATGCGCGTTGATCGACAACGATTACTTCAGTATCAGTTGCTTCGTGTAACGTCGATCAACACAGAGACGAGAGCAACGACCGACGGAGAGATAGAGGTATCGATCAACAATGCGACCTGAGCATCGATCGACAGACGAGAAAAACAGTTATACTGACGAGCATCAATGCGAGTTCGATTGTGCGTCCACCCGTGACGGTCTCAGAACAGAATACAAACAAGTCTAATGCTATGATCTTGATAGAGAAGATGCGGGACACTCAAAGAGGAAGCAAAATATCTTCAAACATCAACGCATAGAAGCTAATGAAAAAGAGATGGATAGCTTTGCTAAAAGAGTTTTCAAAATTCCTTTAGATATTCCTTTTGATGAAGCTTATTATACTCACAGATTGTGGATGTTTTTCAGGGAGACATATGATGATATAGAGATCATGTTCAATCATCTCAGAGAGAAGATGAAGCAGAGGACTTTGCTGAGGAAGAAAAGTGATCCTAAGAAGTTTGTGGTTCCATGCTTCATCAAGGGCAACGAATATCCCAATTCCCTCTGTGATATTGGATCATCAGTGAGCATTATGCCAAGGACTATGGCAAAGGATCTTAGCCTGAAAGTGGAACCCTCCAATGATTCTTTCACATTCGTAGACTACTCAAAAGTGAACTAAGGAGGGATGGTAAAAGATGTTCCAGTGCAGATTAACAACACCCTATTCCCAGTAGACTTCCATGTGATGGACATCAAGATAAATTGGAACTCTTCACTACTACTTGGGAGAGCATTCATGGCCACAATGGGAGCTATCTGCGACATGAAGTTAAATAGGTTGTATCTATCTCTAATTGATCCAAAAAAAATTATGAACATGTTAAGAATAAGAATAAAGCTACTCTGATTGAATTGTGTAATGATGCAGAGCTTGTAACCATATGCTTCTGCAATTATGAGTTCAATGAGGACAAAGAAGATGGAGCATCGAGATACCCAGCCCAGACAATCGATCAACGCATTTGCAGTTCAGCAATCGGTTGACACCCACCCTTTGTTATCGATCGATGGCCCTACTTCAGAAACGATCAACACTTACCATGCAGATTTTGAATACAACCTAGCCTACCTCGATTACGACGAAGATTACAGAGAAGAAGAGATAATCGAGTACCGTGGTATTGCTATGGAAGAGGCTGGTTTTTTTCATATTTCCCATCAAATTAGGAAATCGAAATCGATCGACGGTAACCACACACCATCGATCGATACTGATATTAAAGCAGAGTCTGAACTAGATGCAGCAGCATAACGTGAGAAGGAATATGGTTATCAACAACAAGATGAGTTCGGTATTATGACAGATCCAGATGGTCACGCATGAGCTATGGATGGCATAATTCTACATGTCACGAGGGAAGATGTGGAAGATATACTTGCGATGGCTAATGGACCTGGAAACCTTTTTGACCAACAGTTTGATTATCGAGCATTGATCGACGATCACCATACACCATCGATCGACACACATCAGGCATACCGAGGATACAATGAAGCTTACGAAGAATACGATGAAGATTACAGAGAGGAAGAGCTGACTGAGTATCGCGGCCTAGCACCAGAAGACGCTGGCTCGGTAATGAACGCGAAAATGGATAATCGAGCATCGATCGGCGGCATCTACTGGCCATCAAATGACATCAGACGCAAACCAGAACAAGAACTTAGAGCAGAAGATACATATATTGGTTATCTTAGACCGGATGAGTTTAGAATTATCAGAGAACCACAAGGACGTGCACGGGATATTTCTGGGAGAATTCTACATATATCTAAGGAGTATGTAGCAGATGTCCTTGTTATGGCTAATGGATCAGGATATTAATTTGGACAACAGCAGCAGCCATCGATCAATGCACAACTTACAACGTCGATCGATATTGAGGAGCAGAAGAACGAGCAGATCCATAATGATCTATACACTTCCAAACATCCTAGATCGATCGACGACATACAATGTGCATTGATCGACACCACCATTCTAGGGGTCCACCAGTTTTGTACTTCTAATGCCTATGGTTAAGAAAGTCCAAAATCAATCGGTTGGATCAACCCACTATCGATCGACGATCGTACAGAGTACGGAAAGAGAGCTTATGATGCTGATGGGATAAGAATTGTCCATTGGGAAAAGAAAGATGAGTATGGCATCTACAGAGATGAGAATGGTAATGCACGAGCTATAGACGGAAGAGTAGTGAATGTGAAAGAAGAAGACATCAGAGCAGTTCTAGAGAGAGCTACTATGTTTGAGCAGAGCTACATATGTTTACCAGAACATACAACAAAGATCGCTGTCTATAAAGAAACAAAAGACATACAGCAGAGCAGAGATTGGTGATATTGTGCATGAGATCTACAAATCTCAAGAGATGTGACTGGATGATTTCTACAAGAGGCTTGATGATGTCTATTGGAATACACGCATGGATGAGATGAAGAAAGATTTGGATACTATTCAAAGACAACATGCGATTGGAGCAGACTGACTGACATCGATCGATGGCAGCATCAGTCCATCGATTGATACTGAGATAGACAAGCATAAAACCGCATCAATACAACAATTAGAAGATAGGTCCGATGAGATTGCTTTTTCTCAGAGCCTGATGAAGGAAGATATTTCTCAGAAATAGGAGGATATATCAGAGACTACAACTGCCAGACTTAGAATGCTACAACGCAGTATTTAGAATCTACAAAGGAGATTGCATTCAGTGGAGGTTGCTAAGGAGATTATAAAGAATGAGAAAGCTAGAGGAGATGAGGCAATGAGAAGCTTTGTTGGTACATGGTTTCAGAAGAGCAAAGAAGATGTAGACACTTGTTTTCCAAGTATTGATCCACCTCCATACTAGTCAGAAAGTTCAAAACGTTGAGCTTTAGACTATAGCCAATCGCTGAGTGGGAGGCAACCCACTGTTTAGTAAGTTTTTATTTAGTTTTTAGTTATACTACTATTTATTTTGAGTTTTACTTTGTTTTTGCAGACTGTTTGAGTCCACCATCGATCGACACCATAGAGGCACCATCAGTCGACAATGGATCACGACCATCGATCGACCACACCAGCCTACCGCCGATCGACACTCTCTTACAGAGAGAGGTATCGAGTTTTCTACTTATACTATTTACTTATGATTTGATTTTTCCTAAACCAATCTGGGACATATTACACTAGGGACAGTGTAATTTAAGTCTAGGGAAGGTTCACTAATCTTGTTTATTTGTTTTTGAGTTTTACTTCTATATTTATATAAGTTTTTGAAAAAAAATAATTATTGAGTCAAGAAGGGGACTATGATCAAGATTTATTATTGACTAACCATACTATAAGCACCATTCTTAGAAGGTTGTTTGCAGAGATTACTAGAGATACCAAAGTGGATCATCTTGCCACTATATCACACTTGCTTAAAAAGTTTGAAGGAACATAAGCTGATTTCCAACACTAATCTTGACATTATTTACTTGCTTTGGGGCTTGGTATACACTGGATCCCTTCTGTAAGTCTGGATTGTAAAAGTTTGTGTGCTTTTGATTCCCTCTTTCTCCCCTTCTGATTAAAAAAGGAGTCAAACATGATTTGGTGGCTAAAACCATTAAAGCTTAATTCATATGATTCTAGAAAGAGATAAATGTCAAAATAAGTGAACATGATCTGGTGGCAAAAACCATTAGAGCTTGATTCATGGAAGCATGTCCAAATATATCAGTCAATTAAAAAAAATTGTACCTTCGAAAGAAGGGAGACATTGACTAAGAGAAGTGAGAAGAGAGAGAGGAATGGGATCAGATAAGACTACATGTGTGCTCAGATACTTTCAGAGGTAAGAGTCAATGTGTCCTTTGATTGATAATACCATGGTAAACCATACACTTTTATTTTATGCAAATAAATTAAATCATTAGAGGGGCGAGTCAAGCTATTATTTGTTAAGTTGTTGGTAGAATGGATTTGGTTGTTATACTAGGATATGATATATAAAGTTTCTCTATGATCGACTTGATAGGATGTGGTAGAAACAAAGTAGGGTGATAGTTATATTTAGACATTATATGAGTATCCGCTTTTCAAAACCTCTTTCACAGGCTTTGTTTGCTTGAGGACAAGCAAAAGATTAAGTCTGAGAGAGTTGATATAGCCTATTTATTACCAGTTTTTGGTCATGTTATAGGCTCCATTTAGAATCTATTATGTGTGTCTAGACTATTTTTTTAGAGTCTTTAAAGGTTCAGGTACGTTTTGGAGATATGGAGATACTTGGAGCTTTTGAAGCATTTAGAAGAGAAGAATACGTAGCTGATAATTTAGAGAGTCGAAGTACAAGACAGTCGTCGATCGACGACACTACCTTGACGTCGACTGATGTTACAAGACCAAGGTCGATTGATATTGCACACTTGACATCGATTGACTGACATCGATCGACGGCCAAATCACAGATAACCGATTTCAAGCCAAGTTAGAGACAAATGACGAAGATGCCTTGGACGGGGTTTAACTTAGATTTTAGGGTTTTATATTTGTGCTTTATGTATTACAGAAGAGAAAGAGGAGAGAATGTTCTTGAGAGTTTAGTTTTCTATTATAGTTTGAGGGGAGAAGATTCATAACTCCTTAGGGAGATTTGTATTGGAACCTCAGTATTTTATCTATGCATTATATTCAGACTATTGTTCTTTCTTTAATTATGTCTGAGTAGTTATCAACTAGATTTAGGGTTGAATGATAGCAATCATGGATTAGCTCAAAAGTAGGATTGCTAGGTTGAGTTAATATCCCTCGATTGAGTTGTTCTTAATGCTTGCATTCTATAGTAGCTAACTAGGATCTCGAAAGTAGGACATGGACGACTACGAGAGTGGGTTCTGTGCCAGAATAGACTCAATTGAACTAGGTTGTTAGGCGCATGCGAGAGCTGGTCTAATTAGCTTGGTGAACTTATCAAATCTCGTTCACACTTCCTTCTGATTTCACCGTCGATCGACATAAGGCCTTAGCCGTCAATCGATGGTCTTTCCTTTTGCTCGCATACAAGAGTTGGAGTTAAAAGGGTCAGAATAGTTAATATTTGAGTTCTAGAATATTCACATTTTCATGCTTCTTATTCCCTATAATCCATTAAGCTTGAAACCCTAGATCTAGCATATTTACATTTGCATCTAGTTTGTTTAATAGCATATTTCCATATTTACATTAAAGTATTATTATCATATATCCATATTGCATTTATATACCTCTTGATAAGGAATATTTCCTTAATTGATTGTCTGCCACTGATATATATATATATATATATATCTACACAGCTTAGTCTTTAGAAATAATAAATCTATTGTGTGTCATTGCTCTCTGTGGATTTGATCCCTAAGTACTACACTTGATCTCTCTTGGCAAGAGTATTATTTGTGTGTTAAGATTAGGGTTAATTTTATAGTTAATTGTTTAGGATATTCATACCCTGCTAGAACAATAAACACACCCATGTCAATGCACTTGATGAAGTCAAGAGATACTCCATTCGAGCGATTCAAGACGCAAATCTCTTCGAAGCCTTCGATAAGTTCCATTGGAATTTCAGCTGGGAGTCCATGGAACATTTTCTTCAGAACCAACGCTATCAAAGCAAACTAGCACAAGGTGGTGGAGTAATAGCAGAGCACGTAGTAGGAAAGTTATGCGGGAGGTTTCTCTTCCCAATCGGAGAAGCTTGCTCTTGTCGTTGTTGCTGCTGCGCAACGTGTATAGCAGCTTCCTGCTGAGCTTGGATGGTCTGCTACATCTGAAGCATCTGCTGTTTCATCGTAGCAGCAAGATCATCCGGGTGGTCGTGATCACCCATAGTGGTGTCGTTTGGCCTTTGTTGGTGTCGGTTGGTTCTTTCTAACATTGCTAGCTCCTGGTTTCTAAATGTAACTAATTCTCCTTGTGCGTTTCTCCGAGTATGTCAACTGGTCATGCACCTAGAACATTAGTTGTAGAAAAAAGGTTAAAGCAAGTTAGAGGTCTTAGACTATATATATAACTGAAAAATAAAGGTAAAAAGATGGTCCTTGTCGCAATGCCGCCAAAACTTGATACACTAAAGTTTTATCAATGCTACTGTCAAGTTAACAGTGGTAGTTATAATATTTTAAATTCAATTCCAGACGACCGGTTTACACTTCATTTATATGGGATCAATATCAAGCTACAACAATAGATGATTTTAAACTAAAGAAAACGTAGCAAGGAAGTAACAGATTGGTTTAAGGTTTCCAGATGATTAAGAATACTAGGATATGGTGGTTCGATCGGGTGTCAAACAGATGTGAGACAAAAATAATCTTCAAGTTCTATGAAGCCCTAGTCTAGAACTCGGACCACGCAAACTAGTTCAACCCACTCTCGTGGTTCTTCACCTTTTATCAATTGATCTCAGCACCTAAACTCTCGTTTGGAATGAGACTCGATTATAAACATTAATGATCAGATCCGATTAGTTCACAAAACACCCTAATAACTACTTTCATTGATTAGGGATGTAATTCTCATTCATTTTATGTCTAGCAATCTATAACACTTTCGATGAATAGATTTAACCTGGATTCATACACAAAGTGATCAGTTTAGCACAAGCTTTAAGCGCAAAAATGAATGAAGACTATCGAATAGTATACTTATCTATGTTTTGCTCACGGATCCAACACCCTAAACTTAGCAAGCCAACTACTCATGGATCCAGAGAATACAATGATTGATACTGAATAATACATCACTGCGATTATAAAAGAAGTAAAAATAGGTTTCAAGGAATTTTTCTTTAAGGCGAGAGAGAGAGCCTTCTCGCTTTTACAAGGTAGCAAATCGCAACAATTAAAGCTCTGGTCTTTTTTTTGTAAAAGCTAGTGTAGAAAATAAAGGGAAACAGAAAAGGAAGATATATGGAGACTACTGGTGGCTGGAGAAAAAGATAGGAAAATAGGGAAAATCCCGAAATAATATTGTGGTTTCCTTAAATATCGCGATTAGGCGAGCGACTACTCCATTAAAGATCACCTTTTCGGTTGCTCTATCTGGCTGCTCCGCAAGAAAACTTCAATTTGTACTATTTTCTTCATGAATCCATCCAAGAGCCTTCCAACCTACTCTGGATCTGTAAAGACTCAAAAGGACTAAAAAGACTCGATAAAACCTTGAAAACAAATGATAAAACTTATATACAATGTGTCAAATACACAAGATATCACCTGTCTGTGTGAGTGAACCACACCAAGAGTCAAAGGCCTCGGAGGCGAGAGAGAGGAAGTTGGTGACCTGAAATTGGAAACCATGGAAACCGTCGGGAAGTTGAGAGAAAAGATGACTTTAGCCAAAAAAAAATAGAAGAAGATAATTTTGATTTTTTTCAAGAGCCATGCAGAGAGAGAGAGAGAGAGAGAGAGAGAGAGAGAGAGAGAGAGAGAGAGAGAGAGAGAGAGAGAGAGAGAGAGAGAGAGAGAGAGAGAGAGAGGAGAGAGAGAAAGAGAAGAAGAAGAAGAAGTTTTTTCTTACCATATCATTTTACATAAAAGTAGCTAAGTATTTTTCTTCCAAGAACATTTTACACAGTTATTGTAGTCATTTTTGTGTTTCCCCTTAATGAAATATTTTCCTTGCACAAATTTAATGGTACGAAAAAGTTGGAATCAGATTTTCGCAGTTTTTGTAGTAGTTGGTGAATTCGTGCTACCACAAACTGCTACCAATACTCATATTTCTTGTAGTTGTGGAATTCTCATAGGAGGAAGAAGTAGAAGCTCCGCTGATTAAATAGAAAACAAAAATTGGAAGAAAAAAGAACAACAGAGGTATTTACCAAGTATAAAAGATCAGACCCTGGCTCCTAACAAAACAACAAAGAAGTCCTCGCTGAAAGAACTAATGAAAATGAGGTCATTTTTGTGTGGAATGTCTGTGGTTTCAACAAGTTATGCTAGACCCAAGCCTGGAAACTTTTATGGCTGAAGCAACTGCAACAATGCAATGGCAGCATTATGTGGAGATTGAGGAGCAGTTTACAAACAGAAATTGAGGATTACATGGCTGAGATATGAGAACCAGAATACAGATTTTTTTTCATTGAGCAGTTCAAACGAGGAGAACCAAAAACACAGTGAGGAAGATACAAGATGAAGATGGGATTGTGAAAACATAGATTTATGAGATCATGCAAGAGGCTATCTCTTACTTCACAATTTTTTTACTGGAGGGTCACGAAATTTTTTTACACTACTCAAACAGAGATTGAGAACCTGATACATTATCAGTGTCCTGTAAAAATGGCTGAAGCACTGACTAGCCTAGTTTCTTCTGAAGATGTATACAAAACTCTTCTATCTATGCCAGAAGGTAAAACTCCAGGTCCGGATGGTTACACCAAAGAGTTCTTCGTCACTGCTTGGTCAATTGTGGGACCTGATTTTGTCACAGCAGTTTACTTCATGCCTACTGGTGTAAATGGAACTGTCCATGCCATTATACTGAAAAAGATGATCCGCAAACGATGAAGGATTACAGTCCTATAGCGTGTTGCAATATGATCTATTAGCTTATCTCGAGACTCTTAGCAAACAGACTGAAAGAAATACTTCCAGAGGCAATAACCAGAGCGCTTTCGTAAAGGATCGTCTACTCTTGGCGAATGTACTGCTAGCAACAGAGTTAGTCAAGGACTATCACAAGGACACAATCTCTGCTCTAAATGCTCATAAAATAGACATAACAAAGGCTTTTGATACCGTCAGGAGAGACTTTAGTCTCACAATGTGATATCTCTTAATTTTAATGAGTTTTAGATTCATATTTTACCTTATTATTATCATTATAGGTTGCATTTAGGTCATTATATTACATTTGCATACACGTTTACATATCACAGGGTTTAAAGTGCACACTTGAGAAGTTTGGGGCAAAATCGCTGGTTATTCCCTTATTTTAGAAGTATTGGGGCAATCGTGTGAATAACAGAAAAGTCAGGGACCAATGCTGCAAATACAAAATATTCGGTTGGGCTAAGTTGTAAGATTAAAATGTTTGGGGCTGAATCAAGAGGATGTTTCTGCACTTTCCAAAGTTTGGGGCCGAATTATAAAAATACAGAAGTTATGAGGACCAAATGTGAAAATAGACCAAAAGTGGCCATGGGAATGAATCGAAGCTTTCTTCTTCGCCGTTTTGGAGACGTGACGGCCGAAGCTCGAACCCGCGATCCCCGACGATGGAAGAGCACGAGATTGACCTAGAATTCGACGGAGGAGCCGAGAAAGCAGAGCTTGAGACTCCGTGGTGGAGCAAAACATCGGAGATGGAGACTTGACGGTGGAGGATTGCCGTGAAGGAGATGCGAGGAAGACGAGGCTGTTTCAGGGGGAGGACGACGGAGAGTTCGTGGGTTGGAGGCCGGTTCAGATCAAACCGCGACGGTGAAGCACGAGATGAAGATATGAGAGAGCAAGCTTCGAGTTTGAGACCACGAACCATTGATCTCTGCATCCCAATTCGCAGCGGCTTGACGTAGCGGTGTTGCTTGGCCGCTCGGTCTGCATCTCAAATTCTCTATTTGATATCGACATGACACAGCGGTTCAAGGTCACCGCTGGGAACCGAACGGAGCATGAAGCGGCTTGGAGTCGCGGGCTTGAGTCACCGCTCGCAGAGAAGTAAACTCGCAGCGGTCAGGTGGAGCGGGACGAAGAAGCCGCTGTGGACCTGATCGATTGACAAAATCAGTTTGTTGACCGGTTTATTCCGGTTTGACCCAATTTAATTCAACAAAACCAGCACGAGTTTTGGACCTCTATAAATAGATTTAGACCTAAAAACCCTAGTTTTATCTCATTTTCTCTCTAAGACTTTGTTTAATATTATTAAAACTTGAATATTTTCATCATTTTAATCAAGTACTTCATCTTATATTTGTGTTTCTCTTGCTCATTAGTATGATTAACCTTAAATCTCACATAGATTTAAGGTTTCTCATGGAGTTTATTGAGTAGACACTTTGTGATCTATGGGTTAAGTAGATTAGGGTGATTAAGTGGATGTTTAGGATGTTTCTTGCTTGATTAACATTGTTCTATGCTTATTAAGTGTTCTTAATGCTAGTTTAGAGTGACCAAATCTAATATAGATTTGTAGACATTTTCTGCACCACAAGTGTTTGTTAAAATGTCTGAACCAACTTGATATTGCTTTATCATGAATAACCAATGACCATTTGATGTTAGGACTGCTAGATGGTTAGTAGACTTGTGATTCATGCATGCTTGATTGTGTTAGGCCAATGACCATTTGATGTTTGATGCTTGATTAGCATAGGGACTATTGCCATGACCGTGGATTAGTCTATTTTATGAGTTCTAGACCTATAGACTTGTTGATTGTTTTGTTTGAACATCCTAGACTAAACCTTGATCACCCGATATCGATTATCTTTGCCCATGGATCCATCTTTAGCTATAGATTAAAAGATTAGTTCTTGCACTTATTTCTAGATTGGATTTGAGATCACCTTGTTTATATTTCTAGGAGTTTACCTTGTTACAAATCACCAATCTTTTTATTTGCTTAGATTAGGAAAGTTTGTGTATTCTTAGTGTTATAGATCATTAGTTCCTTGTGGATTCGATCCTAAAGTGCTGCATCGATATACCATTCGATTGTGGTAGCGTGCACATTAGGTTAATTGGCCTGTGGTAAAACGCAGTAATCAATTTGGCGCCGTTGCCGGGGAACTAAGTAGATTTATCATTAGGATTTCAATTTTCTTGAGGCTAAGCTTTATTTTCTTATGTTTTGTTTTGTTTTGTATAGCTACTAACCTTTTATTCTAGTTTTTGGTTCTTTGCAGTAATGGCTGCAAGCTACTTTGATTGGCCACAAGAAGAGGAAGACACATTTGAAGATCACATTGAAGACGATGAGCCATATGTGGAGCCACCTTTTGATGAAAGTGTACTCACACCAGAACAGAGTGTGAAGGTAGATGAGCTTTGCGAAGAGAGCCCAATGTTGACAAGGAGTGACTTGGCAGTGATGCTAAGGTTGAATCTCATGCAACATCGGGCAACACTAGAAGGAAGAGAGCTCACAGGAACTGAAATAAGGATTGCTCATCAGCTCAAAGAGGTATTTTATTGGGTTTCACCTACCCAACTACAAGGTATATGCGATTCAACTTTTGAACTTCATTATTTTGAGGATAGTTGCTTGCCTTGTGTTGAAGATATTGCCTCTGATTTGAATTCTCATGTGCTCATCAATGAATGTCTTGATCTGATAGCTGAGACTCAAAAACTAGATCACTTAAGAGTAGAAAAGCTTACTAGAGATCATTTTGAAGTTTGTTTTGACAAGAACTATCTTTGTGCTTCGATTGATCTCGAAATTGACTTTTTGATGCTTGATGAACTTAGACCTCTTCATGAACTAGCTGATCTAGGGGATGAACTTGATGTGGATAAGCTCTTGCTTGAGATTGAAAACCCCTATGTCGAAAACAAACATGAGAATAAGAACATTGTGTTTTATTTGATTGATGGGGATAGAGTTGACTACTTTGTTAAAACATCGTTTGAACCAGTAGTTGACTTTTTGTTTCCACCAAATTCATTTGTTTCTCATGTCCCTTTGAACGTCAAAGAGCATTTCATAATCCATGCTACATCTATAGTGAAGCTCTTTGATGAAAAATCTGTCTATTTTCTATGGACATTAGTGTGCTTCTTTGTGCACTTGGTTTCTTGTTCTTGCAGGAGAAGGACCAAAGGTGCATTGGCTCAACCTTTCGATACTTATGATTAGCAAGCACACCAAGTCAAGCTAGAGACTTAAAACAAGCGCGCTTGGGAGGCATTCCCATGTTTATCCTTTGTATATATTTTTTTTTATCTCTTATTTTGTTTTAGTGTGTTTGAATAAGTTTAGGGACAAGTTTGGGGGAGTTCAAAATATTTTCAAGAGGTCATGTCAAAATTGCCAAAGTCACAACAAAGCTTCTCTCCTCATTCCCTCCTCTCATCAAGCCAACTCCAAGTAAGTGCATCTTCACCTTTGTAAATACTTAGTTTTTTTTTCATATTTTCTATCTTTTGTTCTCTCTTTCAAGTTTACTCTCACACAAGGGACTGTGTGAAGTAAGTTTGGGGGAGAGTCTACCATCTCACATTGTGTTTTGTTTTGTTTACTTGTCATGAGTCTCATGCATTGCATTGTACATACTTATTTGCATAGAAAAAACTTAAAAATTTAAAAAAATTCGAAAAACACCAAAACAAGCATTTAGATTCATATTTTGTTTCATTGCATTTTTAAGATTGAGTCTAGAAGCATTTAGGTTGCATCCATATGCATAGGGAGCTGTGTTTTAATTGTCTTGAAAAGAACACATGTCTAGAACTCAACATGATACCCTAGTTAAGCATATCAAGTAGCTTAAACACATTTTTAAAAGCTTGTATGCTTCGAGCCTTGAAGACTCTACTTGAAACTTGTTGTGAGCTTGATATTGACTTGTTCTTGAAATTAACTCCAAACTACTTGAGGCATAATGAACTTAATTTCTCTTGCATATGGGCACTTGCATACTCAAACATGGATCTCATACACATTTGGGTTATCTTATTCCATTCATTATCTTCTTGTTAACCCAAATGGCACCCCCATACCCATGAACCCTTACCATTCTTTGAAACCACCATTGATTTGCTTGTGTGAGGCCTCTTATTGATAGCTTGTCATGTGCAAAATCTTGAGAGTATTGGGAGCGACATAGTTTGTTCTCATCTTTTGCTAGCATTAGAACCTCACTTGAGCTAGCATTTAGGATGTGGTTGAGTTTGTGTGTTTTTGAGTTTAAGATCTTGGATTTGGGAAAAGATATGAGTGAAAGGAATGAACAAAAAAAGTGTTATAAGAAAAGAAACCTCTAGGGACAAAAAAAAAGAATAAAAGCTCTAGATATGTTAAATAATACCCCCAAAACAAAAGAAAAAAAAAAGAAAAAAAGAAGAGTGGGGAAAGATAAAAAAAAAAGGGTTAGAGCTAAATATTATTAAAGATGAAAAGTCCCTAATTGGTTAAGACAAATAAAAAGAAAAGAGAATGTTCATTGAGTGAGTGTGAGATGAGTGTTGTTTTTTGGCATTGGGTGGAGAAGAAGGGTAGAGCATGGAATCACCTAGGACAAGGGTAGTTTGATGAGAACCGGTCTATGTATGCGTGAATTGCTCTTGGTCTTAGATAAATTTTGCATATTGATCAAGTTCCTATTCTTGAGTGATACCCCTTTGAAAAGATGCATTAGAAACCTTCTCTTCCTTCACATTAGACCATTTTCACTCACCAAACCAAATGATTGAGATCAAGTTCCCATTTGCAAGAATTCACCTTATTTACTTGTTAATAAATGTGAGAGTTAGTTGAAAGACTTGTTGATTGATGAGTGAATGACTTGTGTAAAGATATTGGAGTTTAGATAGGCCTTGAGAAGCTAGAGTGTAATAGGAAAGATTGTTCATGCTACTTGCTATGTTTCTTTTAAGATGTCATGTTGAAGGCTAGAAAGTGTTTCTTTTAGTTACAAGCTCCCATGTCTAAACATTTTCTCATCTTGTTCTTGAAAGTTTACTTGGGGACAAGTAAAGAGCAAGTTTGGGGGAGTTGATATCTCTTGATTTTAATGAGTTTTAGATTCATATTTTACCTTATTATTATCATTATAGGTTGCATTTAGGTCATTATATTACATTTGCATACACGTTTACATATCACAAGGTTTAAAGTGCACACTTGAGAAGTTTGGGGTAAATCGCTGGTTATTCCCTTATTTTAGAAGTATTGGGGCAATCGTGTGAATAACAGAAAAGTCAGGGACCAATGCTGCAAATACAAAATATTCGGTTGGGCTAAGTTGTAAGATTAAAATGTTTGGGGCTGAATCAAGAGGATGTTTCTGCACTTTCCAAAGTTTGGGGCCGAATTATAAAAATACAGAAGTTATGAGGACCAAATGTGAAAATAGACCAAAAGTGGCCATGGGAATGAATCGAAGCTTTCTTCTTCGCCGTTTTGGAGACGTGACGGCCGAAGCTCGAACCCGCGATCCCCGACGATGGAAGAGCACGAGATTGACCTAGAATTCGACGGAGGAGCCGAGAAAGCAGAGCTTGAGACTCCGTGGTGGAGCAAAACATCGGAGATGGAGACTTGACGGTGGAGGATCGCCGTGAAGGAGATGCGAGGAAGACGAGGCTGTTTCAGGGGGAGGACGACAGAGAGTTCGTGGGTTGGAGGCCGGTTCAGATCAAACCGCGACGGTGAAGCACGAGATGAAGATATGAGAGAGCAAGCTTCGAGTTTGAGACCACGAACCATCGATCTCTGCATCCCAATTCGCAGCGGCTTGACGTAGCGGTGTTGCTTGGCCGCTCGGTCTGCATCTCAAATTCTCTATTTGATATCGACATGACACAGCGGTTCAAGGTCACCGCTGGGAACCGAACGGAGCATGAAGCGGCTTGGAGTCGCGGGCTTGAGTCACCGCTCGCAGAGAAGTAAACTCGCAGCGGTCAGGTGGAGCGGGACGAAGAAGCCGCTGTGGACCTGATCGATTGACAAAATCAGTTTGTTGACCGGTTTATTCCGGTTTGACCCAATTTAATTCAACAAAACCAGCACGAGTTTTGGACCTCTATAAATAGATTTAGACCTAAAAACCCTAGTTTTATCTCATTTTCTCTCTAAGACTTTGTTTAATATTATTAAATCTTGAATCTTTTGATCATTTTAATCAAGTACTTCATCTTATATTTGTGTTTCTCTTACTCATTAGTATGATTAGACTTAAATCTCACATAGATTTAAGGTTTCTCATGGAGTTTATTGAGTAGACACTTTGTGATCTATGGGTTAAGTAGATTAGGGTGATTAGGTGGATGTTTAGGATGTTTTTTGCTTGATTAACATTGTTCTATGCTTATTAAGTGTTCTTAATGCTAGTTTAGAGTGACCAAGTCTAATCTAGATTTGTAGACATTTTCTGCACCACAAGTGTTTGTTAAAATGTCTGAACCAACTTGATATTGCTTTAGCATGAATAACCAATGACCATTTGATGTTAGGACTGCTAGATGGTTAGTAGACTTGTGATTCATGCATGCTTGATTGTGTTAGGCCAATGACTATTTGATGTTTGATGCTTGATTAGCATAGGGACTATTGCCATGACCGTGGATTAGTCTATTTTATGAGTTCTAGACCTATAGACTTGTTGATTGTTTTGTTTGAACATCCTAGACTGAACCTTGATCACCCGATATCGATTATCTTTGCCCATAGATCCATCTTTAGCTATAGATTAAAAGATTAGTTCTTGCACTTATTTCTAGATTGGATTTGAGATCACCTTGTTTATATTTCTAGGAGTTTACCTTGTTACAAATCATCAATCTTTTTATTTGCTTAGATTAGGAAAGTTTGTGTATTCTTAGTGTTATAGATCATTAGTTCCTTGTGGATTCGATCCTAAAGTGCTGCATCGATATACCATTCGATTGTGGTAGCGTGCACATTAGGTTAATTGGCCTGTGGTAAAACGCAGTAATCACAATGCTGAAGGCTATGGGTATCACAGACCTCTTCTTCTTCTGGATACAAAGATGTATCTCCAAGGCTTCTTTTACGGTTAATATAAATGGGGAACTTGAAGG
Organism: Moricandia moricandioides; assembly: GCA_905132885.1. Taxonomy (NCBI): domain Eukaryota; kingdom Viridiplantae; phylum Streptophyta; class Magnoliopsida; order Brassicales; family Brassicaceae; genus Moricandia; species Moricandia moricandioides. The sequence continues at coordinate 227,049 of CAJHQQ010000115.1, read as the reverse complement.
TTTTTTTTACCAAAAATAGGGACTAAGGAAAGGTTGTTCTCTCTCCCGAGTTCCGTTTGCCATCGCAATAATGTTCTTTCCCATCATTTAAATAAGGTGGGAAGGAACAGCATCATCACTTTCCACCCCAAGTGCAAAGAAGTTGAGTTGACTCATTTCAGTTTTGCATATAATATGATAATCTTCACAGATGGAACAGCTGGTTCTCTGGATGGTGTGGTGCATGTTTTGAAGGTGAACTGGGTTTAGCCATCACCATATCAAAATTTGCGTTGTATATGGCAGGCAAAACTCAGCATGAACTTCAAGAGAGAGAGAGCTGTTGAGCTAGGGGCTACAGTTTGACCATCTTCCCATTAGATATCTGGGTCTCCCTCTTATGATAAAAAGCATGACAAAGACTAATTATGAATCATTGGTTGACTAGGTTGATGAGATGGTAAGCTAAGACTATCTCATACGCTTGAAGGCTCCAACTTATCCAGACTGTGATATCGATTATTATGAACTTCTGGAGCTTTGTCTTTGAGTCTCCAAAGAGATGTTTTGCAGGTAGCCCCACTCTTACTACTCAGGCGAAGATTCCATGGGAGGAAATAACAGTCCCAAAAAGGGAAGGAGGTCTGGGAATAAGAAAACTCAGTGTCTCTCGGGTATATGATGTAAAACTCATTTAAGCAACACCTCGTCATTGGGGATGGTTTAACAAATCACTTCTGGTTAGATAAGCCCATTTGATAAATCTCACAGGGATAAATGGCCCTCGCCATCTGGGTACCCAAAGAAATGAAAGTTTTCAAATGTGGTTGATGGCATAAGTTGGAAGCTGCGAGGAATCAAACGCTTCAGACTCTACTTATCAGCTCCGACAAATTCCAACTCTAACGAGGGATGCATGGCCTGACTATCTTTTAGGGAAGCAAATTCAGGATCACTATGAAAGCAGATTCATCAATAAAAAGTACCTAGGATCAAGTTCGTACGGTAAATGAAGGAGTTCCATTGCATAGGATTGTTTGGTTTCCTGAAGCAATTACGCGTGAAGCATTCATTGTGTGGCTTGTTAATAGAAACAAAGTATCAACAGGAGATTATATGAATACTTGGGGTTGGCCCGGGCTACTCCCGGACTTTTCTATAATTTGAAGTTAAGTTTCTAATATCTTGTGGTTTCCTTTTATATCAATATATCTTAAATATACAATGAACTGGTTACATAAATACATAATGATAGGTAAATAATTTTTTTTGTTTTACTACGATGATCAAACTTCAATTATTTTTACTTATGTTTTTGAATTTTCATAACTGAAAATAATATTCAAGAAAGCAAGCTACATGAATAAAAGCTAATTAAATTTTAGGTATGATCAAATAGTCTTTTCTTGTTCGTTCAAGTTTTTCTGGAAAAAATAATTTAACTGATTTTTGTTTTAAAAAAAATCTTTGAAACAATTGAATTATCGTCTCCAATCTTAAATACAAACCGACATATAAACCGGTTCTTTTGGTTTAGTGATAAAAATAGATTTATCGATCTAATTATATTATTTACAGATATGCAATCTTGGTCTGAACAAAAAAAATCAATTTATCTTTCACTTTCGATGTCTTCCTTGCATTGATAGACATCTTAATCAAAAATTGCTGATGCAAAAATCCATATCAAAACGCATATGGAGATTAACTGAGCCTTGGATGACCGGTTGTCTGAGAAGGGAAACAATGAATCAGTTATCAACAACCTGAAAAGGTCAAAATCTTAACCTAATAATTGTAAACAAAAGCCGGCATACTGTCGCATTTATGAGGAACATGTCAACTACCATCAGGTCCAGCCTTTTTTGACATTCCTAGAATCACAGGAATCTGGTCCACCATCTGCTTGAAACGGCCGGCCTTAAGCTTCGAGAAATAAACTTTGAGAAGATGCCATGGTGGAAGGGATTATTGATGTATGAACACGATTGCCGCTGTTGGGAAATGAATATGTTTTCAGTTCGTCTCTGGCTTGGTTTGTATATATATGCATCTACAAGACTGAGGGAGGAAGTAAAAAAGAATTGAAGACGATGCAATGGGTGTAGTGGGTAACATTATTGATTGGGGCAGGGGAGGGGAGTGTAACGACGTTTGAGAAGATGAAACGAATTGTAAGGCGATTGGTTAACGTCTCCGGCGAAGTAACCTAGGGTAACGATAGAGTTACTCTGAAGTGGGCATGAAGACTACGGGCCACTTTACAATTATTTGGTCGGTGTAAATAATACACGGAAACTGGATTTACTAATTCACAAAGCTCAACAATAATTAACACAACCCAGATCACTAATGTTTTTTCACGAACAATTTCAGCAAGGAGAAGCGGCTGACGTGGCGCAATATGAAGAGGGGAAGGCTGACATGGCAGCACCAATAAAGAGAAGATTCTACTTTATATCGATAGATTGGGGGGGGGGATGACTCAGGATTGTCTCCTTTGTGGAGAAACCGATGAAACATGGATCATTTGTTTTCCGCTTCTCCTTATTCATATGCAGTCTGGTCTTTTATAACTGCAGAGTTGTTGGGATCACGAAACAGTCCGGATCTGACTTGTAATATGAACTCCCTGATGGAAAATAGACACTATCAAACATGGATTCAACATTACTGAAAATGGCTTTTCAAGCAATAATTTACTGGATATGGAGGGATATAAACAATAGGAGGCATCACAGCCCTGAAAAATCCGTTCACGATCTGGCTCATACGATCCGCTCAGAGATTCATCACCTGCTAATTTCCCTATGACAAGGATGCAATGAAACTACAATATATGAAATTATTCAAATGTGGATACATGTAACGAGGCGAAAATGATGGACGCCAAACTCTGTTTTTCTAAGATCAATGTTTTGTTTTAATCTTCTTCTTGTCTAGCTAAAAGTTCTTCTAGCATCTGGAATTTAAGTTCTTTTGGTTTATAATGTTTAAAGCAAAAAATCTGTAAACTTTTTTTTTGTTGATAAATGAATTTAACATATCAACAACAAAAAATTTTATGGGTCTTATATGAATAGCAACTAGCTCTTGACCCACGCGCCCACGCGGGTGTATATATTCATGTTTTTAACATTTAACAATATCATAAACATAATTGTATATGTTAGAGTTATATATTCATAATTTTTGACAAAGATGTGTACTGCTCGATGTGTTTTGCGATCATTTATAAACTAATCAAATTTGTATTTTCATTTATATTGTTTTTAGTGATTCTAATCATTCTTTTACTAAAATTAAAATATTAAATGTTTTTTTCTACAGTATACTTGTTAGTAGTTTATATTGATATTTTAAAGTGATGCTTAATAATTTTTTTTATATTTATATTTTTAAAACAAAATACATAATTTAGATAAAACATTTAAAATAGTACTTGCATATTACGAAATAAAAACATAAAAAGAATAAGTAAAGATTTTTGATAATTTTATACAGCAAGACTAGTTTAAATTAATCAATCAACCCATTTTGTATATGTTTACAATATGGATCTTAGTGGACTTAAAACATCAATCAAACCTTTTTTTCCGGAAAAATAACAGACACTCACTTGACTTCTACCTACTTTATACATCCACGAAAAAAGTTTAACATTATGTCTTTGTTGGTGCCAACCCTTTGCATGGTGAGTTCTTTCTAAAAATCGAGAGAAATTGTTCTTTTATTTATAAAACCCTCATACTACTGCAGATAGACTCAACGATTACAACTGAGATTTCTGCATAAAGGTTTGGTAAATACAGTCCTCAATTGTTATTTCAAAAGTCACAGCAAAAGGCAATTGCCTTCTCTGCATTATTATAGGACAATCTGGTGTCAGATGGGGTTATGAGCAATCTAGGAATATCAACTATTTTCCTGACCATTTCTCTTGTTATAATCCTAGCTTGAACCAGAAAATCCTTTAGCTGAGTGATCTGTAATCTTGTCCCGTTCATTAACCCGTCTGTAGGAGCTGTGTTTCTTAGAACCATAAGCAATGTTATAAAGAGAAGAAATTTTATAAACATAAAATTACCCATTGATCTGCTAAAATCATCTCAAAGCTATCCCCTTCGAAAGATGTGTGTTGCTTCCATGAATGCAAACATTTCACTTGAACTCTCCAATTTTTTTTGGAAGGTCTCAGTTTTGCGAGAGGAGTAAAAGCCGTCACGATAGATATGTTTAGGATTTGGGTTTTCTTTGATATGTTTTTGAAGATAGATGGAGTTGATATATATACTTGTGATTGTAAAAAGTAGATTAACTTGAAAAAAAATAATAAAATATTTGCTTAGTTGTGAGTTACACGGAAAATCACGAAATATATGTATTTAAATTAATTAATATATATCTCTTTTTATGTTATCATATTTAAAAGAGAATATGCGTTTTTTATAATAATTGTGTTAGTTAATTGATATCTTTATTCATATAGACTGCGTAGAAATAGGAAAAGAAATCATAATGTTGTTTTGTTTTCGAAAATGAATATTTAGTTATAATATTCTGCAGTTAATTGTTATTGCGTATAAGTTGAAATCGTTTTTGGATTGAAAATAAGAGAATATGGAAATTGACTCAGGATTGTCTCCTTGGTGGAGAAACCAATGAAACATGAATCATTTGTTTTCCGCTTGTCCTTATTTATATACAGTCTGGTCTTCCATAACTGCAGAGTTGTTGGGATCACGAAACAGTCCAGATCAGACTTTTACTATGAACTCCCTGATGGAAAATAGACTATCAAACATGGATTCAACATTACTGAAAATGGCTTTTCAACCAACAATTTACTAGATATAGAGGGATATAAACAATAGGAGACATCACAGCCCTGAAAAATCGGTTCCCAATCTGGCTCATACGATCTGCTCAGAGATTCATCACCGGCTACCTGCCCTATGACAAGGATGCAATGAAACTGCAAGATATGAAATTATTCACATGTGGATACGTATAACAAGCTGACTGCGAAAATGATGGACGCCAAACTCTGTTTTTCTAAGATCAATTTTTTGTTTTAATCTTCATCTAGTCTAGCTAAAAGTTCTTCTAGCATCTGGAATTTAAGTTCTTTTGGTTTATAATGTTTAAAGCTAAAAATCTTTAAACTTTTTTTTGTTGATAAATGAATTTAACATATTAACAACAGAAAAGTTTATGGGTCCTATATGAAGAGCAACTAGCTCTTGACCCGTGCGCCCGCGCGGGTGTATATTCATGTTTTCAACATTTAACAATATCATTAACATAATTATATGTTGTAGTTATATATTCATGATTTTTGACAAAGATGTGTACTGCTCGATGTGTTTTGGGATCATTTATAAACTAATCGAATGTGTGTTTTTTTATTTATAGTGTTTTTAGTGATTCTAATCAATATATTACTAAAATTAAAATATTAAATTTATTTTTCTACAGTATACTTGTTAGTATTTTATATTGATATTTTAAAGTGATGCGTAATACATTTTTATATTTATATTTTTAAAACAAAAATACATAATTTAGACAAAAACATTTAAAATAGTGCTTGCATATTACGAAATGAACATACAAAAATAAGTAAAGATTTTTGATAATTTTATACAGCAAGACTAATTTAAATTAATCATTTGGCCAATTTTTTATATGTTTACAATATGGATCTTAGTAGACTTAAAACATGAATCAAAGCCTTTTTCCGGGAAAATAACAGACACTCAGTTGACTTCTACCTACTTTACACTTCCACGAAGAAAGTTTAACATTATGTCTTTGTTGGTGCTAACCATGGTGAGTTCTTTCTAAAAATCGAGAGAAATTGTTCTTTGATTTATAAAACCTCATACTACTGCAGATAAACCCATCGATTACTACTGAGATTTCTGCATAAAGGTTTGGTAGATACAGCCCTCAATTGTTATTGGAAAAACCACAACAAAAGGCAATTGCCTTCTCTGCATTTTATAGGACAATCTGGTGTCAAATGGGGTTATGAGCAATCTAGGAATATCAACTATTTTCCTAACCATTTCTCTTGTTATAATCCTAGCTTGAACCATAAAATCCTTTAGCTGAGTGATCTGTAATCTTGTCCCGTTCATTAACCCATCTGTAGGAGATGTGTTTCTTAGAGCCATAATTAATGTTATAAAGAGAACAAATGTTATAAACATAAAATTACCCACTGATCTACTAAAATCATCTCAAAGATATCCCCTCCGAAAGATGTGTGTTGCTTCCATGAATGCAAACATTTCACTTGAACTCTCCAATTTTTTTTGGAAGGTCTCAGTTTTGCGAGAGGAGTAAAAGCCGTCACGATAGATAAGTTTAGGATTTGAGTTTTCTTTGATATGTTTTTGACGATAGATGGAGTCGATATATACTTGTGATTGCAAAAGTAGATTAAATTGAAAAAAATAATAAAATATTTAATTAGTTGTGAGTTACACGGAAATTCACGAAATATATGTATTTAAATTAATTAATATATATCCCTTTTTATGATATCCTATTTAAAAGAGAATATACGTTTTTATGATAATTGTGTTAGTTAATTGATATCTTTATTGATATAGAGACTGCGTAGAAATAGGAAAAGAAATCATAATGTTGTTTTGTTTTCGAAAAGGAATATTTAGTTATAATATTCTGCAGTTAATTGTTATTGCGTATAAGTTGAAATCGTTTTTGGATTGAAAAATAAGAGAATATGGAAATTGACTCAGGATTGTCTCCTTTGTCGAGAAACCGATGAAACATGAATCATTTGTTTTCCGCTTCTCCTTATTCATATACAGTCTGGTCTTCTATAACTGCAGAGTTGTTTGGATCACGAAATAGTACGGATCCGACTTGTACTATGAACTCCTGATGAAAAATAGACACTATCAAACATGGATTCAACATTACTGAAAATGGCTTTTCAAGCAACAATTTACTGGATATGGAGGGATACAACCAATAGGAGGCATCACAGCCCTAGAAAATCGGTTCACGATCTGGCTCATACGATCCGCTTAGAGATTCATCACCGGCTAATTTCCCTATGACAAGGATGCAATGAAACTTCAAGATATGAAATTATTCACATGTGGATACATATAACAAGCTGACTGCAAAAATGATGGACGCCAAACTCTATTTTTCTAAGATCAATTTTTTGTTTTAATCTTCTTCTAGTCTAGCTAAAAGTTCTTCTATCATCTGGAATTTAAGTTCTTTTGGTTTATAATGTTTAAAGCCAAAAATCTATAAACTTTTATTTTTGTTGAGAAATGAATTTAACATATCAACAACAAAAAAGTTTATGGGTCCTATATGAAGAGCAACTAGCTCTTGACCCGCGCGCCCGCACGGGTGTATATTCATGTTTTTAACATTTAACAATATCATTAACATAATTGTATATGTTGTAGTTATATATTCATGATTTTTGACAAAGATGTGTACTGCTCGATGTGTTTTGGGATCATTTATAAACTAATCGAATGTGTTTTTCATTTATAGTGTTTTTAGTGATTCTAATCATCCTTTTACTAAAATTAAAATATTAAATGTATTTTTCTATAGTATACTTGTTAGTATTTTATATTGATATTTTAAAGTCATGCGAAATACATTTTTTAAATTTATATTTTTAAAACAAAAATACATAATTTAGACAAAAACATTTAAAATAGTGCTTGCATATTACGAAATGAACATACAAAAATAAGTAAAGATTTTTGATAGTTTTATACAACAAGACTAATTTAAATTAATCATTGGCCAATTTTGTATATGTTTACAATATGGATCTTAGTGGACTTAAAACGTGAATGAAAGCCTTTTTCTGGGAAAATAACAGATACTCAGTTGACTTCTACCTACTTTACACGTCCACGAAGAAAGTTTAACATTATGTATTTGTTGGTGCCAATCATGGTGAGTTCTTTCTAAAAATCGAGAGAAATTTTTCTTTGATTTATAAAACCCTCATACTACTGCAGATAAACCCATCGATTAGTACTCAGATTTCTGCATAAAGGTTTGGTAAATATAGTCTTCAGTTGTTATTGCAAAAGCCACAACAAAAGGCAATTGCCTTCTCTGCATTTTATAGGGCAATTTGGTGTCAGATGGGGTTATCGGCAATCTAGGAATATCAACTATTTTCCTAACCATTTCTCTTGTTATAATCCTAGCTTGGACCATAAAATCCTTTACCTGAGTGATCTGTAATCTTGTCCCAGTCATTAACTCGTCTGTAGGAGCTGTGTTTCTTAGAACCATAAGTAATGTTATAAAGAGAAGAAATGTTATAAACATAAAATTACCCATTAATCTGCTAAAATCATCTCAAAGCTATCCACTCCGAAAGATGTGTGTTGCTTCCATGAATGCAAACATTTCACTTGAACTCTCCAATTTTTTTTTTGCAAGGTCTCAGTTTTGCGAGAGGAGTAAAAGCCGTCACACGATAGACATGTTTAGGATTTGGGTTTTCTTTGATATGTTTTTTACTATAGATGGAGTCGATATATATACTTGTGATTGTAAAAAGTAGATTAAATTGAAAAAAATAATAAAATATTTGGTTAGTTGTGAGATACACGGAAAATCACAAAATATATGTATTTAAATTAATTAATATATTTCCCTTTATATGATATCATATTTAAAAGAGAATATTTTTTTTTATGATAATTGTGTTAGTTAATTGATATCTTTTATTGATATAGAGACTGCATATAAACAGGAAAGGAAATCATAATGTTGTTTTGTTTTCGAAAAGGAATATATAGTTATAATATTCTGCAGTTAATTGTTATTGCGCATAAGTTGAAATCTTTTTTGGATTTTGGATTGAAAAATAAGAGAATTTGGAAATTGTGTTAGTTAAATGATATCTTTTTTTTTTTTGTTATGATGATTGCGTTGAAATAGGAAAAAAACTTTGGTTTGGAAAGCACATTATTATTAGTATCTGATAACATCCTACCTCCACGTAGTAGTCATAAATATAACTATCATATATTTTTACACCGAAAAAATTCTAATGATACTAACAATAATGATATTTTTATTCTAACTAATATAACTAAGTATATATAAATATATAATACATTTTATACATGTTTGATCAATCATAATATATATGATGATACAAATCATACAATTAATCAAACCATAAACTGAGTAAACAAAATAAAAGATGAAACTAAAAAATTAGATGACAAAAAGTTACTTGTTATCAAAAAATGATCGTAAGACAATGTCTATTACAATATTTATAAACATGATTTATATTGGATTGATTTATATTGGATTGATTTATAAGGTTAAGTCTTTATACAATACTTTTTTTTAATGTAGTCAAATTAATATTGTATTTATTGGTTTTGTTTATGCAGAACAAATTAAACAGAGGTATGCTGTGGAGAATGACATATTTTTGGTTCATTCGGTTTAGTTTCCAATTATATGGGAGAAGGGGACGTCAATTTAAGTTCCGTTGTTAAGGAAATGTTCAAAATGACAACTTATTAAACCAGGGTTATTAGGCCAATGGCATTTGATGGTAATTATTGAATAAAACTTAGGGTTAAGTTTTATTTGTACTTTTGTTTTAATAGTTTATATTAGTTGACAAAAAAATATTTTGGAAAAAAGAAAAGAATGTATAGTTTGATTAAATAAAAGAGGAGAAAATTATGTGGTTGAAATGAGTGAATCATTAATATTAAAATTGTAATATTAAGAGTCCTTGGTTTATGGAAGCACCTTAGCCTAGTGGTTAAGGTTTAAAGGCTTCTATACCCACGTATGGATTAGAATTTCAGACAATGTAATTTTTTCAGTTTATACGACGCAAATATTTTTGGCAGTTTCAGAGTACTGCCGGCAGAATCGTTCGTTATGGTAGTATGTTTTGGAAAAAGTTTGTCTATCGAAGATGTCGTACATGCCGAACATTCCACCAATCCAAGTGTTTCGGGGTGAGCTTTTATCGTGGAATCATTATCCGTGGAATTGTTTATCAAAATCGCATATTTCCCACATTTTTTTATTGTGGTTTGTTATTTGTTTCATCTTGCAGGTAGTTTATCATCATATGTAATAGAATTATATAGATTATATGATGATGCAATTGGTGATTTACCTAGTGATAAAAACAATCCTTAGTCTATAGAAATTAAATTTGGTTATTGGAGATCTTTTGACCATCACTTGAGCCATTTTAGATAAGTGTCCAGTTTGTGGTGACTTGAAACTGTGGAGGAAAACATTTTATTTTGTCCATACATTGTTAGTTAGAGAAATTGTGATGATCCAAGGACAAATAGATTCAAGATACAATGGAGTCAAAACCGAGAAAGATGACACAAATAACAAACCATTAAGCAGACTCATGGAAGAAACACATAAAATGGGAAGGGAAATGAAAGGAATGACACTGATTTTGACACAATAAAGAAACTAACATTTATGGTTGAATTGAACTGGTATTACCCCTCTTAGGGTATCATTATTCAGGTATCTTAGAAGGGTTCTTAGATTAAGGGGGCCCACAAAAATTTAAGATATGGTTCTAAAAACTCTTAATTAAGAGATATATCTTGTACTGTTCACGGGCTTCACTGACACGTGGCGGCCCGCGATTGGTTCTTTTTTAATTTTTCTTTTTAGAAAAAAAAATCAAATAAAATAAGATACCCATTGGGTATCTAGGGATAATGATGCTCTTAGTTACTAGTACCAGGTAAACAGGGACAAAGTTGATGACATTGACTAACTCAGATATGGACAACATTTATTGAAGAATATTCATGATCGATGCAAGCGAAGCCACCCACGTCACTTGCTTAGTTACCGCATACGTTCTATTTACTGAATATAAGTTTTATTGGCACCGTAATTATTGTTTTATTTTTTAATGTAAGATTCATTGGTCTATTTTATTTAATGAAATTAAAATAATATTAACACAAGAATTTATATACGAAGTAGAATAGTCTTTCAACTTGCACATGGTTCAAGTTGTAATATTTAATTATACTATATAAGAATTAAAAATACTATAGACTTAAGAATTAAAAAGTGATAAGAATAAATTTTTCAAACAACCATATTTGTAATAAAGAGAATATCATGGTATAAATAAACTGGAAAATTCTGTACAATCCAAAATACAAATGAATTAAAACAGTATACATAGTATAATAAAATTTAATGAAATTAAAAGTAATTAATTTGCTTCAAATCATAAAACTTATTTCCAACATCACCTCTACTACATAAATCTTAGAATACTAAAAGTTGAATATACTCAACTCTTAGCATGTCCACATCATCTTAAAAATCCACCAAACATATTTAGCCACGTCATTTGTTTTGTCAAACAAGCTAAGCCAAAAAAAAAAGAATCTTTACACCCTAATTTTTATGCTTTTTCCTTTTCATTTCAATTAGCTTCTTCGAAAAACAAAGCGTCGCCCTCTGTTACAGATCTTCGGCATCACCCATTATTTCCATCAATAATGTATCGAACCCTCTTCAACTTCTCCCCTCTCCCAAACCTAACTTTATAAACGAATGGTGAGATTGATTTTAACTTTTAGTGGTCTTCCTAAGCTACGTTGAACGAGGAATTGGCTTGGATTATAATTGGTGAATAGCGCGAGAGAAGTTAGATCTCTTTAATCGTCAGTGTTTTGTTAGATGATGTCGTTAAGGTTGAAGATCCAGCCAATAAATATCAGTTCACCTGTACTCGACCGACTGCAGCATACTCAGTAAGTTTTGAGTAAGTTTATATCAGTCTCATTCGGGTATACGCACATATATTATTTGCTTAACCAGTTACATTTCTGAAAATTGTTGGCTAAAATTCAGATATCGTTCTATTTGACATTTGTTTTTATCAGCTTTTGATCGGCAAAGGTGCCACTTTGACTGTCGTATACTCTAACGTAGTATCTTTATTCGTTTAGTCTTATTGGTTTTAGATGGATGTCATTGATGGTTTCTCCCTCATGTCAACCGAACTGGCTCGAGGAAATCTAGAACTCAACCACAAATCAGCTACAAACCCATCCAGTCCCTTCTCTTTTCCTTTGTCTTTCTCTAATGAACATTGTCAAGATCGCTAAGTAAGTAAACCTTTTACCTAATATGATCAGGAAAACTCTGAGATCTGATTTTATCTTTGTTTGTTTGTGGATTTCAAAGAATGGGTTTGCGAGGAAATGATTGCTAACTCCATGTCGTGACCCTTGGGCCATTTGTTTAGAAATAAAATGGAACCTAGCTGCTGGTGGCAATGTAATGTATTGATTCTTCACTACTGATCCTAATTAGAACACTGAATTGATTGTGTGTTTGTGTGAGAAAATAGGATGTGGTCATGAATTATGCACAAACTGTGCGTTACTCAACAAAAACAACAACGTCAAGGACATCACAAGCCACACACACACTAGGCTCAGTCCTATGCCATCTCCTTTGCTATAGAATTATCTCTTTCACTAAACTTCCCCATACAACAACAACAAGAACATAAATATCATCAAGAACAAGTAATAGCCAAATCTGGTGGTGGACAATTAGATCTTAAGCCAATATGCTATGCATAGGTAATAGTGGCATCTTTATGGCCTTTAGAAATTTCAGTCTAACATTTTAGACGTTCAAGCTCATGCTTTTCATTCTGAAAACAGCCTTGCTGGGAAGTTTTTGTATTTGGTTCAAAAGAAACTTAAAGAAAGCAATAAGTTAGGCGAGTAGAATTACCAGCTGGGTTGGAGTCTTGGAGAGTAATAGAAGAAATTTATGAGAAGCCATTTCTAGCTGCAAACTTATTTTCACGCCACCATCTATACATAGAAAGTAATATTTTTAAATAGTCAATTTATTAAATAAAATAATTATTTTTTATAAAAATTCAAAAGTTATCTTATTATATGTCTTATATGATAATTAGAATAAACTTAAAGAAAATATTATAAAATTAATATACAAAAAAAACAGTACTAAAGCAAAAATTAATCACAAATAAAAAGAATAACAAGCCCAACCTACTTTTTATATTTATTGTTTTGGTCATTTTACTTTAGTGAGTTTTTGATTTTTAAATGTAACACGATTTAAATAATAAAATTTTAGGTTTTTAGTGAAATAAAAAAACTGATATTAAATTAAACAACAAATAATATGAAATTAAATTTATGTAAAATATAACATTCATAAATAAATTAAATTATAGTTTTGACAAATTCAAAATTGAACAAAAATTGCAAAATTGTGCGTAATGCGGAAATGAACTAGTAATGAATAATAATCCTATTAACGCTGCAATTCTTGCTTTATTTTGTAATATAAAAGTCATTGGTCTATTCCATATAATAAAATTAGAATAGTATTAAAATTTGCAATTTATATACGAAGTAAAATAGTATGTCAAATTACCTATGGTTCAAGCTGCAATTACATTTTGACTTCAATCACACGTCACACCCCCTAAATACAAGTCCTAACTCTAATCCTAAATACTAAACCATAAACACAAACCCATATATATATATTAGAATAGTATTTGTAGGACTAAAAATAATATAGACTTGTGAATTAAAAAGTGTTAAAGAATAAATTTGTCAAATAACCACATTTCTAATAAAGAGAATATGATGATATAAATAAACATGAACATTGTATACAAACCAAAAATACAAATGAAGTAAAACATGATATATTTTATAAAAGTCAAGAAGGTAACGTGGAAGAATGAGAATGAAGTCCATTTCATAAATGATCACAGTAATATTTGTCTATATGTCTGCCTATATAAAGAAATGTAATATGTTGTGATAAGATGCTCCTTGTGAACAATAATAATATAGCTCTTTTTTTTGGTATGATTTTTTTCTTGTTTCTTACTTTATATATGTAACTTTGATATGAGCACAATATATATGATAAATATATATATACATATAAGTAAAATTACAAAACGAAACAATATAATCTAATATAATTATAACACATTATCAGCATGATCACTCTATTATTAATTTTTTTTTTATAGTGTTCAGAGTGGGGCCTATATTTTGTTACGTTTATGATTATCAGAGTGCGGCACTGCCGCCTTCAATTTTATTATTAATTTTATAATGGCTGATTAAGGCACCATAATGGTCGGTATACCGCCTAAACATTTAATTTAATGTTTATGACAGATTTATTTGTTATCATAACTTATTATTACTATCATGGTTGATTCATCACCTTTATTTATTTACTTTCAAAATTGATACGGATAATTTAGTCACCATATATAACTAAATATATTCTAAAAAGACATATATATTTAAATTGTTTGTTTAAACTAATAAAATTTGTAATTGCTTGTTAATAATTTCTGACTCATTTTTACCTTATACTTTCACTTCCAACGGTCACTGAAAAAAAAAGAATTACTTTCCAAACAGCTAGTTAACGGCTAATGAACAATATTTTTAAAAATCTATAAATACACTTACAACTCATTCATTTCATTCCACACCTCTCTAAAATTCAATTCTACAAAAAAATTCATTTTCGTTTTTAAAAAAAAATGTTTAATCCGTTGTTAGTTTTTGTAATTGGCTTTTTATCAATTGTTTTCTATTGTTTACTCGTTAGAGAATTCTCTCCCGAAGAAAATGTGTTTATTTTTATTTTGATGTTTTATGTATTTGTATTCTTTGTAATCGCACTACTTATCCCTGTACCTCGATTATTTTAATGAAATAATATTTCTAATTATGTTCTTTATTATTATTTGATTTTAGAAATCCAATGGCAAACATCGAGAAGCTCCAATTTCCCGCTCTAAACATCACTGGCACCAACTACATTTCTTGGGTTACCAATGTCGAACTTCATCTTGAATCTCTTGGTTTATCTGAAACCGTTAAAGAGAATAATACTTCAACGCCTTAAGAAAAGGCTAAATCGCTGATCTTCCTTAGAAGACACCTTGATGAAAGTATTATTTATGACTATGCCAAAATGAGAGATCCTAAAGAACTATGGAAGTCTCTGAAAGATCGCTTTGATCATCAGAAAGACATAACACTTCCACTTGCTCGAGATGAATGACAAAGTCTGAGATTCCAAGATTTCGACAAAGTGATGAATTACAATTCTGTTGTGCAAGGGATTGTGGCCAAATTAAGATATTGTGGTGAGACGATCACTGAATCTCAAATGCTTGAGAAGACATACACCACATTTCACAAGAGCCACATCACCCTGCAACAACGATATAGGTTGCGGGGATATACTAAATTTTCGGATTTGATTGTGGCGCTTATCATAGCAGAAAAGAATAACGATCTTGTGATCAAGAATCACATGACTCGTCCAACTGATTCTAAAGCATTCCCTGAAGCAAACGCATTAGATGCGAAAAAACTAGTGAAGGAAAATAAGCCTTTTTGGGGTCGCAGTCGTGGCCGCCAAAATTACCGTGGACGTGGACGAAAGTACAATCCACAAGATAGGAAGTCATTCCAGTGGGTCTGCTCTGAGCAATCCCCTAAGGGAAAAGAACACCAAGGAAGTACTTCTCAGAAGCGAGAAGATGCTTGTTTCAGATGCGGTACTAAGGGACATTGGTCTCGTATATGCCGTACCCATGCACACCTTTGTGCTCTATACAAAGAGTCCGTCAAAGGGAAAGGAAAAGAGGTAAACTTTGCGGAACATTCTGAGGGTACAACGCACCTCGATGCGTCTGACTTTGTGAATGATTTCGAGGAGACCACTATCACGAAAGCTTAAAAACCCATCATGTGACTCTTGAAATTTCACAATTATACCATAAATAATTGTTACTTGTGGAAGATTAATGTATAATTATTGTGTGCTTTTCAGCTATTTATGTATAATTACTGTATGTTTAATGATGTATAATATTTTATGAATAATGTTATCTTATTTTTTTTTAATTCTTTTGTTTGTCTCAGAAATGGAAATTACAAATGGAGTATCAGCCGAGAAAAATGCCAAAGATATTTGTATACCAGATAGTGGAACTATTCTGAAACACAGAAGATACTTTTCTCAACTAAAACCGACAAATATCACTGTTAATACAATATCAGGTCCTGCAGACTTGATTAAAGGGATTTGTAAAGCTCATTTCACATTACCTAATGGGTCTTGATAAATAACGTTTTATTTTCTCCAAATTCTAAAAGGAATATGTTGAGTTTTAAAGACATATATCTTCAAGGATTTGATACTCAGTCTGCAACTGAGGATGAAAAGAAATATATGTATATTACTCTTCAGAAATCACGAAAACAAAAGGTGTTGGAAAAACTACCAAAACTCCCTTATGGTCTGCATCATACATATATAAGTACTATCGAATCACATTTGGTGATTAAGGACAGTTTTGAGGACTTTACACTATGGCATGATCGCCTTGGTCATCTAGGCACCACAATGATGCAAAAAATAATCGAGAACTCACACGGTCATTCACTAAAACCCCAAGAAGTTTATCAGGAGAATAAAATAACATGCGCTGTGTGTTCTCTAGGAAAGTTGATTTTAAGACCATCGTCAACCAAAATATATAAGGAGTTACCAAAGTTCCTTGAACGAATTCAAGGTGATATTTGTGGACCTATACATCCTCCTTGTGGACAATTCTACTATTTTATGGTAATGATCGACGCGTCGAGTAGATGGTCACACGTTTGTCTATTGTCCTCTCAAAATGTGGCATTTGCGAGATTTCTATCTCAGATAATCAAACTAAGAGCTTAATTTCCCGAGTATCCGATAAAGAGAGTTAGACTGGACAACGCTGGTGAATTTACTTCTCAATCATTTAATGATTATTGTATGGTAAATGGTATTGATGTGGAACATCATGTTGCTCATGTTCATACACAAAATGGTTTGACTGAATAGTTAATTAAACGTCTGCAACTGATTGCAAGACCATTGATCATAAGATCAAAACTCCCAACCTCTGTATGAGGACATGTTATTTTGCATGTAGAAGCACTGATTAGGGTAAGACCAAGTTCATATAAGAAATACTCCCCAATACAGTTAGCATTTGGACGAGAACCAAATATTTCCCATCTAAAGATTTTTGGTTGCACCGTATATGTGTCAATCTTACCTCCCCAACGTACAAAGATGGGACCTCAAAGGAGGCTAGGGATATATGTTGGTTGTGATTCTCCATCAATTATATGATACCTTGAACCACTACTGGTGACGTATTTACGGCACGTTTTGCCGATTGCCACGTTGATGAAAAGGTATTCCCAGTTCCAGGGGGAGAATATAAGCATGTAGGAAAGGATATCAAGTGGTGTGTACCATCTTTACTACATCTTGATCCTCTTACTAAACAGACATAATTAGAGGTCCGTCGAATTATGCATTTGCAAAGCATCACAAATCAACTACTTGATGCTTTTGCGGACACTAAAACAATAACAAAATCTCATATACCGGCTGCAAATGCTCCTGCTCGTATAGAAATACCACAAGAGCGTGGAAATAGAAGATAATACACAACATTCTAAAATAAGATTAAAGCGTGGTAGACATGTTGGTTCTAAAGATAAGAACCCTAGAAAACGAAAAAAGACGGAAAACAAAGTCTTTCAAACCTAGAAAGAAATTCTAAAGAAGTAAACCATGAGGGTGATGACAATGATTCTGAAAAAATCATAAGATCTCTATAAATTACATTTATAATAGAAAAATATGGAATCGAAACAAAGTGAATGGTGTTGATGATGTTTTCTCGTACTTTGTTTCAAAGGAAATAAGTGAAGAGCAAGATGATCCTGAACCAAAGTCCATTTCAGAATGTCAAAAGAGACACAACTAGATAAAATGGAAAGATGCAATACAAGTTGAACTTGATTCGCTTAATAAACGAGAAGTATTTGGACCTATTATAATCACACCTGAAGCGGTGAAAACAGTTGGGTACAAGTGGATTTTTTTTCGGAAACGAAATGAGAAAAATGAAGTAATGAGATACAAGGCTCGTCTTCTTGCTCAAGGATTTTCTCAAAGGTCTGGGATCAATTATGAAGAAACATATTCTCCTGTTATGGATGCAATCACATTTAGATTTTTGATGAGTCTAGCGGCCAATCAAAATCTAGAGATGCGTCTAATGGATGTTGTTACTGCATATTTATATGGATCCTTGGACACTGATATTTATATGATAATCCATGAAGGATTTAAAATGCCATAACCATTAAGTTCTAAACCTAAAGAACTATGTGCAATAAAATTACAAAGACCATTATACGGCTTAAAACAATCTGGACGCATGTGGTATAATCGCCTTAGTAATCACAAAGCAAAGAAGGGTATGTAACCAATCCTATATGCCCGTGTGTTTTCATCAAGAAACCGTCACATGGATTTGTAATTATTGCCGTATATGTTGATGATCTAAATATTATCGGGACCCAAGGAGAAATACAAAAGGCATCCGACTATTTGAAAGGAGAATTTGAGATGAAAGATCTTGGACGAACAAAGTATTGTCTTGGCCTACAAATTGAGCATTCTCAAAATGGAATATTTGTACATCAACGTACATATACAAAAAAGAGTGTTAAAACAATTCAACATGGAGAAAGCAACTCCACTTAGCACTCCTATGGTCGTCAGATCACTTAATGTTGAAAATGATCCTTTTCGATCACATGAAGAAAATGGGGAGATACTTGGTCCTGAAGTGCCATATCTAAGTGTAATAGTAGCGCTTATGTATCTTGCAAATTGTACTCGACCTGACATATCGTTTGCCGTTAATCTTTTGGAAAGATTCAGCGCATCTCCTACACAAATACATTGGAATGAGATTAAACATTTCTTTCGATTTCTTCAAGTAACGATTAATTTAGGATTATTTTATCTTAACAACTCAAGCGGAGAAATGGTTGGCTTTGAAGATGCAGGATATTTGTCTGATCCCCATAAATCTCGATCACAAACTGGGTACGTATTCACAGATGAAGGAACTACTATATCATGGCGATCTCAGAAACAAACACTTGTAGCCATTTCTTCAAACCATGCTGAAATAATTGCTCTCCACGAAGCAAGTAGAGAATGTGTTTGGCTCAAATCAATAAGTCAACACATTCTTTCAAGTTGTGGGAGCAACGTCAATTCATAAACTACCATCTTATATGAAGATAATGCCGCATGTGTCGCTCAAACAAAGGAAGGGTATATCAAAAGCAACATGACTAAACATATTCCACCGAAATTCTTCTCATATACTCAAGAACTCGAAAAGAATAAAGAAATTGAAGTGAGATATGTTCGATCTTGTGACAATGTTGCAGATCTCTTTACGAAGTCATTTCCCACTACGACTTTCAGAAAACATGTTTGCAACATTGGAATGCGTCATCAACGAGACCTGTAATGGTCGTCTACTCGAGGGGGAGATTTTGAGTTGTACTCTTTTTAACTTACTATGTTTTTTTTTCACTAAGTTTTCCAATAATAATTTTTAACGAGGCAACTGAAGATGCATGATAAAAGACATAAAATGTAATGGTCTCCAAGGGAGAGTGTTATAAAAGTCAAGAAGGTAACGTGGAAGAATGAGAATGGAGTCCATTTCATAAATGATCACAGTAATATTTGTCTATAGGTTGCCTATATAAAGAAATGTAATACGTTGTGATAAAGATGCCCCTTCTGAACAATAATAATACAGTTCTCTTTCTTTTGATATAATTTTTTTTCCTTGTTTCTTACTTTATATACGTCACTTTGATATGAGCACAATATATATGATATATGTATATATATAAACTTACAAAACGAAACAATATAATTACAATTTAATGAAATTATCAAAAATCATGAAACGTAATTAATTTTCTTTAAATCATAAACCTTATTCCAACCGCACCATTGCCGCATAAATACTAAACCTTAAACCCGAACAACTAAACTCTAAACCTAAATATAAAATTTCTTCTTCTCTGATTAAAATAAAATAGAACATAATAAAAAAAATTATCTTCTCTGATTATTTTCTTATTATATGGCAGCGATGGAGTAAAAGGGGTATCTCAAAAGGCAGAAGAAATATTCTTTTGTTGGTACAGTAGGATAAGTAGAAGAAGAGAAGGTGGGAGGAGCTGAGGAAAAGATGGGTTGCGACGGGTCGCGACTCGCGGTGGTGAAGAAGATAAATTGGTGGTGATAGTGGTATCAACTGTATAAATGGCGGTGACTGAGGTGGAGTGATCAGATATGGATTTAATTAAGGGTGGACACAAATAGAATATTACCATAATTTTTAGTATTTATGATTTTTTTTGTATTTTGTAGATATCTAATTTTACATTTGTTTTGGAAAATTACGAATAGCTGTTCGGATATCCATAAACTTACAGATATTTGCGATATTTACGAATATCTTATCCATTTTGTTCAATTTACTTAGAAAAAAAGTTTTCTTAAAAATTTTTTTCATAATATTAAAATAAAAATTAAGATTAGTGAAACTATCTTTATAAAAAAATCAGTTAATTTTTTTATAAAACATAAAATTTTAGAAAATGTTTAGTTTTTATGAAGATTTTATATTCCTTTCTTAAATTAATACTTTTATATGTAATTATAAATAAAAAATAAAATTATATGCTAAATAATAATTATATAAAAGTATAGATTTAAAATTCTATATTTAATTGTACATATATACATCTATTTGTATAAAAGTCGGAGTAGAGTGGATATCCTGCTCGAAATTTTTTAGCATTTGTGATTTGTTTCGTTTTTGACGGATATTGATTTTAAATATTTTTTTTTGTTTCAAAGGCTTACGATATTTGGATTTTTTTGGATCGAATCGAAACGAATAACGAAGCGAATAAAAATTAACGGATAAAATGTCCAGCCTAGTAATAATCAAGTTGATAATTTGTTTTTGTCAAATCAAGTTGATAATAATGATACTAAACTTACATATCTTTTGGAAAGCTTCATCCGTATATAAAAAAAATATATAATCACTATTTTTATTTTAAATTATAATTTGTGTAAATAAATTTACTGTAAACAACATAATACTTAAGTTTTAATTGTTTCTTAAAGCTATATGACACAACTATATGATACAGAAAGAACCATAATAGATAATTATTATCAAAATACTATATTTATATTCATTTTTAATCACCATCTAATTCTTAGAACAGATAAAGACCAAAATAAACCTAAAAAAGTTTTCGTCCCCAAAATATCACTCAAGAAAAAAATGACCAAAATATACTTTATTAAAGAGTGTCAAAATATATATTTATACCCTTTGGATTAATTAATCTAAACTTAGGGTTTAGAATTATGGGGTTGGATTTTGGAGGTGAGATTTATGATTAATTTTTTTAAAAAAATATTTAAAAAATCAAAAAAAAAAAAAAAAGTCTAAACACTGGCTGAGACCCAAAAATTAAACATGCAATTAAATATTATATGTTTAAATATCCTAGGATTCTACTACTAATTGTTAATTGAAGAAAAATTTGATATGAAATCTCCAATATTTTTAATAATGTAAAATAGCGACTGACAATTAGTCAGTGCGATCAGTTATGCAGCAAAAGAGCAACAAAAAATTTCATAGACTTCGAATGATATGCAGATTAAAAAGCGCATATCAAACACAAACTGCAGATTAAACAGAATAAATGAAGATCATGCAGAAGAAATGCATATTTAATTGGTTAAACTAATTTATCGAATTAGCATATTTGAGTAAATGTTAAAAAAAAAAATTTTGTAAGTTAAATATCTAAAACAAATTACAAATTCTTATCAATAGTTTTTCTTATTTTAATAAATACAAGAAAAAATTAAACATCATATAAAAGGTAAATACAATTACAACATACAATAAAATCGAAAACTTTAACTTTTGTTTTCCCATAGTGTATTTGCAATAATTTATCTAATGTTTGCCATAAGATTTCCTTATCCAATTTCTGCTTCTTCCAAATCATTTTGTTCAACCATAGAACTAGCATTGCCAATCTCTATATGTGTCATTGTATCAACAAAATCTTCATAAAACAAAATTCTAGTAAAATTACGTAATCCCATTGTCGTTGTTACCTATATTTTTTGAACATGCATATCATATCTCGGTAAGTTACAAAGATGCATGATATTGAATAAATAACTCTTATTTGCTTTCGGGAGGAGTACCACCTTTGAACGATGACATATGATACCTGTCAACCTCAATTCTTGACGACTTATATATCGTTAAACATGACGACACTCTCTTCAATGCTGGGTATAAACCATATGTTGTTTGAAATTTCTCACACAATGTGCGAAAACACCAAGGGACATTCATAATAGTTGAAGACAAGCGACATTATCTTCTTGTAATAAATTCCACCTATTTCTCCATCCCAAACCACAACTAGTTTGAGTTGATCATATTTCAAAATATTGATTGTAATAACTTAATGATGGTTGAATTAATAACACTTTAAACTGCTCATTATCCAAATTCCACAACTCAGTTTGCTATTCATAACTTAGATTTTAAACACCATGTGATCGCAAATGACATATACAAAACACCTACAATTTTATAAATATGACATAAGATCTAAATTTAAGAAGTCATAATCAAAAGTTATAAATTAAATAAAATTAAAAAAAATCACAATACATAATGGATATTACAAAATCATAAAGTGAAACATAACATAATTATTAATAACACAACACAAAACTAATCTCTATTCCCATATTCATTTATATACTCTCAATTAAATTTGGCCCTTGTTTCTTTCCAAAAACCTATATATAAAGAAGAACAAGGTCTCTTCTCCTTAAGCCACATCATCAAAAGCTTATCTAAAAATTGGACACATAAGCATAATTTTTTTAATTTAAACCAATTTTCTTACAGTTTTCAATTATTTAGCATTTAAACCAAATCAATTACAAAATGTACCCATAAATCTATATTAATCAATATTTCATTTTTCACCCATAAAATTTTAAACATAATTCTATTTTTTAAAATTTTAATTAATTGTTCTAAATTTTCATTTTTTATCATTTAAACTAAATCAATTTGCAGACATATATAATCCATAAATCTATTTTAATCAATATTTCATTTTTAACCCATCAAAATAGTAACACCTATATTTTTTTTACAAATATATAATAATTTAGTGAATCTAAAAAACTTAGATTTCAAAATTAACAAAGAAAATTTACAAAAAAAAACTAAAATTTCCATTTGCACTATTGTTTGATTTTTTTCCTTTTTTGACCATCGAACATCTAATACATAATCAAAACATTTTTTTAAAAAAATTATTAAGATCTAAAATAACATATCTATTACCATCATTAAAGTAATGGCAAACACGAATAAAGAAAGAAAAATGACATCATAACACCGTTTCTTGCATTTTGAAAGGCACCTTAAAAATTTAAATAGACATCATTTCATGCATAACACTATTTTCTTGAAAATTGTTTCTAGCATTATCGAATCTAACACTAATTTTAACAAATGTTGCACAAAACTGTCATGTCTATCAACATACATACCATTAATAGTCTATCTTATTATAATTGTTACATATATATAACAACTCATTGGAAATATATCTCTCGAGCGGCAATTTAGAAGCTTATTACGTTCGATGAATTTAATTATTTTTTTAAAAAAAAAACAGCATGAATATATGACTACAACATTTTCACATAACAACGAAAGGTTTATAACACAATGAAATTTACCTATAGATCAAAATGATGCTATTAAAAAAAACAGAGTTCAAGATCAGTAAAATATACTTGGACGCGCTTGCATGGAAAATAAAACTAAAGCGGAAAAATGCTGAAAATGTATTAAGAGTCGTTTCATGAGGTTAGAGTAACTAGAATATCATGTTATTTAAAATATATATGAATACAAAAGTAACAATTGCGTGACATCGTAATAATGTCAGGTACCACAACAACATCAAAAAAAATATACACCGCCTACTAATATTGTAAAAATGTGAAATTTTAATTTTCATTATTTAATCAATATAATATTGTTGTGTCCAATTAATTATGTAAATTAAAAACAAACAAATGATGCATATTAAAACTAGCATAATCTCAATGCAACAATAGAAATTCATGTAAATAATTACAAAATATATGGATGAGTGACACTATACACAACAAACCGAAAAAGACATAATATTAATATAACAGTGGATGACGTCAAAGATAACAAAAAATACATCTCTTGTACAAAAATAAAACAATCTATACTAATAAAAAGGAGGTTTTGAGGCTCCATAGAGCGTACACATCAGCGTAAAATCTTCCTTCGAAAAAATGATACGTGGCAATAAAAAGTAAATAATATAAGTTAAAATAAATAAATAAAGAATATGCAAATATATTTAAAAATAAAAATATTACATATATAGTAATATTATCATTTAAGTAAATATATTCAGAAGTAGAAATATTAAATTAAATATTTATAGTAATATTATCATTTAAGTAAATTTATTCAGAATTAGAAATATTACATTAAAAAATTATAATAATATTATCATTTAAGTAAATAAAAGTAAATATATTTAGAAATAGAAATATTACATTAAACATCTATAGTAATATTATCATTTAAGTAAATATATTCAGAAATAAAAATATTACATTAAATATTTATAGTAATATTATCATTTAAGTAAATATATTCAGAAATAGAAATATTACATTAAACATTTATAGTAATATTATGATTTAAGAAAATATATTTAGAAATAAAAATATTACATTAAAAATCTATAGTAATATCATCATATAAGTAAATTTAATAGAAATAGAAATATTACATTAAACATCTATAGTAATATTATCATTTAAGTAAATATATTTAGAAATAGAAATATTACATTAAACAAAAATAGATAATGTAAATAAAAATAAATAAATAAAGAATAAGTAAATATATTTAGAAATAGAAATATTACATTAAACATCTATAGTAATACTATCATTTAAGTAAATATATTCAGAAATAGAAATATTATATTAAACATCTATAGTAATATTATCATTTAAGTAATCATATTTAGAAATATAAATATTACATTAAACATCTATAGTAATATTATCATTTAAGTAAATATATTCAGAAATAGAAATATTACATTAAACATATATAGTAATATTATCATTTAAGTAAATATATTCAGAAGTAGAAATATTAAATTAAATATTTATAGTAATATTATCATTTAAGTAAATATATTCAGAATTAGAAATATTACATTAAACATCTATAGTAATATTATCATTTAAGTAAATATATTTAGAAATATAAATATTACATTAAACGAAAATAGATAATGTAAATAAAAATAAATAAATAAATAAAGAATAAGTAAATATATTTAGAAATATAAATATTACATTAAACATCTATAGTAATATTATCATTTAAGTAAATATATTCAGAAATAGAAATATTATATTAAACATCTATAGTAATATTATCATTTAAGTAATCATATTTAGAAATATAAATATTACAATAAACATCTATAGTAATATTATCATTTTAATAAATATATTGAGAAATAGAAATATTACATTAAACATTTAGTGTAATATTATCATCTGATATAAGAAAAATAAAAAATAAATATACAATATAAGAAAAAAAAGGAGTAAATATACAATTTAAAACAAAGGATTTTAAACAAAAATATTATAATATTATCATTAAACATTATAATAAAACTAAAATTAAATAATAATTAAATATACAATATAATAAATACAAATATAAAGCAATAAAATTAGAATAATTAAATATACAATATAAAAAATAAACAGTAAGTAAATATACAATATAATAAATGGAAACTAAATTACACATCGATTTGAAAAATAGATAGTAAAATAGATATTAGTAAATATACAGGATAAATATAAATATTACATTAAACATCTATCGTAATATTATAATAACTAAATATATAACATAATAAAATTAAATAAACGGTAAATATACGACATCAGAAAAAAAAATATTACTTTAAACATCTATTGTAATATTAGAATAAGTAGATATACTATAGACGAACTAGAAAGATTACATCAAAAATCTATCGTAATATTAAAATAAGTAAATAAATAAAATATATAGTAAAATAAAATGTATAGTAAAATAAATAATAAGTAATTATATAATAGGACAAATACAAATATTACATTAAATATCTAGATTAATGTTATAATAAGTAAATATATAATATAATAAAAATAAATAATAAGAAAATATATGATACAAGAAATAAAATATTACATCAAACATTTATTGTAATATTAAAATAAGTAATTAAATAAAATATATAGTAAAATAAATGTATAATAAATAAATAATAAGCAAAAATACAATATGAGAAATATACAATATGAGAAATGAAAAAAAGAACTAAATTAAACATTTATTTAAAAGTGTATAGTAAAATAAATAACCAGTAAATATACAATATAAAAATAGAAAGATTACATTAAACATCTATTATAATATTGGAATAAGTAAATATAAAATATAAGAAAAATAAATAATAAGTAAATATACAAAATAAGAAATAGAAATGTTATATAAAACATTTATCGTAATATTGTCATTTAACCTAAAAGCAAGAAAATTAGAATAAGTAAATTAACAATATAAGAATAAATAAACATACAATATAAGAAACATAATTATTACATTAAATATCTATCATAATATTAAAATAAGTAAATATACAAGAGAAGAAAAATGAATAATAAATAAATATAAAATATAAGAATTAGAAAAATTACATTATGCATCTATTTGAAAAATATATAGTAAATGTACAATATAGAAAATAGAAACAATATATTAGACATCTATTATATATTAACATTTGATATAAAAGTAAAAAATTAAAATAAGTAAATATATAATATAAGAAAAAATGAATAATAAGTAAATAAAAATATAAGAATATTTATATAGTTAACATTTGAAAATCAAAATAGTTCCACGCGTAGCGCGGATTAACAGCTAGTCAATAATAAGATGTCAGCACACGAAATTGATGTTCCTTTACATTCGCGGAGCTTTTGACACAACTTGCGTATGGGCTTTAAGAAAACATTTCAAGCCCAGGGTAAATAGCCTGTTTGCCAATTTCGTATTTGTTGGGCTACTGGATGGCGTTATTTCTTATGAAAAGTCAATCAACTTCTCTAGGTTCTCTTCTTCCTTTGCCTCTGTGCTCTCCCCGAAAAAGAACGACAACACATAGATGCTTGAATTTTTTTCATTCGACTAACAATGGTAAGTAACGTCTTCCCTTGACATTCAGTAGCCCCTATTATAATGACAAGAACAATCATTAACCCATTCTCTCCACTCCTTTGCATTGATTGCCTCATATAGCCTTCCATGGTAACGTCTGAAACCTAGGGATATAAATACCACCGCCCACCGGAAGCTGGACATGGCAATCATCTCTCCCAACAAAGCCTCGAATACTTTCGATTTCAAACTTACCTATCTCTGATGGCCTCCTCATGTATCCTTTACTGATTTGAAAACCGGTCGTTGTTCTAACAAAGTGGAGATGTGTCTGCTCCGATTCTGGAAAGCCAGTAATGTGAAGAAAGGAGGAGAGCTTATGGGATAAAATGCTGTTGGTCTACGAGAAGGTAACGTTTTCACAGGCCCAACAAAGCTTTATGTGATTGGTAGATAGGAATAAGAAGACACAATTTTTAACATTCAGAAGCAGAGGTTCCAGCAACGCAACTAGCAAGATCTTCGAGACTGATACAACCATTGGCGTTGACCTCGCTGAGCATCAGACTCACCTCTTCCTGACTCGCCGATTTAGGACTGAGCCTGCTAAGCAGCACCATTAGAATTCACCCAAAAACGAACCCTCGTCTCGATCAATCAACTTGGACACCTGAAACAAAAGAAAGTAATATAATTGCACAAGTTCTCGGGGAGAACACTGATGGGAGTGGCGGCGGGACTTGGCTTGGGTTACCACACAATCAATCAGAGAAAAAGGAGAAGCATGAGAGCTGTAAGAAGAAGGTTCAGATCTGGAGATGTAAGCTCTTTATTACCCATCACACTTTTGAATGTTTTTTTCGACATGGAATAGTATTGGTACCTTTGTTTGGTCTCGATAGCTACGCATTGGTTCTGTCAACAATATTGAACTAGCGATTAATGTATTACACGTCAACCGTTCGGTTCCATTCTTGCGCCTTTTTTCTTTTATATGCACTAATATAAACTCTTTTCGATTTTAGATTGGGTTAAGACACATTGATTGTGCTTCGATTTACGATCACGAAAAACAAGTAAAACATTTCTCATATCACAGAATTTGAGAGACCAAGGATGTTAAGACTGGGTGGTTGAAGTGTCCTGCCTCTGCATGTTACGTTCTTCTCACGCTATGATTCAGTTTACTAGATTGGTAATGTATTGAATAAGTTAATAGATTATGGTTTCGTGAAGCGTGAGGAAACTTTGGTTTGTCTTTTTTTTTTATATTGATCATTCATATTTTTATTACATTAGCAGCAAATGTATTTTTAAGAATTTCACAGGAACCATCAAATGGGAGATCATGGGAGTGAACAACACCTTAATAAAGCTCAAGTCTTGAAGAAAGTGTTTGCAAGGCACCACAAAAGGAAGGAAACCTAGAGGCTGACATGGAAACGGAGATATCAATGAAAGAAAACAAAGCTGAACATAACATAAGAGGTAACCAAAACCTTAATCATCACAGCTAAAGACTCAACAGTACTTTCTTTTGGTATAGAAATTTCATCACTTTCTTATGAGTTTTCGCACTGTTAAAACGGCTAAACCAATGCAAGTCTCAAAACTTTAATGGAGAGATCCAAAATACAGACACTAAGGTGTTTGTGGGTGTTTGATTATGATTGAGTTTTGGTTTGTAAGGATGGGGTGTTGAAAATAGCTTCGCACAGTATCAAAAATGGTTACTAACTTACAGAAGCAACTAAGAGCGTTATCTACAACTGAAACAACCAACACAATAAAATTTCACACAAAAATATTCTCTCCAAGGAAGTGTAGAAGTCTCGACACAAAAGGTTCACCCTACAAAGCCAAGGATGATAATACTATAGTTACTCATGATGGTGATAGCAATCACATAATGCATTGATCGTGTGCAATCAAGTGAAACCGAAAGCTGAGAAGATGGAGATGTTCCAAGAAAGAAACAAGGATTATTGTTCTTGAAGAAGTTGTTATTCAGAAGGAAAAGAGTGCGCATCAAGAAATGTTGAGCCTTAACTATGTAATCAATAAATGATTATTTTCAGTTTTGATAAACGAGAATTTGTAACCATCAAAATGAAAGAAATGTTGACGGTGCGAGCATTAATTATAAAGCAATCAAAATTAACTTTATATTTTGAGATAAAGTGGTGACTCCCAACGTAACAGTTTTAGGGAAGTAAAACGAATCAATATGGGAGAGGAGCTACAATCGAGGATGAGAACTTGAAAGAGAATGTGTAGTTTTTTATTTTTATTTGAGCCAACATATAAAAACATAATGCATTTATAAAACGATGTGTCCCATAAGTGATGCGGCATGATTTTAGAGATTTAGCAAATATTTTTCTTTAGATTAGCCACTACCAAAATATAAGAACATCTATCTTATTAAAGTAGAAGTACTTTAAGATTTTGTTTGGAAACATGGATAGTGAAGATTGTTTGAATACATGGATAACAGTATTAAAAATAATTTCTTTTATTTACAAACTTAGCCTTTACATTTACAATAAATCTATCTTATTAAAACTGTAGTACTCATAAAACTTCACCCTTATTTTTCTTCTTATTTACCATTCTGTGCCACTGAATAATTTAAAAGAAATTTTATTTACGGGCTGACTTAATAATTTTTTTATCTAACCGGATAAATTCAAAAACAAGCATAATATTAACAAGATAGATCCAAAAATCTAGCCCATACGTTAACAATATTTTTTTATTTCCAAATTACAACCCACAAAATAAAAGAAAATCCATCAATCAATTGAAACTAAAATCTAGAGGTTCTCATATATGAACAAAACGTAATAAATTGCTAAAATTGAGATATTCACTTATTCTTATATTTTAAATCATATATTTTCTGTGTTAGACAACCATATTAATTTGTTAGTTATACATTTTTTCTTATTTCAACAAAAATCTAAAATAAAAAAAATAGTATTTATATGAAATAATTGAATATTACATAAATTTTATTTTCTAATAGATCAAACAATAATAAAATATGAACAATTTCAAACATATAAAACACATATAAAACCAAACACAATTATATATGTTATATATTACAATTTACTATAACACTCATGCGGGTGTTAGTCATGGTCATCTAAGTACCATCGACTACAATTCGGTCTTTCTGAATGTTGGGGTTCAAAATGGTTTTACATGAATATACGGACGGTGTCGAGTAGGATCATTCAAGGTCCATGTAAGTTTGTAGGAACCTAAAAATATTTTAAAACTGTTGGTTTACAAATATTATTAAATAATTTTAAAAATAAAAATAAAAATAAAAATCAAAACCCGCGCTTTGTAAGCGCGAGTCAAAATCTAGTAATATCTTATTGTTGTAGTACTTCTAAAGCAACACAAACTAATAACAAAATTTACAAAATCCTTTTATGTTAAAGAGTAAAAAAAAATTTATATTAAACTTTACTTACTTATTCAATAATATCAAAATAAATGATGCAAACTTTAATATAAAATTAAAATAACTTAAGATCTTCGATAAATATTGTATTTAATAGATTTTATATAAAATTATTTTAATCTCTCTCTCTCTCTCTCTCTCTCTCTCAATGATATATTTTTGGTATTTTTACACATATTAAGAAAATACATTAAATTACTATAATAAATATATCGTTTTTTGTAATTTTCAGTTTTCAATAATTTTTTACTAATAATAACTCAATAAAATTAACTAATTTTCTTGAAATTTATAATTTTCTCATTGAAAACAAAAAATTTGTATATTTATGAAACAAATTTATTTTCTAAAACAACTATCTTAACGAAACAGAGGAAATGTATTAGAAACCAAATTTTTCTTTTTGGTCAACTACTCTTTTTTATAGATTGATAGATCACTCTCTAACTAGGAAAACAATTTTTACAATAGGAAATAACAAAGTCAAACCAGCACAAAGAGCATTTGCTAAAGTAACAGAGCAATAAACAAGAAATTGAAAGATATAAGCCATTACATTGTTGCCCAATAAAAGAAGCCATTACACTTAAGCAACCAAAGACATGGAGAAGTCCTCTAAACTCGATATCCATAAGCTGAGAAGTAAGATGAATATATGCCAAACAGATAGCACATATGAAGCTCCAAATACTGAATTTGATGCCACAACTGAAACATAAGTACCAATCATGATAACCACTAGGGATTCAGCTTCATTAGCAGGAACGACACAGCCGCAAAAACAGTTGATATCATCCTCCAGAAGACTGATGCCATAAAACCACTCGAAACAAATGAAATAACACCATTTACTAGCAAGGTGAAGATAGCAATTTGGAAACGAACTGTACCGTTAACAACGGAAACTTTAAGAGCGTTTACAAAGCAATAACCCATGACATAAAGAGATGAGAAATAAAGTTTAGTAAAAACTATTAGAAGCCCAATTATATATTTAAATCATCATGTAAAAATCAG
This sequence comes from Moricandia moricandioides, assembly GCA_905132885.1. Taxonomy (NCBI): domain Eukaryota; kingdom Viridiplantae; phylum Streptophyta; class Magnoliopsida; order Brassicales; family Brassicaceae; genus Moricandia; species Moricandia moricandioides. The sequence continues at coordinate 195,157 of CAJHQQ010000115.1, read as the reverse complement.
ATAGCACCGAAACCTCCAAAAACATTTTCTCACTCTTTATCACAAGTGAAGTACTCCTTGATGCACTAAGAAAAAGAAAGAGAGAGAGATTGAGTGAGAGAGAATTAAAGATAGCGTTTGAAAGAAATAAAAACAAGAGAGAGATGCATGCATCAACCTATTAGTTCAGAATATAGACAACAGTTTTAAAAGACAAATACTTTTAAGAAACTACACAATTGACAACAAACCACTAGTATCTTATTAAACTATAGTTATGACACTATGTAATTTAGTTAAATGTAACAATTTCGTTCTCAATATTCTTATATCCTATATAACCAAAAATCTCACAGAAATTGTGATTCACAAAATTGTATAATTAAAATTTTAAACTAAAAAGAAATATCAATTTAAAAAATTAAAAAATCGGGTAAACTTCTAGTATTTAATAATCCTCATCTTCTGCGTGTTCTTGGTATTTGCGCTTCTGAAGAATAATTCGTGAAACCAAATTCTGGTGATACTCTCATATGAATGTTGGTTGAGATGTGACTTTGTACTTTTAGTGAATCTCTTTGTTGATCATTCGTGTTTGTTTCTGCTTATGGCCCCACTGGAAATCCAAGCTGAACATTTGTACGTAGACCCCACGGTGGAACATTTGATGATGAACCTCATTGTTGAACATTTGGAGGTGTACCCCATAGTTGAACATTTGATGATGAACCCCATTGTTGAGCATTTGGCGTGTACCCCATTGTGGAACATTTGATGGTGAACATCATTGTTGAACATTTGGAGATGTACGCCATTGTGGAACATTTGGTGATGAACCCCATTGTTGAGCATTTGGCGGTGTACCCCATTGTGGAACATGTGATGATGAACCCCATTGTTGATCATCTGGAGGTTTACCCTATTTTGGAACATTTGATGATGAACCCATTGTTGAGCATTTGGAGGTGTACCCCATTGCTGAGAAACTTGGCCCCATGGTCCACCTGAAGTTTGACCCCATGAATTTTTACCGCCGGAAGATGGCTACCAGAAAAACAACCACTTAAATTTGGACTTCCAGAATTCTGATTTATGACTAACCGCTTTCCAACATACTCGTTATCTCATGTATATCCAGTTAGAGCTTGCAAAAACTATAGCTTATCTTCAATATTGATGTCAGCTCTATCAATGAAATACTATCGTCAAAATCTATCATCTTTGAATGCCTGATTACATGCTGCCCGATAAAGTCAGTGTTCTTTAGAATTCCATTAATTCAAATATCTTGATAGCCATGTCTCCTTCATCATAATTAAATTTATCGAAAAAATTTGGACTCAGTTGTTGTAAACTTTGACATTGAGATTCTCTAAAACCATCCAAAGTATCTGTTAAAATTGTCTGAAATAATTGTCTTTTACGACTTCCTTGTGAGCTGGTCCTTGCAAAGGCTCGTGAACTTTCAACAACTCTATTAATAGCACTTTCACGTCTATTTTTCCTTGTTGTTCACCTCTGGAAGCATGATTCTGAAATGAAAGATCTGTTGGCATATCTTGATGCATGGGTTCACGAGTAAACTCACTGGAAGGTCGTGTTAGATCGTCAATGTTAACACGATACACATCTTCACTTTCTTGTGTCTCTGGAACTTGAGTTTGTGACATATCATCACTAAACATTTCTGAATTGAGATAACTTTCATCATTAGCTAGGCCCTCGTTCATAATATATTCTCTTCTTTGGTTCACAGAGTATTGAGATTGCGAACGGACGTCATATAATTTGAATCACTGTTGCATAATATCCCAAAACTCTGGTAGCTTTCGATTAAATATTTTTATAATCTTACAAACCTATCAACAAAATTATAAATCTTTGTGTTATTAAAAATTACTTAAGATTTTCTGAGTGTGGTAAAGATTAAAAGTACTTACTTCACGATCCTTCCACCATGAATCAGATGCATAAATTGCAGATGTAACATGATCAACTGAGATATTGTTGAGTTTTGCATAAGACTCGTATACTTCTTGTACTTTCTTTTCATTTGATCAAGTTTTTTCTCTTAAAAATTTGTAGTTTATATCAAGATTAAACTCTTGGTTGAATGTCAATTATAAACTCTTTTCCAAGTGGTGACGGGTCTTTTAAACGATATTTATTCATGACAAGTGCTTTGTCGTACAACTCAAGAAATATTTGTTCCCATATATGATTCCATTTCAAATAGTCTTCATTCTAAAAATTTCAGAAATTGATAATTTATTATTCATTTATTTCTAAAAAATACAAATTTAAATATATTAGTAAATATTTTACCCAGCAGTGATGATGTTTTTGTATGACGTGCATTACAGTTCACGATTTTTCCATGGTTAGACGCCATATCTAAAAAAATTGAAAATAATATTAGTTTATAACATAAACACTATTTATTCTAAAATATTCTCTAATTTATGAGTTCTAACATATAAAATATAAAAATATTCGAGAAGTAAAAACACATTTGAATTAAAGAAAATATAAAAAATGATGTTTGTGGTATAATATATTTTTTAAAATAAGTAATTTTTTTAACATAATATTATTCAGCATAAATTTTAACGTATGTCTACATATTAAAGTTTTTATAGCTCGCTAAAGAAATTAATTATGTACCATAATTTTTTATATTATTTTTTATAAATACTGATATATAGACAAACTGAAAACATATAATTAAACATAATATTAAAATACATACATGTGTAATAGTACATATAAAACGAATACAACAAATTTTATTTACTATTTCATTCTTTAAAATTATTAATGAGTTATAGAATATTATTTAAATTTATAAGCATATGCAATTAATACATGGAATGTCGATAACATGCATAAGTTCATTAAACTAATATATATTATACATATAAAATTAATATATGATTAAAGATAAATTTCTAAGAATAACAAAGTTAAGTATCACTTTGCAAAAATACCTTCAATCAAAAATATATTAACATCTAGGTTTACACTTTAGTGATTATTGTTTTGGGTTTAGTGTTGAAGGGGTGGGGTTGAGTTTCTAAATGTTTTATAAATATTTAGAAAAAGTAATTTAGTCTATTTTCATCATAATTTAAAGGTATTTTTGAAAATTGTCATTCATTAAAGTTAAATTTGCAAAGTGGTATCAAACTTGTGGTAGAATTGCAATTTCCCCATGATTAAAATACATGCATATGTTATATATATATATTAAGTTTATTTTTACTTAGTAATATTGAATATATATTTTAACTTATTTTTAAAAAAAAATCAAAAGTTTAACAATTTATTTAAGAAACAAAATAAAAATATATAAATAATTAGAAACTTAATTTTAGTGAGTTCTAATAGATAGAATATAAAAATATTCGACAAGTAAAAACACATTTGAATTAAATAAAAGATAAAAATGATGTATGTGATATAATATATTTTTATAAAATATTCTACAAGTAAAAATACATTTGAGTTAAATAATATTGTTCTGCCCCACATTTAAGGCCTTTTTGCAAAAGTAACTCAAAACTTGGAGTCAAACAGAAAACTAACCTTTTCTGTTTGACTCATTTTTTTTTTGAGATTTTCACCCCACACGTGCATTTTATCTACGAAAATGCCATTAACCTTTTTTTTTTTTGGTTTTTCGAAAATGGCTTCTTTACTGTCTCAACCTCATCATCTTCAAGTATTTACAGTATTGCCACTACCATGAATAGTTCAACAACCTTGTACTACCTGTTTGGAGCTTTTAATGCCCTTTAATGAATAGTTCAACAACGTTGTACGACCTGTTATGAACTAAAAACAACATTTATTTCACTTTCTCTCCATATTCATCCAAAAAACTCAAGCTTTTGATTCAAAATATTTTACGGTTGACAGAGCCATATTTCTTTCGTTTTGATTTACGGTTGCTTTCGTTTGAGATTCTGGGTGGTTGGAGAAGACCCTGTGTGCAAACGAAGTCATCTCACCTAGTTTAAGGTACGAATTTGAATTTTTTTCAAGATCTGTTCGCGTAGAAGACTTACTCTTAAGTCATCTGTATGTAGAAGACTTACTGATAAGTCTTCTGGTCAAAACGAAAGACTTAATTATAAGTCGTCCGGCTTTGTTTGTTAAAAAAAAAACGCCAGACGACTTATATATAAGTTGTCTACGAAAAAGGGCTAGTTTTGCATTTGACCGAATCGTGTCAGATCTTTGACTATTGCTGGACGACTTATAATTCAGTCGTCTCTGAGAAAGTTAAAATTTCAATATTTTATTCAAACTAGACGACTTAAACTTAAGTCGTCCTAGGTTAGTTTTGTAATTGAAAAACAAAAACTTGAAATTTAACTTTCTCCAGACGACTTAATTGTAAGTCGTCCAGACAGACGACTTAATTTAAAGTCGTCCAGGAAAGCAAAGTCGTCCAGAAGTTTTCCCAAGTTTTCTGGTCAAACCTTGCTTCATCCGGACGACCTTAAATTAAGTCGTCTGTCTGGACGACTTTCAATTAAGTCGTCTGGAGAAAGTTAAATTTCAAGTTTTATTTTTCAATTACAAAACTAACCTAGGACGACTTAAGTTTAAGTCGTCTAGTTTGAATAAAATATTGAAATTTTAACTTTCTCAGAGACGACTGAATTATAAGTCGTCCAGCAATAGTCAAAGATCTGACACGATTCGGTCAAATGCAAAACAAGCCCTTTTTCGTAGACAACTTATATATAAGTCGTCTGGACTTTTTTTTTTAACTAACAAAGCCGGACGACTTAGAATTAAGTCGTCCCATTTAATTTTCAATTGCAAAAGTGACCTCTTTAGACGACTTTCCTTTAAGTCTTCTGGACGACTTACTTCTATGTCGTCTGCGGCAATGTTTAGTGAACTTCTTCATTTTCTATATGTTTACTAATGTGTTTTATTTTGAATATTTGCAGATGATTCATCAGTTACAAGCAGTCTATGGAGAATGGTTGTTGAAAGATTGCCGTTGGGATTTTGTGGTTGATGATCTCAAAGGATCAAGATTGTTTTTATTGAATGACGATTCAACACATGCTGAACTTGTTGCAATGGCTCAAGAAGATTATAACCTGGACATGAGAACAGTGACTGTGGAGATTAGCTACTCATTACCAGCAGAAATGATGATGGCTCCAGGCAGTCCTCCCATTCATGTTACAAGTGATAGACAAGTTCGAAACTTGCTCGAGATACTCAAAACGCATAGAGTATGTCTTTGTGTATCAAGCCGCAGCAAGGTGGAAACGGTTTCAGAGAAAAGTGAAGAAGCTGGTGAATGGTTTGAAGATGTTGGTGATAATGATGAAGCTGGTGAATGGTTTGAAAATGTTGGTGATAATGATGAAGCTGGTGAATGGGAAGAAGATGTTGGTGATAATGAGTTTGTTGCAGATGAAAATCAAAATGGGGAGGAGGAAAATGGGGAGGAGGAAAATGGGGAGGAGGATGCTGATAACTCTATTGTTGGTGAAACGGATCAGAATGGTGGGGATTACAGTCTTTATGGAAAGGTTCAAGATGAGGACGAGGAAGATGATGATAATATTTGTTTTGAAGAAATTGAAAAGACATATGGTAAGACAAATGCTATTGAAGGAGGAAAATCGGATGGTACCAGTATCTATGTCAACCAGAGTTTTGTTAGCAAGGATGCACTGCTTTCAGAGCTGCGGTTGGCAGCAGTGAGGGGTAGGTTTTCTTTCAGAATATACAAATCAACGAAAACTCTCCTTGTGGCAACATGTCGGGTTAGCGGTTGTGGATGGAAGATCAGAGCGAGTGTGAAACATGGGACAAACACGTTTTGGGTAACAAAGTATGTGGAAAAACATTTATGCTCAGTGGGAGACCGAATTGCTCAGCGGAGACACTGTACTCCGAAGTATGTTGGTAGTCTTTTCATTGATCGTGTTGGAATCATTGATGGGATAACTCCGCAGCATATCACTGATGCAATGAGGAACATGTTTGGCATGGCGCTTGATTACACCACTTCATACAGAGCATTGTTATATGCACAAACATTGGTGAGAGGATCAGCAGAAGAAGGGTATTCGCGTCTGCCATCATATCTCGAGCAAATCTCCATTGCAAATCCTGATTCTATCACGGCTATAGAACTTGATTCTATGAAAAGATTTAAGTATCTATTTCTCTCTTTTGGAGCTTCTATCAAAGGTTTTAAGTATCAGAGAAGAGTCATTGTGGTGGATGGAACTCACCTAAGTGGAAAGTATGGAGGTGTTATGTTAGTTGCAGCCGCACAAGATGGGAATTTTCAGATATTCCCATTGGCTTTTGGGATCGTGGATGCTGAAGATGATCCTTCTTGGGAATGGTTTTTCACAAAATTGGCTAGTTGTATATCTCATGACAAGCCTCTGGTGATAGTCTCCGACCGGCACGCGGCCATTAAAAGTGCGTGTGATAAGGTGTTTCCTTGGGCAACCCGAGGAATATGTTATTATCACCTTCAAGATAACATTGTCAAAAAGTTTAAAGGGAAACATCTCTTGTACTTGGTGAAAGGGGCTGCTTATGCTCACACGGTTTACGATTTTGACCGGTACATGGCTGAGATACGGAGTGCAAACCCGGAACTTGCAACGTATTTGGAGAATGCCGACGCCAGCCTATGGTCAAGGGTTTATTGTAAGGGGAACAGATACAACATAAAAACAAGCAACATCGCTGAATCTATTAATTCCGCACTGAAGCGAGCAAGAGGATTTCCGATTCCGTTCCTGCTGGAGTTCATAAGGGAGAAGTTAGGAAAATGGTATTGGAAAAGGAGACAAGATGCTTTGAGTCTCCCAACTCAACATAGCCGGGGTGTTGAATACTTGCTTGCTATTCGAACAGAGATAGCGGATACGATGACGGTCCAACCAATTGATGGATGGCGATTCTTTGTGAAAGGTGGCAAAATGGACTGTGTGGTTGATTTGGAACATGCAAAGTGTGATTGTGGTGTCTTTGCAGTGGAGAAAATACCTTGCTCTCATGCTATAGCTGCTGGAACACATGTTGGTTTGCATATCTCCACACTTGTATGTCCAGTGTACTCAAAGAATTATTTGTATGCAGGATACTCAGAGAATATATATCCTATCGTGTCACAACATATTGAGGAACGAGAATGCCTTCCTCCAGACGTAAAGCGTGGTCCGGGGAGACAGAAGAAATCAAGATGGCAATCTTGGTTGGAGCTATCTAGGATGAGAGGACACAAACCGAGGAAGAAACACAGGGCTTATAGATGCTCAAACTGCAAGGAAACTGGCCATACAAAACAAAAATGTACACAACCGGTTGACTAGTCGTCCAGACGACCTTTTACTAAGTCGTCCAGACGACCTTTAACTAAGTCGTCCAGTGTATTTTATGTTTAGACGACCTTCTACTAAGTCGTCCAATGTATGACATTTTTAGACTACCTTCTACTAAGTCGTCCAGTGTATTTTATAAAATTTAGACGACCTTCTACTGAAAGTCGTCCATCTAAAAGACCTTCCAGACGACTTAACTGTAAGTCGTCTAGCTGGAAAACCTTCCAGACGACTTAATATAAGTCGTCCAGCTGGAAAACCTTCCAGACGACTTAATATAAGTCGTCCAGCTGGAAAACCTTCCAGACGACTTAATATAAGTCGTCCAGCTGGAAAACCTTCCAGACGACTTAATATAAGTCGTCCAGCTGAAAAACTTATGTGATTTTTGTTTGTCTTTTGTCCAGCTGAAAAACTTATGAAAGTCGTCCAGTTGTATTTCTTTTGTTTTCAGCCTAGAATACAAAATCAAGTTTAAATACAAAATCAAGTTTAAATACAAAATCAAGTTTAAATACAAAATCAAGTTTAAATACAATTGACTTGATTGTTATTCACAGATAATGAGTTACATGGGATTTACAAAGAGAGATTTACAAAGACAAGTTCTAATGCCCACGAACTTTACAGGGGATTTACAAAGACAACTTCTAATCATACATGCCCACGAACTTATCACCATCCTGGTTTTCTTTCAAAAGCAGATCACCAAGCTCGGTAAATAAATCCACCGCCATCTTATCCCTCATAGACTTCGCGTTGGACCTAGCAAAGTCTCTTTCGTTAAAGGGGACCCCAAGAGCATGACATTCAATGTACTTTAGAGCGTAGACGCCACAATCACCACTGTTGGCCGTGGGTACATTTCCCTGTCTCTCATAGGTGTATGGCTCCAACCCGCCGTACATGACCCGTAGTTCGTCGGTGGCAGCGCACTCAACAAGCAGATAAGGGACCATCTCGAGAAAAGGCTGCATTATCTCATCCCATGCTTCTGCTGCCGTAGCTGAGGGTATGCTGTCCCAGACGACTATGTGCCTGTTAGGGATCGATATCCAAATAGCAACCCAATGAGTGTTGCCCAAGTTCACTGGCGCATAGATATCATCAATGTCCACCCCCCACACCTTGTTTGATTGGCAAAATGATGGTATTGATCCGTCATAAAAATTCCACGCCCCACCAGGTAGCATTCTTCCCAAACCTCTGCGATCGGGTTCCGATGATTTGAATCTCGGATAGTGGTCTCTCCAAGTTTGGGAAAAGTTGTGATCCAGGAAGCACATTCGCTCGCTCCTGAAACCTTGTGGGTTCTCCTGATACCTTTGCCTCAGCAAATTAATCCAAGCATCTATATGCTGCATATAAAATAATACAAGTTAGAAGATACCAGACGACTTATATATAAGTCGTCTGGAAAGTCGACTTATATATACCAGACGACTTATATATACCAGACGACTTAAATATAAGTCGTCTGGAAAGTCGTCCACGTAGACGACTTATCTTTAAGTCGTCTACTTGGACGACTTTGTAGACGACCTATATTTAAGTCCAGATAAGCAGAAGACTTACGCAGTCTTCCAGCCATGCTCTGGCTGTCCGGAGGGTCTGATACCACCAAGTTGGTGATGTACGCGGTTTGACTTCCTTCTTAGTGAAATAATGACTGCAAACAAAAAAGCAATCAGTTTTGGTAGACTAAATCAAGCTATTATGGGTAAAGCAATCACTTACGGATCAGTTTTCAACCAATCAGCTAGTTCTTTCAACTTAGGTCTGTTTAGTGGGGGGAATGGATTATAGGCTGCCACTTTTGCTTTCTTTTTCTCTGCCGTATAAGGAGATTTCTGCGCGGGAGCAGGTTTCTTCGCTCGTTCACTCCTTGCACGCATAGAAGCATCCAACTTGTCTCTGTATCTATCAGCCGCTACCTTACAGTCCGAAGCAGTGGGAGCTGTTTTGTCCAATACAACCAGGCTCTGTTCTGAAACTTGAGCGCTTGATTGTGGAACTGGAACGATTGGTTGTTGATCGGTGGGAGCTGTTGTGTCTAATACAACCAGGCTCTGTTCTGAAACTGAAGCGCTTGGTTGTTGGTCGGTGGGAGCTGGTTGTTGATCGGTGGGAGCTGGTTGTTGATCGGTGGGAGCTGGTTGTTCGCTCGGTTGGTCTTTGGAGCTGGTTGTTGATCGGTGGGAGCGACGCTCTGCTTGGTCTTTGGAGCTGGTTGTTGATCGGTGGGAGCGACGCTCTGCTTTATCCTCCGGCAAGCTCTTCTTTCCCGAGTTCGCCTCATCGCGAATTTCTCGCCTCATCGCGGATTCTTGGGCTTCAGGGGTAGTCTGTTTGGCTTTGGTGACACCAACCATCTTCTCCACAGCTTCCACCCTATCGGACAACTTCCTAATCTCCTTGAGGCACTTCGTAAACCCATGTTTCATACATTCAACTACTTCCTTGAACATATTTGCCATCTCCTCTCTGGTTATCCCAGTAGCCTCTTCACTAGGCTCTTTAGGAGCCTCTTTAGGAGCCTCTTTAGGAGCCTCTGTAGGAGCCTCTTTAGGAGCCTCTTCACTAGCCCCTTTACGAGCTTTCTTCAGAGGTCTTGGATTGTCTTCCTCCTCCTCCACCACAACCATCTCTGTGGCTTTCTTCGATGGAGTCACAACCTTAGGTTTGGTATAGACCTTAGTACCAGTGACTTCCCAGCAATCCATGGTCCACTTCCACGGTCTCCGATCATACATGACTTTAATAATGTTCTCCGCGGGCAGGTCCTCAACCTCGGAGTCCCATTTTGGCCACATTTCACTAAGGTCCTTCTCAACAAAGTTGATCACGCGGGTCTGCAGTAAATAGAAGAATCGAGTTAGATATTTGAAAAAAAAGACTAAATAGACGACTTAATTATAAGTCGTCTAGCTGGACGACTTACCGGACGACTTATAATTAAGTCGTCCGGCTGGACGACTTACCGGACGACTTATAATTAAGTCGTCTACTAAGTCGTCCAGCTGGACGACTTAGTAGACGACTTATAAGACTTTCCAGACGACTTTAATATAAGTCTTTTGGATTGAAGTAAATACCTGTTTCAAGATAGCAGCTTTCATTGATCTGCGACCTCTGCTGCCCTCGTAAGCCAGTATCGGTGGTGACGGACTGTTTGCTCTGGGAACACCAATACTAGCACCCAATTCCGGCATAGCTGTGTATACCCAGACCTGAAGAACTTGTATAAACCCATCCACCGTGTAACAGCCAGTGATATCTTTGTTCCACAAAGAGTCCATCAGCACCTTAAACGCGACTCTCCCCCATGGATAATTCTCAAACCGTTCTAAGTCCATCACTAGCCTTGCAAGACTAGATCGTGTAGCGGTTGAAAACTTTCTCCCTTCAATGAATCCAGCGAAGATGGAAAGGTACGCGAGCCGCTTGCGATCTTCCCTAGACCAATCATCGCATCTCTTCAGCGCTGCTATTATCTGATCAGTAGTTGGGCCTGCTTCCAGATGAACTCCTAGCATCCCCCAGAAAGATACCATCTCTTTGGTAACTTCACATTTTGGTCTCTCAAGGTCCTCGATGTATTCGCAGTTTAGACCAGTGAGGTTTTCAAACTCTAACAGTGAAAACCTCAACGGTTCTGGACCAACGAGAGACCACATCTCGTACTTCTTCTTGATGTCCAGCTTGAAACTGAGCATGTAGTGAACCAGCCTTGAAGCCCAACCAAATCCCTGCTCCTTGAATTTGATGAAAACTCCCAAACTCGACTCCTTGAGCTCTTCAAATTCTTCATCAGTAAGGGCTTCCCTAAGAGCAGTGTACAACTTGCTATTATCTGTGTGATACGAAATGCTATTGTGGGCTTCTGGTTCTTCCTCTAATGTGTATAACCTACGGGGGAGTTCTGGAATATCCATCCTTTTTGTCTGCAAAATAATCAAAGACAACAATAGAGATAAGCTAAACAAGCTAAATCTAACAAGACGACTTAGTAGACGACTTGTAATTAAGTCGTCTGGAAAGACTTCCAACTGGACGACTTAGTAGACGACTAATATTACAAGTCGTCTGGAAAGACTTCCAACTGGACGACTTAGTAGACGACTAAATATTAAGTCGTCTACTAAGTCGTCCAGTTGGAAGTCTTTTCAGACGACTTAAATTACAAGTCTTCCAGTAGAAAACTTTAAAGCGGACCTGACTAGTCGCAGAAGGAGTACCTGACTAGTCGCGGAAGGAGTACTCGTCATTGCGGTTATAGATCTGAAAAAATAAACGTGAAACGGTTAGAATGAGTAAATTGATAGAGACAACGTTTTATGTTAAACGGCAATGAGTGTTTAGAGGAAGCGACGGTTTGTTCGGAGGAAGCGGCGGCGCTAGGGTTTAGAGGAACTCGGCGGCGCTAGGGTTTCGAAGAAGCGGCGGCGCTAGTTTTAAGAGGAAGCAGCGGTGAGAACGGTGAGAATGAAGTGAGATAGATAGCCGGAACGATGGTTTGTTCGGAAATAGTGGGAACTCGAAATCGCCTTTGATATCGCCTTTGAGAGAGAACTGTTAGGGTTTTTGCGAAAAATTAACAAAAAAAAAAAAATCACGTTATATATCGGGTAAATAATCCGGTTAGCTTTAAAAGTACAGTGGTAAAATCACGTTATATATCGGGTAAATAATCCGGTTTAGACGACTTACAAATAAGTCGTCTGGCGGATAATGTACATCAGACGACTTAATATTTAGTCGTCCGTTTACAGACGACTAAATGTTAAGTCGTCCTAGACCCTAAAACGAAACCCTGAACTAAAATGACTAAATTAACTAACTAACCATGTTATAAAATCAAATTATACTTCAATAATGTTTACTATACACAGAAATGAACACGCTTAGGTAATTTTTAAATTTGTGTTAGAATTTGTGTTAGAATTTGTGTTTCTTAGACGACTAATAAATTAAGTCGTCTGACAAATCTTCCGGCTGGAAGACTTTCCAGACGACTTAATTATTAGTCGTCTACTAAGACCATCCACAATGGTGTTACCATGGTTTGTACATAGAGGAAAAAGGAGTTGTTGTAGTTATAAAAGTTGATCATCCATTACTCATAAGTTATAAAAGGAGTTGTTGTAGTTATAAAAGTTGAAACAAGGGGACAACAACATAGAAGTCATCCATTACAATAAGAAAATAGCAAGACAAACATCCATCATTTAGGAAGAGGCGAGGAAGTTGAGGCACAATCCTCAGCATCATCCACTTGAGGAGATGTATATTGAATCTCAGTACCACTACGACCGAAAGGAGTCACATGAAATACCATGTCTCCTTCCTTTTTGAACACGAGAATGTCACCGATGCAAAGGGAGTGTGTTTGGACGAAGTCTTCCCAACCATCGGTGAGTCTTCCTCCTTCTTGTATAACTTCCCAAGTTTGGTGTGAAGCGTCCGATCGTAGTGTCCATTTTCCTTCGTTCGGCTTGCCTTGTACGTGTTGTGAGTAGAAGGCAAGTGGTATTGGCTACAAGTCAACAAAGGAGAAGATAAGCAAAGGAAATAAACAGAGGAGAAATAGAGAGCGTGTGTATACCACGCCACACTCGAAACAAGGAAGCAGAGGCTTCAAGAAGTGAGGTCCATGCTGATACGCCATCTGCAAACAAGAAACGAATTGGAAACATTTTAATTCTAAGTCGTCTGGGTCGTCCACCTGAAAGACTTAGATTAAGTCGTCTGGGTCGTCCACCTGGAAGACTTTCCAGACGACTTAATTATAAGTCTACCAAGACTTCCAGTAGAACATTTGAAAGCTGACCAGACGAATGAGAGGAGAACAACATCCAACCAAACTAGACCACAAATCGATTGAAATCCCAAATCTTTGAAACCCTAATTTGAAATGAAAATATCCACAAATTGCTTGAAATCACAAATCGTAACCGTAAAATGAGAGGAAAACAACATCCAACCTAACTAAACAACAAGTCGATTGAAATACCCAATTTTTGAAACCCTAATTTGAAACCAAAATTTCCCGAAAGCGTTGAAAACACAAAACCAAACGGTAAAAGTAAAGGAAAACAACATCCATCCTAATAAAAACCCATAAATCTGCAAGAGAAGCCTTCGATTTACCTTGGTTTTGTATTGTATCAAAATCGCCTCGAAATCACCTTTGAGAGAAACGGCGTTAGGGTTTTCTGAATTTCGCTAAAAAGTGAGTAAAAAAAAAATCACCTTATATATTGGGTAAATAATCCGGTTAGCTTTAAAAGTACAGTCGTCCGGTTCAAATAAGTCGTCTGGCGGATAATGTACATCAGACGACTTAATATTTAGTCGTCCGTTTATAGACGACTAAATATTAAGTCGTCCCAGACCCTAAACTGAACCCCTAAACTTAAATGACTAAATTAACTAGCTAACCACGTTATAAAATCAAATTATACTTCAATGCTGTTTACTATACACAGAAATGAACAAGCTTAGGTAATTTTAAAATTTTTCAAAAACGGTTTTAATGCTTTCCAAAATCTAACCCTAAGAACACATACAATACTACAACATATGTTGATGAAACATAAGCTAAAGAATATCATGACACACTACTTTCACTCATCTATGCTGAAAACAATTGAAATTTGTTATATCTTAATTTATATCTCTTAAGACATATGTTAATTACATAATTCCCATTTTTCACTTATCAAAATATTTTTTACAAATTTTTTAAATTATGTTTAAGAATAACTGTCCAGACGACTTTAAGTTAAGTCGTCTGGACGACTTATTTTCAAGTCGTCTGAACAGACGACTTGCGAGGGTTAGAAACGTAAAAAAGTTTCCGTTTTTTTGTTTGTTCACAAGGGGGGTAGTTGTAATTTCAATAGCCTTTTAAGTTACTTTTGCCTTTGACCCAAGTTTGGGTATTCTTTTGGGTTTGACTCCAAGTTTTGAGTCACATTTGGCAATTCTCCCCACATTTAATGTCTATAAAACAACTTTTTTCATGCATGAACATTTCTATTTTATATTGTTTTTTATTGTGTGTTTTTAAGTGTGAATGGGCATTAAATGCAGAGCTTTCTGCATGTACTTTTATTCTGCTCGTTTTCCCTTCCATATAGTAGAATTAAGCCAATAACTGTAACAGTCTTGTTATTCCTATCATTTCACTACTTTTCTTTTTACTAGGGTCAGCACGCGCTACGCGCAGGATATAATTGTCGCGTGATGTATGTCATTATATAATTGTATATTTTATTCTATGAGTTTCAAGAGGAGTGTATAATAATGTTGATAGTTTTTAGTATTTTGGGTGCAGAGGATTTATAAATGTTAAAATTAATTATGTTCAATTTTGATGGTTGTGTTTAATTAGGAGATTGATGCATATACAATACTATATAGTTTAAGTGAGGTGGTACATGATTTAAAATGAAAGCTATATATTACATTTGTATTGGTGGTAAGTGCCATTAGTGTTAGTTATTAAGTGAACGGGTATTCGAACGTCCATGCATACAATATTCTCTGAGACGATTTTGATACATAGAATTGTCGTTGTTGTCATGTTATTGTCTTTCGGTTCGAACAAATTTTCATCTAACAATTGTTTTAATTTTCTACTGTCTCTGTTTTGTTTTGTATCTAGCTTTGTAGTTATTTGAATATATTTTGTATGGAATATTATATATTATCATGCTGAATAATTTAATGACATTTTATCTCTATAAAAGGTTTAGTTATGTCATATACTCAATTATATGATGTTTTAGAAAGTTTATGTTGTTTCAAAATATATGATGTTTTGATGTTTTAAAGTTATTTTTAACTTTATTGGAAACTGTGTAACTAATTAAATTTTACAGTTTTTTTTATAATTGGTTGAATGATTTTAAAATTATATATTTCAAAGTAATTTTTAGAAGATTGTAAGTTTCTTAATCTTTGTGCACTTATGTAAACTATCATCTAATAAAAAATGGAAAGAGTATTATTATACAATAAATTGCTTTTGTATCCCTATAAAAGGTCATATAAAATGCTAATTTTGTAACTCTAGAAACTCTAACCTAGTGAATTGATTAGAAACTAGGACCCCATAGATATTTTTTTTTCTTTTTCTCCTTGAAGACCAATGATCTAGAATTCAACATGCGCATTCTCGCATATTTTTCATTTTTATAACTGTATTCAAAATAATTAAATATATTACTTATAATTTTAGTTTTATAAATTATGTAATTCTATAAAAGTGTTGTTATGTGTCTCGTCCAACATTTACTAATATATAAGACTTATATTTCTATATGTAATTTATTTTTCATCGGTTGTTAACTTTGTTGCAATGTTTTTATACCTACGTTACCTCGTTCATGACCCTAGTGAACCATTCTAGTGATCCCTTCTCTTTTGTTATCCATTAGAAATAAGCTTGTATTGTGTTGTTTCTATGGACATAAAATCGTGGCTGGTGCCTTCTTTGATGGATTTGGTTCTTGATGTTGTTAAGGAGTAAGGACGTCTATAAATATACTAATTAGTGGGTTCAAGCGGATCTTTAGAGCTACCAGAAGCAATACATCGTAGTTTCAGTAATTTTGTGCCGGGCCTTCGATCAACACCCTCGGAAACTTTTCCATGTATACTAATTATATCAAAAAGGGTTTTGTTTATTTTTTTTTTGAGAAAAAACTTAATTGGTACATAACACAATTTCTGAAAAATTTGCATACACGTGAGTAAAAAAACACATTTGTATACACGTTCATATAATAAAATATAATATTAAGTAGAAAAATATCTTAAGATAAACTCTTTTAAGTTGTTATCACAAAATAATTTTTAAAGAAAAAATAACCAAAATAGATTTTATTAAAATGTATAAATATACATTTATACCCCTTGATTTAACTAATATAGACTTATAATTTATAATTATGGGATGGAGTTTTGGAGATAAAGTTTAAAATTAAAAAAGAAAAAAAACTTAAAATAAAAAAATCTAATTCAGTTATTTTTTTAGGTCTACTTTTTATTCTTTAGGTAATATCTTATTATATTTAACTTGTTTGGAAAAAAATCATTCTATTTAATTTGAAGCAGTTACATATGCAAAAACGCATTTTCAACGTCTTCTAAAGTTAGTACATAAATGTCATGATCAGTATCTCATCTTTGTTAAGGATAAAAGTGAAAGCTTTAGACGTCGTACAACTTTTTAGTGCAGATTTACGCTAATTTCTTTGTGCTGCGTACGAACGTATTGACAAATTCTCAAACTTAAGCTCAATATGAAAACCAAGTCTTTTAATCTACTTCGATATACATTACCATGTTAATAAACATATAGTAAACTGGTTTTCATTTTCTTTACAAGCTGAGGTTTCACTGGAGCTCTTGTAACTTCCCAACAGTATGTTTGCAAGTGGTAAACCTCTTTGATGTGTTGTTTTCATCTCCGTTCTGTTGTTCATTTGCTTTTCAACAATCTTGGTTTCTACATGTTGTTAAGCCAGCTTCCTCTCTACCAACAGCTGCGATTCAAGTTCCTCAATATAGCAAAGAATGTGATATGTGCTGGTTTCAGAAAGATGAAAATGTACTAACCCATGTTCCTCTTGTGGTTATGGTAAATATTATTACCTTTTTGAAAGGGTTTGTTCTTAGTGTTTCGTTCCTTGATCTTTGCTTGTAAACCGAACATGGTCATATGTGGAAGTGTCAACTTGAATCTAGGTTATCATTTTCTCATATTTCAAGAATTCAGTTATGTTTAGCTACTTCTTTGCAGGCCCCAACTCTATCCTTCTAACTCTGGTAGCAAAATATCAGTGAGCATAGCGTTTTGTTGTTGCCCTTCTCGTTAGAGGCTCATTACACAAACCAAAAGGTAACATGACAATAATTCACAAAATCAAATTTTAGATGATTCAAATCAAAATTATGACTTCCAGACAATCAAGAACAATTTTTGCAATATATAGTATTTGTAGCTAAGTTGTGCATGTCATTAACTTCCAAGAACACTCATGAAAGAAGTTTCCTCTAATGGATTTTTCCGGTTTTAAGATTTTACCTTAACTTAATGTAAATAAGACAATACATCAGTGGCACCAAGCATGATCCAAAGGCTTTGTTTCCATGGTAACATGTGTGCTTCACGGCGTCTCACTGAAGGAGCTGTACTCATCTCCTGCCTGAACCACTCTCGATTCACCATGCTCCAATCCCGCTGTTTAGCTAAAGCAAGAAATGCCATCTTCACTGCTGCTGTGTTAAGCCAAGCAAGAATCGCCGAAACCATGAGATGCTCGGAAGATCTGTCCGACAAAGTAAGATCTGAAGGAGTCAATGGTTAATGGCTCTGTCCCTGTCTCCTGTAAATCACCATCATTAAAACGATTCAACAGGTAAAAAGAGAGAGAGAGAGAGAGATTCCTTGCTTCCCAAAATTATTTACAAACGAAATAACCTTAGAATTGAGGAGTATGTTTTGATGGAAGAAGGCTGACCTTTTTATTGCTAAGCTTTGAATGATTGATTGTGCCTGTTTTGGTCTAAGAAGTAAAGATGGTTGTTAATGGCGACTTCAATGGATCCAGTAACGTTTCAGAGGAGAAGAATCTGATATGAAACGACACCACTGAAACTCGACCACAGATTCCTCATGACGATTCGTCATGCACACCATCCTAGAAGATCAAACGACGCGATCGAAACCAGGGAATATATTCTTCACGTCGACTCCAACATCTCAAGCTTTGGAACAGCAAAGAACGAAGAATGTGTTGAACCCTAATTCCTGATGGAAAGCGGGTTGGCCTAAAGATAGCGGAATGGGTCCATTGAGCATAAGCGGAAGCCCATATCAATTGCACACACCAGTTAATGAAACGGTGAGTTTATGAGAGAATGACAGGTGTCACGCTCAGAATAAATGAATTGATGAGGTGGCAGCACCATGATGGAGGAAACTGTTTTTTATAGTAATAGATTTCCGCTGAACTAGAGTCTAGATTTAAGGGTTTGCTTTAATTTAAAAAAATTAAGGATTGAGTTAGGAAGCCATGAGTAATGAGTGTTCCAAAAAAGAGTTAGAAGGCATGAAAAATATGTCTGCAAATGCAGGTTTCAACGACATGGTTATAATCATGTGATTGTTTTAGTTGAACTGTGTTGAATCCTAAAACCGGTATTCTAGTTTAGAGACTAATCAAATAATAATGAAGGAGATTAGAGGGCCAAAGATTACAATTACTGAAGTGTTTAAACTGTAATCTAAAATAATTGCAAAGTTGAATGAACAGATAGTCAAAAACTCTTCGCTCGTAGTCTTTATTCCCTTCTCCTTCTCCCTTATGTTTCTTTTCTAGACCCCTTCCCCTCGATCTCTACATGCTCATCATTGCGACTTTGTGTTGATACAGTGATCGCTGAGCAATTGACAACTACATTCAGCGTTGTGGTTGACTTCGCGTCTTGTGGCGTATGACTTTCTTGTTGCGTGTGTCAAATTCATTCTCGCGAGTAAGTGAGGTGATGATCGTTCTTGCGCATGGACTACAATCGGGTTGTACTCTCCTCTTTTACTTTGGGTGTTACTCCCTTATCTTGGGTCAGGTTAACTCATGGGCTTGGAAGGGTAAACGGGCTCATATCCAACAATAGTCCCCCTAGACCGTCATAGTTTTAAACTCGAGGGGCTCCTTCCGAAGCGTCACGCAATTGAGTTTAGCCAGCTTCGTTTCTCGAGTTATTTTTACATGTTCTAGCCTGATTGGATGGTCTCTTTTCCTCATATGTCGCTAGGAGGCGTCAGCGAAGATTCACGTCATTTTAATGATTATATCGTAATTAATTTCACCCTTCGAGCTTCTTTTCATGAGAAACGTCGTCGATGCTTTTATAGCTCATGCGTTTAGATTCCATAGTTCATACTTCTCCGTTTTGTTTGCTTTTCTTGCGCTCTCGTTATGCTCTTGACCATAACTTCCTATTTTATTCGTTATGAGGATCATTTTTAGACTTTATTCCGCTTCTTTGGCCAGTCGCTCTGATTCTCCACCATCTTCTTTTTCTCTAGTTAACCTTGTAGTCGTGGGTTCGAGCCCCACGGTGGACGCTAATTGTTGAATTCCCAAACCGGTATTCTAGTTTAGGGACTAATCAAATAATAATGAAAGAGATTAAGGGGTCAAATATTTCTTTTATTGAAATGTGTAAGTCGTATCCGAAAAAATTTACAAAGTTGAATGAACAGGTAATCAAAAGCTCTCTCGCTCGTAATCGATCTCCCCTTCTCCTTCTCCCTTATATTCCTTTATAAACCCCTTTCTTCTTCGAGCTCTACATGCTCCTCGTAGCCAGCGACTCTGCACTGATATAGTGATAGGCAAAGCAGTTGACAACTACTTCAGCGTTGTGGTAGACTTTGTGTCATGCGGCATCTAACTTCCGCATTGTGTGTGTCAGATTTGTTCTGACGGGTAAGTGAGGTGATAATCGCTTTTGCGTCTGAATTTCAATTGGTTGTACTTTGGAGTATTACATTTTTATTCTTGGTCAAATCAACTTGTGGGTCTATACAGGTAAACATGTCCCTATCCAACAAATTGGTGCTGGTGACAATATTTTTTTTATTAATAATGAATAATAATACCAAATCATCCAATTATATTAGCTAAGGTAACATAAACAACTGAGTGTAGTAAACCCTTCTGAAAAGAGGACAAGGATTTGAGCTAACCAAGAGGTTAACCTAAAATAATATACATGATATAGTAGACTTTTTCCGGCCCATGAAATAATATAGTGGACTTTTCCTGGCCCATATGTATTCTCTTTAATTCTGTTTATTCAATCTCAAGAATAAAGAAAGCGAAGTGGGTTTACGTCTAGGAACTGAAGAGATAAGAGAGTGGACAAACGATGTCTGCGGCAACAACTCCATATCTCTCTCTTCCGAGTTTCAGACCAAGATTCCAAAATCCAGCTAAAACACACCAATTTTCTCCACTCTCTTTGTCTGTTTCAAGGAGAAAGATCTTGTCTTCTGACGGACCACAAGCTCCTACTGCTCTTCTTCTTCACCAGGAAAAAACCCAATTATGGAGATTGTCTGCAACACCAGAGGAGATAGTTTCTTCTGATACCTCTTCTTCAGAAGCTATTGTGTCTGGTGGTGGTCAAGATGGTGTTGCTTTGATTATACAAGTGCTTCTCATTGTCGCTTTTCTTGCTCTCAGTGTTCTCACCATTGGTGTAAGTTTTATCCACATACCAAAATCTTATCCTAAATTGTCAAATCTATTTAACAATGTTGACTCGAACCAAAACCTAAACCCCGGTTTGCAAATCTCTAAACCGGTGACAGTAAGATTGTTACAGGTTGTTTATATAGGAGTGACTGAGTTTCTTGGGAAGAGGGAGAGAGAGAAGTTTGAGAAAGAAGAGGCAGCAAAGAAGTCTAAGAAAAGTGGCAAGAAGAAAGCAACGAGAGCCAAAGCTGGACCAAGGGGGTTCGGTCAGAAGATTGAAGATGATGACATTGACATTGATCTTGAATGATTCTTTTTGTTCCATTGTTACAGAGAGAGAGACAAGATTGATCTTTCTTAACAAGCAATTTCACAAGTAAGAACAAGAAAACTTTCAAACTCCAGAAACTAAAGAGTGCATAGCGATATAGGAAACAAGAGTTTGATGAAACAAATTACATAATGGGCAGCAAATTTTTAAAAGCATCAACATTCTCTCTTCTACACATTGGCACTATAACACTAGCCATTCTCGTTGTGTAAAGGAAACCCTAAAATCCTCACATTTCACAACCCATCTTTACACCATTCTCAGCCTTTTAACTCTCCCTCTCTCTCACTCACTCACTCGTCAGCCTAAGGATGGATGCCTGGTTCTATATATAGAAAAACCATAGGAAACTACACAATTTTACAAGATTTTTTGCAGAGAAAACAAAAGCTTCCTGCAAGATTATTTCCGGTTTTAGATCTTACCTACTTAAAACGCAACGGCAGACCCATACACCCTAGTTATGATGTACAACACTTGCAGCCTTCAAGCCATCTGAGGCTGATTTATGGACGGCTGCAAACCCATTCTCCTCTCTGCATATAAAGGCAAAACTACTTAGAGACATTGCAATTAATGTTTATATGGTCTCTTTCGCACAGATCATGGGAGTAAAGACACTTAGGAAGTTTGCAGCACATAGTACACAAAGGCTTAGAATTTGCACATACCTTCAGCAGCAACGAGTTTTTCAACACGGGCAACAATATGCTTTTCGTAAGTGTACTTCTTTAACGCATTAAGATGCACTTTAATACGATTAAGTATAAACTCACGACGTTGATCATCGCATGTCTCCAGGACCTTTTGCACTACATAGTTTGCAAATCCTTCATCATTGCCTGTATACACAAGAGGAAACAGCATGTTAGTTTCCTTTGCAATACATGGTTTCTTCGACTAGTTTGACAAACCTAAAGAGGTTCATTTTCATCAGTTGTGCCAAGCATCTCATTTACAAGCAATTCACGTTTCTCTAGACCTCCAAAAGTCAAAACATTTCTCAACAACGTCTGATGCAAACTTCTGCTGGCTCATCTTAACAATCTTCCCCGCTAGTTCTGTGATTATTACAGTACGCTCATCTGGCTTCCCATGCTCCAGTACATGCTGTCCAAAAATAATTGTATCAGTTTTAAGCAAACAATACAGTATCACCGATTACAGAAAACCTTATAATTTTCTACAAACCTGGATAACATAGTTTCCATACTGATCTTGTGCCAACATACTAACACTGGACAAGATTTCTTCCATCACCTTACTCTGTGTATCTGCGTTATGGCAGTGCTCTAATACCCTCTGAAACAGAAGATGAGAAAGCGTTTTACATAGAAGCAAAAGATCAATAAAACATTCATCTTGTTTTATCACAAATGGAAAGAACCTGAACAACACGGCACCCATATGGGTGAGTGGAGAGAGTCACAATTTGACCAAAGAAGGTAGAAATAATAAACTCAGTGTTTTCTTCAGGCACACATTCGATGCACTTCTGAACTACATGGTTCCCATTCTGGTCTCGTACCCATCGCATCACATGTCCATCAAGTTCTTTCACGATCTTAATTTTCTGGTCTAGATCAACCACTTCAATTGCCTAAAAAGGTAAAACAACAGAACCATAACTAAACTATAGCTGTACTGGGAATGGAAGGGAGTTTCAAACGACTTTACCTTCTGGATGAAACGACAACCATACATCTGTAGGCTAAGAGCCAAAACGTTGTCAAATAGCTTTTCTGCCAATTCTCTCCTTTGTGACGGAAATCCATGCTCAAAGAACTGTAGGAAGGTTAGCATATTCAGGAACCTTTCTTGTTAATATGTATAAACTAACAAAAAACAGAGAATAAGATTAAATCTACCTTTGAATCACATAGTTTCCAAAGACATCAGTCATCAGGGCAAGAGCTTGTGGCATGATCTCCTCATAAACCATGTTTTTCTCATCAGTTGTTGCTGTCTCAAGTTTCTGCTGGATAAACCGGCTCCCATATTGATCCGCACTGGTCAGCCAATTCAGAAGTATGTGTTACCTTTGGATAAATCACAAATGGTACACAAGAATAAAGATAAAAAAACTTTCAAAGAATTACATGAACTCTACGACATGGCTAGCTATCTCAGAAAATTTGAATCCTCTTGTTTTGTTACTTTTAAACTCTTCGAGCAATGAAGATCCAAAGCCTCCATCCAAACTAGCACCCAAGTGCCAAGAATCCATTACGCCTCCCGAGTAGTTTCTTGCTGCAGGGGAATATCGCATATTAATTTCACCTCGTCTCATAGGGCTAAGAG
The DNA here is from genome assembly GCA_905132885.1 of Moricandia moricandioides. Taxonomy (NCBI): domain Eukaryota; kingdom Viridiplantae; phylum Streptophyta; class Magnoliopsida; order Brassicales; family Brassicaceae; genus Moricandia; species Moricandia moricandioides. The sequence goes on along the minus strand of CAJHQQ010000115.1, from coordinate 171,890 downwards.
GTGCCACAAGAGGATTGTGCATAACATGATGAGCCAATGGGCTTCCAGGGTATGACATATTAGACCCAAATGTTGGACTCCCATAATAGCTATGGCTGTTAGGGCTCACAGATTTGTAAGGGACACCATACTGTGATTTCTGAGCTTCGAGATAAGCTCTCTGGAGTTCAAGCATATTCATGTATGAATTACCCATACAGCCCATATCCATTCCAGGATCATTAAGAAGATCAAGCGAATCAGAATACTGATGATACATTGGGTCGGCACCTCCACCCATCATTCGATTACGTGATTCAGAGAGGTTTTGACCTCTACCATGAAGTCTAGAGTCCATTCCAGAAAATCCCAAAGCAGATGGTGCATAAACATCTTCATACATTGGAGAATATTTACTAGTCCCAAGTTGGCTAGCCATCATAGAAGCTACAGATGGATTAAATGCATAGTTGTTCAGACCATAGTTTGGGCTATCCTGATGCTGGTAAGGACCAAGTAGTCCAACTCCACCGTTATAGGCAGATCCTTGTGAGCCTCTCAATTGTGGATTCCTATAAGAACCAGTTGACCTATGTGCTTGATCAGAGTTGTTTGGGAACCCGTGTTGATTCACTTCGTTATGTCCACCTTGCAGACCAAACATGAGGTTCCTGACCTTTTCGACATCCTGCTCAGCCTGGCATTGTTCATCTAACCCGCCACGACCTGACAGGTTCATGCCAGATAGAGCAGAGGCAAGATCAGAAGACTCGTTGAGAAGAGACCCATTGAAAGGGCTTTGATTACTTGTGTTCCTCTTATCATTCGCACTCGCTCTTCCACAGCCTGCGGGTCTGGAGTTCCATTCATAGACAATGAAGAACTGCATAGCTAAATGGAGATGGCGCACCAATGCTTTGTGATACAGATGGAGACAGATCATTTGTGGAGTTGACATTTTCATCAAAGGCATTACGACTTGCAGGACGTGAGGGCTGCTGTACAACGGGATTCCCATGCCCTAAGTCAGCCTGCAAAGACGCAATCCATCAAGTTTACATAAACAAGAATATGCAGGAGAGATATACACAACATATAACGAGACAATTATGCAGACCATGTAGACAGAAACATTCAATAAAGCAATCATAAGACAATTAAATCATCAATTAACAACACACAAGAAAAGTCTCACCAACCTGAAAGATATCTGAAAAACTCTTTTGCTTGCCTCCAAGATCCAAACCAGTAAGTACATTAGCATCCACTCAGAAGAAGACGCATTAGTTTTCTCAGGCTCAAAATCGTTATGCTGCTTCATCTGATCAAAACCAGGAGGCATCGAGAACAAAGATTGACTATCATTCACTTTCCTCCTATCCCCAACACCACCTAATACAGTGCTACTCCCTTTAACCCTTTGAGCAACCCTCATATCCTCCCTAGAAAACAAAGGAGGAGGCTGATAACGGATTCGTAAGGATCTGTATACGTAATCGATTCGATATTCCTTAAACACCGAATCGTAGTTCGAAATGCAAAAGATCAATGAAGAAGAAGAAAGATCTTTCCCAATAACAAACCTTCAAATCACACTGAGAGTTGTTCAAGAGATGATCTCTAAACAAGAATTACAAATGATTTTCTGAATAAAATCAAAAATGAAAGCAGTACTCGGTTTTATACTTGACTAGCTCAAGAACACGACTAATCATAATCGGCCACATGTTCTATTTTAATTGGCACTCTCCTTCCCGCTGTAACAGCTCTAACGGCCAACAACTAACGACCACTCTCACTGCCACGTATACATGTCCTCTGTTTTTCCTGTAACAAAGCTTCCCTCCTTCCAGAACCTTGACCACAAGGTTTACACCTCAAAGCTCGGAAACTTCTGTTTGATATCAAACAAATACTCCCAAGTAGCCTCATCAGCCGTTTGATTAGTCCATTGAATTAAGACCATGGTGACTGCTCTGCCTTGACGTTGAACCATCTTCCGACCCAAACAAAACTCAGGTGCTTTGATCACCACGTCTCGAAGCATTGAAGGTAACTGATTGGTGGTAGAAACATTCCCGACCAACCTCTTCAACTGAGATACATGAAACACAGGGTGAACCTGTGACCCAGGTGGCAATTGTAACTTGTAAGCAACAGCTCCCTGTTTATCAATTATTTTGTAGGGTCCATAGTATTTTGGTGAAATCTTCTGAGAGGAGCGAGAAACCACTGACTGCTGTCGATAAGGTTGGAGTTTAACAAAGACCCAGTCACCAATCTCAAAAGAACGTTCGCTTCTATGCCTGTCTGCAATTTGTTTCATTCTGTGTTGTGCACGCAACAAATGAAACTTCAAGAGCAACAACATATCTTCCCTTTCCTGCAAACATTTGGCTACCACCTGCACTGTAGATTCTCCCGGTAAATATGGCAAATGAATAGGAGGAGGTTGACCGTATACTACTTCGTAAGGGGTAGTTTGAGTGGCCGTATGAAAACTCGTATTGTACCAAAACTCAGCTAGTGGCAACCAACGACTCCATAGTGACGGTTTGTCGCTTGTCATGCACCTCAAATAAGTCTCCAAACAACGATTAACCACTTCTGTCTGTCCATCGCTTTGTGGGTGATAAGCAGTAGATAAGTGAAGAGAACAACCCTGCAATTTGAAGAGTTCCTGCCAGAACTGACTCACAAACACTGCATCTCTATCGCTGACAATAGACCTTGGAAATCCATGAAGCTTGAAGACATTGTCCAAGAAGGTTTGGGCTACTGACGCCGCTGTATACGGATGAGTGAGACTCATAAAATGAGCTGCCTTGCTGAATCGATCCACGACAACCAAAATCACCGAGTTCCCAAATGATAGAGGTAAACCATCAATAAAATCCAAAGAAATGTCCATCCAAACCCCTTCAGGAACTGGTAAAGGTTGAAGCAACCCCGGTGATGCCGCATTATCATATTTACACTGCTGACAAACAGTACAAGCACGTAAGTAAGCTTGAATGTCCTTAGCCATGCCTTTCCAGTAGAACAAGCCTTTCACTCGTTGTACCGTTACATCTCTTCCTGAGTGTCCCCCTTGTCCTGAGTTATGAAGCCATTCCAATATAGTTTTCCTAATCGCAAGTACGTGAGGAACCACAATCTTATTTTTGCGTCTGAGAACATTTTGCATCCAATAAAAATGTTTCTTTCCCGTCGGGTTCTTCTTCAACGCTTCAATTATCTCTTTAGTCACCGCATCTTCCTCGTAGGCAGCTTGTATCTGTTTCATCAAATCACATTCCAAAACCGATATAGCCATGTGTAATATCTCAGCCCCATCCACTCTAGATAAAGCATCTGCCACAACGTTATCTTTACCTTGTTTATACTGAATCTCATAGTCAAACTCCAAGAGTTTAGGTAACCATTGCTGTTGCACCGGCGTGTTAAGTCTCTGTTCCAATATATACTTCAAACTCCTCTGATCTGTTCTGATAACAAAGTGATTAGTTAACAGATAATGATGCCACTTTTGTAATGCAAATACCACTGCGAGTAACTCCTTCTCGTAGATAGAGAGACTCAACTACTTCCCTTGTAAATGTCTGCTAATGTAAGCGAGAGGATGACCTTCTTGCATTAGCACTGCCCCAATACCTTTGCTGCAAGCATCAGTTTCAACTACAAAAGGTTTGTCGAATTGCGGCAATGCTAAAACCGGAGCTGAACACAGAGCTTCTTTCAGCATTATAAAAGCCTTGCCAGCCTCGTCATTCCATTTGAACCCCTCTTTCTTAGTTAACGCCGTCAGGGGTCTAGCAATGATACCAAAATTCTGAACAAACCGTCTATAGTATCCGGCCAGACCGAGGAATCCTCGAAGTTTTTTCACATTTGAAGGAATCGGCCATTCCGCTACCGCTTTCAGTTTACTTGGGTCAGTCGACACACCTTCTTTTTGAATATAATGACCCAGGTACTCCACTCTTGGTGTGGCAAAAGCACATTTACTTCTTTTGGCGAACATTTTATTACTCCTCATCAACTCAAACACGGTTCTTAAGTGCTCGATATGTTCTCCCAAAGATGAACTGTATATCAATATGTCGTCAAAGAATATTAACACAAACTTCCTGAGACATGTTTTGAAAACATCATTCATCAGACCTTGAAAAGTAGCTGGCGCATTGGTTAAACCGAATGGCATAACCAAGTATTCGTAATGGCCGCTATGCGTCTTGAATGCTGTCTTATGTATATCAGCTTTGTCCATTCTGACCTGATGATACCCTGCTCTTAAGTCGATCTTCGAGTATATAGCAGAACCACCCAACTCATCCATCAGGTCATCAATAAGTGGAATGGGAAAACGATCCTTAACTGTCATGTTATTGAGCTTCCTGTAATCCACGCATAACCTCCATGTACCATCTTTCTTCTTTACGAGCACCACCGGTGAAGCATAAGGGCTTGAGCTCGGTTGAATGGTTCCTGCCGTAAGCAATTCTTGAACCATTTTATCGATCTCATTTTTTTGGTAAATGGCATAACGATAAGGTCGTTGGTTCACTGGGTTTGAACCTTCCGTTAAGACAATCTTATGGTTATGGTTGTCCCTGAAAGGAGGAAGGGTAGATGGTTCCTGAAAAATGTCCTTGTACTCCTCTGTCAGATCCTCTATACAAGAACTAGTCTTCCTTTCTTCCCTGTCAACTTCCAGTACATTTAACTTCAATGGATCCTCTGACTCGTGCTCACAAACATATATCATCTGCAACTGCATTTCTGCGTCTCTCATGTCCTCCATTTTCTTCAATTTTGTATGTCTTACTGACCCTGGTTGAATTCCTGTGAGTAAGATCTTCTTCGAACCCCATTTGAAACTCATTTCCAACTTGTTAAAGTCCCACGTTATAGGTCCTAGTGTGGCCAACCACTGTACTCCCAAGACCACGTCGTGACATCCCAATGGAATCACCATAAAATCAGATTGGAATTGGTGGCCATGAAATTGCCATTTGAATTTCTCTATCTTCCCACAAACTCCAATCTTACCACCATCTGCAACACACACTTGAGCCCTCCCCGCATGTTGTAATTTGCATCCCATCATTTCTGCTACTCTCTTGTCGATGAAATTGTGTGTTGAACCAGAATCAATCAAGATATACAAAGTTCTCTTTCCATGAACTCCACGTACCTTCATAGTAGTATAGTCAGTGATGCCGGCGATTGCATTCAAAGAAATTCTAGCCTTATCTTCCTCTTCTAAGGCATGTTCCTCCTCTGCATACTCCACAGCTTCATGAAACTCCTCTTCTTCCTCACAGTCCATTACAAATAGTTGAGACTTCTTGTGTTTGAGGTAATGGTCAGGCGTGAATTTCTCATCACAGTAATAACATAGCCCCTTGGCTCTCCTTTCACTCATCTCAGCGTTAGATAACCTTGTAGTTTTGAGATTAGACCTAATAACATTTGTATCACCATCCTTCTTAGCCTCTTGATTTCCTTTCACATAGCCTCCCCCTTTTACATGTGTAACATTTCCCCCTCCTTTATTTTGTATCCAGCTACTCTGTACTGTTTTCTTGGGGTGAGCTTTCTCATATAGTCTTCCCAACACTAAGCACTGTCTTATCGATTGAGGTCTAAACATTCTTATGTGCATTTGTGTGTCAAGACGCAGACCAGCCAAATACGCGCTCATCAAGTATTCTTCTGACATGGTAAGTCTAGCACGGATCAGTTCAAACTGAGCATGATACTCAACAATGCCCTCTGTTTCTCTCAATTCCTTCAACTCTGCAATAGGATCATCCAACACTTCTTCAAATCTTTCTTTGATTAGTATCTTATAGATCTGCCAATTCCTCACTAATCCTCTTCCTTCCTCCTGAACTAAAGCCTGATGCCATGTTTTCGCCATACCATCGAAGTGCAAGGATGAAATTGCGACTTTAGATTCATCCGGTGTATGATGTATCACAAAGAACTCTTCTGCTACACTAAGCCATTCCACTACTTTCTCACCATTGAATCTAGGAAACTCAATCTTTGCTAATCTTGTCATGCCAGTGTAATTATTATGTATACCTGCTAGATTAGCTTGAGTATGCTCTCGTTGAGCTTCCGGAATACTCGATCGCGTAGGTGATGGCCCCTCGTATATTGGTTCGCCACTGGTAGATGCTTGGACCGGTTCTTTTCCATTTGTCATCTTCTTCATAAACGCCAAAATGTCCTTCATATTGTCACCAAATGATGCCATCGTGTTTTCCAGGGCTTGAGTTCTCTCCGCCATCTGATCGAAATGATTATTCAACGCTTCCTCCGTTTCTCTCGCGACGACCTTCAACATCGCCACCGATCGTGTTTCCGCCATTGATTCCGATCGGAAGTTCTTAAATCTCCAAGGAAGGAAAAGCTCTGATACCACTGATAACGGATTTGTAAGGATCTGTATACGTAATCGATTCGATATTCCTTAAACACCGAATCGTAGTTCGAAATGCAAAAGATCAATGAAGAAGAAGAAAGATCTTTCTCAATAACAAACCTTCAAATCACACAGAGAGTTGTTTAAGAGATGATCTCTAAACAAGAATTACAAATGATTTTCTGAATAAATTCGAAAATGAAAACAATACTCGGTTTTATACTTGACTAGCTCAAGAACACGACTAATCATAATCGGCCACGTGTTCTATTTTATTGGCACTCTCCTTCCCGCTGTAACAGCTCTAACGGTCAACGACTAACGACCACTCTCACTGCCACGTATACATGTCCTCTGTTTTTCCTGTAATAGAGGCAACCTCGGATTCAACTTCATATTAGCATGGTAATAAGACAAGTAAGCTGGATCTTTCCTAAACTCCTCATCCTCACCGCTAAACCCATTCCCCTTATTGCCTCCACCAAACCCACCTCCGCCGGCACTAAAGGAACCTTCCACAGTGGGCGGAGCAGATCCGCTTCTGTATAAGTTAAGCTCTTTCTCGAGCTCATCAGCTTCCTCTTGCTGTCGCTGCTGGTCGCCAAGCAAAACTCCAATCTCTTTCCCGTAATCATCCACAAAGGAGGAATCTTGGTTACCTCTAAGCATCGGCCTTCTTCCCAGTTCAGGAATCATTACAACGACAAAACTTTTAAAGAAGAGGCCTTTCTACCTCGAATATATACAATCAGCAGAGTTAGTTAGAAGAGTGTAGCACAAAGATCAAAACACTCAAAACTAATTCAGGAGAGTTTCCATGTTACTTAAGTAAATGAAAACGAACCCTAATAGCGACAAGAGGAGAGAGATAGCAATATTGAACTCGGGAAAAAATTGGATTATATAGTGTTGACGGAATTATCCAACGGCGATGCAAGAACCTTAGGGTTTCTTGTGTCTATTTAACTATGGGAATTATTATTAAAATTCTTTTTACTAAAATCATAATATCTCAATCTTATCTTATAACTACTAGGTAAATCAATCCAGCTAAATTGCACAGAAACTTGTTTCATAAAATTAAATATAGCACATTTTATAACTTATATTATATAAAACTTATTAGTTTCACTTTTAGATAATTTTTCAACTTAAAAACGTAGCTTCTAAAGACACCATTTATAAAAAAAATCTTATGATAGTTAATATATCACCCATCCATGTATATATAGTGTTCTTCGCTTAATTATTACTCTAGACAGTGATAATCTTATGATAATGTAATTTGCAGTAAACCTTTATTAGGTTATTTACACAAACAAATAGAAAAATTTACAGAAAACTAAACAACTATACAATATTTACCTTATGTGACATGTTGAGATATTTAGCTACTATGTTTATAGAAATAATAACATTAAATGGACCAGAAAAATCTTAAAAGGGTCAGCTATATCAGAGTAAGCTAAGTTAGGTAAAAGATGGTTATCGATTCAAGAATGCAAAGTATCACTGTTTTCTTCAAGGTAAGGAGAAGAAAAATGTTTTGAGTCAAAGTTTGAGTACCAGGCGCTATAACGATGAAGTAACTCATGCCATACTTCTAGAAAATGCACAAACGACCTTCAACAAAAAGGTACCTATACCCAAAACCGCCATAAGTGGATAAATAGAGAATACCTAGGGGCACAAGACAAATCTCTATAAGGAACTTGTCAAAATAGCCATGTAACTACAAGAGAAGGGGATCGCAGTGACCACACCTGAGTGATTCACAAAGTATTAAGACCATGTATGGAAGCTGACGTCAACCTGGAAGGTCATGGAAGTTGGGGACCTGATGACATGAGATTATATATATATATATAGATAACATTAAAAATATAATATTCTTTTAAATTATAATTAAAATACAAATATGTCAATACCAATTAAAATACTTCTTTAACTAAGTTATTCCAAATTTTTAATACGACTAATATTTTCGGAACTAACTAAAATAATTAAACATAAAATTTAATCAGTTACTAATTTAATAAGGTAATCTATAACGACCAATATGTTTTTTTTCAACTGGAAGAAATCTGATTCACAAAGAGGGGATGTCATATTCAAAGCCTTTACGAAGACCAACAACAATGCTTACTAAATTGAGCTTTTATGCGAGCTTAAAGTTTCATCTACATTTCATGTATCTGAACTCATATTTTGATACATGTTAATCTGTTCGAAAGTCAAAACCTTCTTAATCAGAGAATGATGAAGACATAAGAGCCCCCAGAGTACCAGCCAGCCAAGTTCGAACCATTAGATTCCAAGGACTCAGTCCGGAACAAAGAACATGAGGGAAAGCTTCAACCATGCCGCAGAGATTCTACTCACTCAACCAAGCACCAATATCAATATTGAAAGCCTCACAACCAGTTCACAAGCTCATTATATTCAAGGAAACAATGAGGCCCATAAAACCCACATGAGGTTCACGGTCCATATTCAACACATGAGACGAGGCAACAAGGAACAAAGGATAGACTTTGTTCTATAATCTCAAAGAGTAGTTAGGAGAAAAAAGGTTGCAGAATTTTAGCCAAAAGCCCCTATGATTTGTTTCAATATCACCTGGAAGTCTCTCACACTTTATCTCTTCGTCATGAATCAAATGCGTACCATGAGCGTCAGTGTATAACTCGAGGTTTTTCGGCGGATCAGATTCTACAGCTTTTTCATTGTCTCATGAGCAGTTTCTTCATAACCTGGAATAAAGTGACTGATTGATTAAAGGTGAGTATTATGGTTGCTCGGTTAAATTGATCAGTGAGCAGAGCTAAAGAGGAAGGCAGACAATCAAATTAATAATGTAATGACAATTACATGGAGAAGTAAAGACACACGTTTCAAGTTTCAACAAAAAGAAAAGGATGTTTGATCAACAAAAAGGAAGAAGATATCGGCTGAGAGTATGACTAGTGTAAACGGAGTGGTTATAAAGTATTTATATTTTCTAAATTTTGAAAATTTAATTAATTATTTTTATTTAATATAAATTTTGTGAAAAAAATATTTACCCTCCCGCAACCGCAAATGCTAACCAGAACTAGCTTTTGATTTTGAGAGGTTTGAAGCGGTTTGAAACGATTTATAACGTTTTTGTGATTGTTATAAAACGCTAACAACCGCTACCATCCGCAAAAGCTGTGTTTGTGAGTGGTAGCGAGGAAACCAGCCGAGCTCTGAATTGGCAATATTTGGAAATATTTTTTACTAGGTGGAAATCTTTATAAACCAAGAAATTGTGGCTTTTATTCAGTATATATAGTATATACAAAAATAATAAGCTTGACCCTAAGTTAAACAGAAATTAAAGAAACACATTTTGGATCTTTTTACTAACTAAAAATGAAAAAAAACACACAAAATGAGTTGGATCTTGTGTAAATGCTCCTCCCACACATGCATAGAACTGTGCCTACTTGAGATCATTGTGTTATTTGGTAGCATACCCATGCAATTAAATGAGACAACAGAGACACTTGAGAAATCTCTCATGAAAATTTCTTTCAAAAGTATGTTTGTAATAGAGAAGTCTTGTTTAGTAAGATGAAAGACACATTGTTGACTGACGATGCAAATTTTGTTGTATCAGTTGGTTCTTTGCATGTTTGGTTTGTAAGACAGGGAAATGTTCGCAAACCAAGTTTTATTTACGGTTTTTGGTACGTTTGCCGGAAATCTTGAATTCGTTAAACTTATATACATTGTAATCTTTATTGTGTAGCTTGTATTATTGATCGAAGCGTGAGAAAGTTCCGTTATAGGAAGTATTATTAGAAGAGTTAAAATGCTTTGATGTAGCTTTATGATAGTTTTTGAGAATTATATGAATGTTGTGTTATCCATTTTTCCTTGGGCTGTGAAGTAAAGTGATGTAAGATTCGAGTCAGACCTTACAACCTGGTCGACTTGACAATGAACAAGCTATGGTTGATGGTCAATATGGCTGGTTGACTCGAGTACCAATGGCAAGTGATCAAGTTTTTCAGTGGTCGGTGAGGAATATAATGTTTGTTGTTCAATGCTCTCATTATATTCCATTGGGTGGATGATGGATTGATATAGTCTTCTAGAATCTGGCTGATTAGTTGTTCAACACTCCTCGGTCAAGATCGTTGGATAGATTAGGAGAATATATGGATGGATGCCACAAGTCCTATGGACGTAAACTTGATCAGTCAAATTATCTAAAGTTGTTTATCACAAATTCTAAAGACTTAGAACGATTTGGGTTTGCAAAGGCACTTTACTTCATGTGGGGTAAAGATACACGGCTGAGAGTGGAACCTTATATAATGGTTCAATTATTTTTGACTTTTTATGGGTCTTTGAAGCAAATTACATTTAAAAGAAACTAGCTTATAGGAAGCAACTTGGCTAACAATGTCTTATTCAAAAAATGAAATCGAAATGAGACAATAAAAAAACACAAAAGGGTTAGTCACACAAATCATGATAAATGAAACATCTTACCTTAAATGGCTGATAATACTGAATATGTTTGTAACATCCCGATTTCTGGTATATGTGAAAAAGACTTAATAGAATTGATTCTATGTCACCAAAGTGCACTACCTTTTCCGTCACACATCCCTTTAGAACTCCAAGGTTAAGCGTGCTTATGCTGGAGTAGTAAAATGATGGGTGACCTATCATAAGTGATTCGCGATACCGTGTGAGTGAGGCCAAAGCACAGAGAAAGGTCGGGTGGTGATTGTAGGGTCAGTAAACATGACTTTTAAGCCTTCCAAAATTCACGCATGGCCCTCAGACGGGATGGGGCCCACAGACCAAGAGAGCGGGCATGGGATGCTCATTAGACGTGGGCGGTTGGGGTGTTACAAGTGGTATCAAAGCTGGTTAGCCATCTCGGTTCTGACCCGAGAGGTGTCTTGAGACCTGTTGTGGTGCGCAACAAGGACGTTGCGCTCTGTGAGTTGGGGTGAATTGTAATATCTTGGTTTCTGGTATATGTGAAAAGGCTTAAGAGAATTGATTTGACTACATGTCACCAACGTGCACTTACCTTTTCAAACACACAACCGTTTAGAAATGCAAGGTTAAGCGTGCTTATGCTGGAGTAGTAGAAGGATGGGTGACCTATCGGAAAATGATTGTTGATACCGTGTGAGTGAGACCAAAGTTCAGGGAAAGGTCGGGTGGTGATTGCAGAGTCAGTAAACATGACTTCTGAGCCTTATAAAAATTAATACACCGTTCTTCGGATGGAATTGGGCCCACGGGCCGAGAGAGGGCGTGGGAAGCCCATTAACCGTGGACGGTCGGAGCATTACAATGTTTGACCGGTATATGAAAAGAATGTCGTTAATGACCCTCTGTGTTTTGGTGGCTTCCTTCATTTAGTGATGTGATGTGTTTTGGCCTAAGAATAAATGAGGAAATGACAAACAAAGAAATTCATTGCTCGAGCGATATAATGGACTATTCCTTTATACCTTCATTTGGAGAGACTTGTATATGATTTTGTACTAATATCCCAGGTTCTTCCATAGCGATGATGTTTTTATAGGCACATATATTCCTGATCACAAGCATCTCAGATATCACCAGTCCCAAAACTCATTCCTAACCATGACAATGAACATGGTAATTTACTTCAAATATTTCCAAAGCCTTATACAAGGAGCTAGAGGAAGAGAAGAGTGTGTATGCGACTGCTGCCAATGAAACAATGGTGATGATCAATATGTTTCATGCGGTTAAGACGGTGATGCAGATGGAGGCGTTGCATAAAATATTGGTAGAGCAATCTGAGTTTGATCAAGATGCCTTACATCTGTTGAATGAGCTGGTGGTGAAACGAGAGGAGTAGAACGTGGGACTGGAGAATGAGATAGAGGTGTATAGAAAGAGATTTGAGGATTATGAAGGTATAGAGAAATTGGGATGCTGAGGAGGAGAAAAAGAGATTGCTCTGTTGATTCGTATATAAATCATGGCGACTCGGAGAGGATAACAGAGAGTTACAGCTCAAAAACATTAAAGGAGTTTCGGATTGGAAATATAGAGAGAGTAAGTTGGAGAAACTCTAGTTGATGTTTTGCTTCGTCTTGATGAATGTGTTGGATAATTCCAAGCTTGTGAAAAGTTAACATATTAATAAGTGTTTAATATGTTAAAAGATAAACATAAAAAGAAAATCTATAATAGAAAAATGAAGTTTTCTATATAGGTTAGGTTTGTGTTTCCATATTCCACATGTAAAAGAGAATTGTCTTTTACTATAAATACAGATCTAATGGAGAGGTGTTAATAAGATCTAAGAGAAACATTGAGACTTTTAGTTTTGAGAAGTTTCTAAAGAAATAAGAAAAATTGTTCTTATAATTCTTTGTGTTTCTAGAGATCTAGATTGGTATCAGAGCCTCAGGTTGGAGACTCGATCTAAGCTTAAGTTGAAGCTACAGTCATGGTGACTGTGAAGCAGATCACGTAAGAAAGATGGCCGGCGTGAATAAGTCATTAAAATCTAAATCCTAATAGCAAAAGGAATTAAAAAAATCACATAAGAAAAAGGAAATATAACTAAAACACATAAGAAAAATGAAATATTCCTAATTGGAAAGTTTAGATGCTGCTGCATCATATTGGAACCCCACGTTCTATCCATATTCTTTATCTTATGCATTATTTCATGTTCATAATTATGTTATGCTTAGCTATGTTTAAGTAATCACCTTGTTAGATTTAGGGTTTATTAATGGTTTTGATGGATTAGCTAAACAATAGAATTACTAGGGTGATAATTAGATCTATCATCAGAATTGTGCTTATTGCTTGTGTTCTAAAGCAGCTAACTAGAACATTGATCTTAGGATAATTGGCACTGTGAGAGTAGGATCATTACCTGAACAAATCCTGTTGAGCTTAAATTACCAGGTACAATCGAGAGAATGATCTAGTGATTCTACGTGAACCAATCGAATCTGTTCATTTAATACTTGACTAAGAAAGCAATCGATCGATGTCGTTTGCATACCATCGATTGATGGTCATTCCGAATTTGCACACAAAACTTGTAGCCATAGGATAAATATAACTTAATATCTTTACTAATTGAATTCGTGTTCTATAATTGAAAACCCCTTGGCCTCTATCCATTATAATTCACTACCTAAAAACCCTAGATCTAGATATTTTCCTTGTTTACAAACCAACTCTTTCCTATTTTCTTATTCTAAAGTCGTATTAATTGCCTAGCATAACTAAGTCGATTATAAAATCTACTGTGTGCTCTCGCTCTCTATGGATTTGATCCCTAAGTATTGAACCTCTTATTTGAGAGAGTAATTTGTAGCTCTAGGGTAATTTGAGAAAGTATCAAATTTGGCGTTGTTATCAGGGAGCAAGGATCGTCATTAGATTTGTTTTGCAAGTTTTGTCTAGGTTTTCTTTTTAGTTTACTTAAAAATATTTTTTTTCTTTTGCCTTTCAGGTGTATGCTTAGCAGTACCAAAAGAAACAAGGAAAAAGACTTAATTTCAATCATACCCAGTAGCCATCGAACGTAGCTTCCACAAGGAGAAGCGACAAGCATCGATCGACACCAACACTTCTTCGTCGATCGACACTCATCTGCCAGAATCAATCGACACCAATACCAAGACATCGATTGACGGTGATTCCCGAGAAGAGATGGTTGTTATGCTGACTGTGACTAGGAATGAGAGAGGGGACATGTATGACCTTGATGGTCACTTACGTAATGCAACAAGTCAAAGAATTGATGATCAGGGGATTGTAGTCCTTGAACCATAAGAAGCTGTTGTAGCTCAAGCTGGATCTGAAGCTCAAGCTGCTCAACCCCGAACGTTAGCTGAATACAATCGACCAGATCAATTCTATGCCAACAGATCTGCTATTCGTCCTCCATTTTTCTAAAGGAACGATTTTGAGCTGAAGCCAGCATATTTCACACTTGTGGCATAGACACCATTTCATGGTCATTCTCATGAGCACCATATGGATCATTTATAGTGATTCAAGGATCTTGTATCTGTCATCAAGGCTAATGGGGTGCCTGAGGACTACCTTTTATGCAAGCTCTTTAAATATTCGCTTTCTAGAGTGATATACCATGGATTTTACCTATTTTACCTATGATGTATATAGTATATTTAGAGTCTTTTATATGCATTTGGTATTATTCTAGAGTAATTAAAGGTCTAGGTACTTATTGGAAGCAATTGGAACTTTTGGACTATTTTGGAGCATTTAGGATTGCTCAGCGGAAACTCAGAGTCGGATCCAAATTTATGAATAGATCATCGATCGACGTCACACACTGTGCGTCGATCGACGGTCAACTCGACAGGAAGATTAGTGAAGACTTGAGAAATTACAAGTTTTACATAGAAGTTTCATTAATTGCAAGACAAGTCCCTAGTCGAAATTTAGCCTATTTATTAGGGTTTTCTATCTTTGTTTTGCCCTAAGCTGAGTAGCCAGAGAGAGAAACATTGCTACATCTATTGGAGAGAAATATCTGATCATCATTACAGAGAAGATCTTGAACTCCTTATCTTTTTACTAAGTTTATTCTATGCAATTTATTCATAATTTATTCATGTTCTTTATTGCTATGTCTGAGTAGATGGATTTAGGGTTATTCAATGGTAGTAATATATTGTTGATTTATTAGAATTGTTAGGGTAATCTTCTTGGTTCTTTTTTTATGTTGCTCTTAATGCTAAGTTGAATTTGATCACCTCAATCTTAGAAATTAGGGTTCTATAGCGCAAGCGAGAGCCTGGTTATAACCTGGAATCTATCTTAAGCAATCTAAATAACTAGTAAAAAACGAGAGTTGAATTAAAAGTTTAGAGAAACCATCTAACCACGAAACCAGTACTGTTTAAAATGAGCATCGATCGATGCCATCTTATTGTCATCGATCGACGCTCAGTCGAGATGCGCGAGAGAGATCTCCTAAACCCTAAGGTTTGAGTTCAGAACAAAGCTTAATAAAACCCTAGCAATCTATTAGTCTACATTATCTAAATTTACCTGAGAATTTTCCATAAGTCTAATCTCTTAATTTAAGCCTCACAAACCAAATCAATCTTGAAATCACTTTTATTGTTATTGTTATAATTCATCTAGCTTTAATTCGAAAACAATAAGTCTACTGTGCAATCCTAGAGTCTTTGTGGATTTGATCCCTAAGTACGACACTGAACCTCTTATTTGAGAGAGAGTAAAGTGGGAAATAGGGTTAATTTGAAAGTGAAATAAAACCTCACATCATATTTGGCGCCGTTGTCAGGGACTTTTCTTATTGCCATTAGATTTCGTTTAGAATATTGTCTAGATTTTTACTTTATTGTTTGCTAAATTATTCTTTCCCCTGATCCTTATGACACATGTGCTTAAAGAAGAGAATATGGATTCTGGACAACAACCATCGATCGACAGCGCTCATCTGGAATCGATCGACGTTAGTCCACTTCTGTCAGGCGATACCCTTCCATTTTAATCAATCGATACCGATCAGCCGAAAGCAGGTAAGTACGCCTTTACTGATTCTGATAATAAGAAAGTAGTCTTGATAGAATCAATGAACAGTAAAAGCAACGAAGCAAGCCAACTAATTAATTATCAGGGAGCTGCAATCCCCAATCAAATCATTAAACCTCCAAAGAATGAGGTAAAACATGAATTGCCAATGCTCAAATACCTAAACCCCAGCAGAACCTATTCCAATAGGTCCGCGATTCGATTATCCGATAACCATGCTGGAAGCTCTGAGCTTGATATCGACTTCCTAATTATGGCGCGCAAAAATCAGTTCGATGGTTTTCCCACTGAACACCCGAACGATCACATCGAGATGCTAGAAGACATGGTGAACAACGATTTCAATCGCTGCAAACTTTTTACTTTCTCCCTAGAAGGCGACGCCAATAGGTGGCTGAACCAGCTACCACCAAGATTCCTGACTTGTTGGGCAGATATTAGAAGCACCTTCATCAACCACTTATTCGACGAGGAGAGATATTGGGAGGCAAGAAGGGAAATATCCACTTTTGTTCAAGGTAGCCGCGAATCCTTAAACTCCTGGACAAGGTTTAAGAGCTACCAACTTTCGTGCCCACACCATGGATTCATAGAGCCCCAACTCATCAACACTTTCTATAGAGGATTAAACCTAGACTATCAAACCATCCTTGATACAACCAGCGAGGGGAACTTCGGCACCCGAAGCCCTGCAAGGGCTAAAAGACTGATAGAAAACATAGCTTTAGGTAGAGCTTTCGAAGAGAGAGACACCGAAAGGAAGAAACCACCATTGTTCGCAGAGGAGGATCACTCGATCAGAGTTAGAAAAACTCTGGCATCAGTCGCAACCCTTCTGCACGAAAATAACTTATCTCGACATTATGGTGAGGAAAATACCGCTCCTTCCAACTTCGAAAAATGAGTTGAGTTCTATGATGTCATGAACCTAAAGGATCAACGATTTAGGGAGAGCGCTGGCAATTTCACAAGCGACTACGACACCACTGTGAACATATACAAAAGAAGTTCAAAGTCAAAAATGAACCAAATCTTCACTGGAAACTGTAGAATAGCTGCCGACCTCAATGAAAAGTTAGACCTGATATAATCGGAGATGACAGAAAAATTTGACACTCTGAGCAAACACATTAAGAGAATCGATAACCAAGTGGCGAGCAACCCTATGTCTATCAGGAGAGAGGACGGATTCTTATATGGTAAAACGATGCTAACCCCAGGAGCCATTGCAGTGTCATAGCTTTACGAAGCAGTCGACAACTCACCCCTGGCGTTAAAGAAAGCATCACCGTTGATGAATTCGAGAAAATCGCGACGTATAAAAAAGAAAAATCGCATCCCATCCCACTCAAAATTTACGAGAAAGATCTGAAATCCTTCCTGAAACTAAAGCATTAGGCCAAAATGACGAACTTGAGGAATCAATTATCAAACATAAGGGAAAGAAAATAGACGTGAGAGACATCGATCGACACCCTGTACTGGACATCGATCGACACTCTTTACCGAGATTGATCGACTCTCTGATCCATAATCAACCGAAACGATTAAGACAAGGAAATACCAAGCGAAAGTCCCGTTTCCTTCAAAAAACGCTAAGCAGAAGAAGAAGAAGAAGACAAAGTAAACATTGAGATGCCGCTAAGCGATGCCATTCACATCTCGCCTGCTATTAAGCAATACGTGAAAGATGCAGCATCACAAGGATTCCATGAATCGGAACACCGCGTGATGATGGTGTCTGAAGAAATGAGCGAAATTATTCAAGGAAAAACTCCAATTAAACTCCCTGATCCTGGTAGTTTCGTTTTGGACTACACTATTAGCGATGAGAGATTTCAAAGATCCCTCTACGATTTAGGCTCTAGTGTCAACCTAATGCCTTATTTCGTTGCAGTTGCTCTCGGGCTAACACAGTTTCAATCTACCAGGGTCACACTCGTTTTAGCTGATAGATCCACTAGAATTCCGGAAGGTGTACTTGAGGACGAACCCATACTTATTCATAATGATATACCTGCAAATTTCATAGTTCTTAGATACGAGCGAGAACCTCGAAATCCAATTATCTTAGAAAGACCTTTCCTGGCCACTGCCAGGGCGATCATTGATGTCAGAGAAGGACGTATATGCCTCCACATAGGGAAGATACCGATGGTCTTTGACATGGAAAAGATAATAAAACAACCTTTGATCGACGGTCAAACCTACCACAAAGATTACCTTTCCGACCTAGAAGAAAAATCATTCACAGACATGTGCTCGAATGAACCTCTAGAGGAAGCAAGCACACACTGGAGAGTATAGAGGTTAAGGGACGCGACAGAAGAAATTTTTAATATTGATGAACTCGATCCATCAACCCCCGTCGATCGACACCCCAATATCACCATCGATCGACAGCGTATTGTGACCGACGACTAGAGCAAGGAATAAGCACCCAAATCGAGCTCAAACCACTTCCAGCCAGTCTTAAATATGCTTTCCCTTACGAAAACTTATATCTGGTCATCATAAGTGCAAAATTGATTAGCGGAGAACAAGCATTGTTGTTGAATAAACTTCGGAAGCACCAAAAGGCTCTCGGTTATTCGTTAGATGACATCCCGGGAATTTCTCCCGCTTTATGCATGCATAGGATACACATTGATGATGGATCAAAATCTTCCATCGAGCATCAGAGGAGGTTGAACCCCAATCTGAAGGAAGTAGTTAAGAAGGAAATCATGAAACTTCTAAAATCATGCGTTTTTTATCCGATCTCAGACAGCAACTGGGTCAGCTCGGTTCATGTTGTCACAAAGAAAGGAGGAATTAATGTGGTAAAGAATGATAAAGATGAATTGATCCCTACTAGAACTGTCACCGGACACATAATGTGTATCGATTACTGGAAAACTAAATGCTGCCACACGAAACGATCATTTTCCTTTATCCTTTGTCGATCAGATGTTAGAAAGGCTCGCAAGCCACAAATACTATTGTTTTCTCGACGATCATTCTGGATTCTTCCAGATCCCCATACATCCGGACGACCAAGAAAAGACCACCTTTACTTGTCTTTATGGAACATTAGCATATCGCAGGATGTCATTCAGACTCTGTAACTGATGCTTCCCTAGGATGCTCTTTGGTTGATGGGAATGGATAATCCTTGCAAGAACGAATCAAAAGACTCAAGTCCTTCAAGGCGTGTGGATTGGATGGTGACACAAGAGGGATGGATGATCTCTTGATACTCCTAGATGAATGGTTTGGATATTACACACCAAACTAGACACCCTTAGGCTCTGGATATGACACACCAGACTCGGCACACTTCTTTTAGAGAGAGAGAGAGCCGCAAAGATGAATGTAACTTGTATAGAAAAGATTGGATGAGTACAATAGGGCATAAGGGACCCTTTAAATAAGAAACCAGAGACATGCCTCTAGGGTTTCGACAATGATTCAAAAAAGGAAAGAAATAAAAACTATAGTCTAAAGTTTAAAATGAAATAACATGTAACTTCTATTAGTCTTGGACCGAGTGTAGCACTTAGGTGATTTGTAGACATGTTGTGGCCTCGTTAAAAACCTTCCTTCTAGAAAACCTCGTGGGACAAAACCAAAAGCAAGGAAAAGAGCACGCACTCCATGTCTGCCTAGACACTACCTCAGTTTGGTGTAGAGATGGCTTGAATGGTGATCAAGACATCTCGGATCAAACCTTGTCCAAGACCTTCTTGTTGTGGATGTGAAGTGAGTAATCCAACAACATTCTCCTTAAGCTTCTTGACTCTGGAACGAGTCATGGGACCTTCATGAATGGTTAGAGCATCCTCATCAAATGGTTGATGCATTGTGGCTTCATGTTGCTCATCTAAACTCTCCCCATTGTCTTCCTTAGTGATCCAGTCCATGATCACATCATCCCCTCCCTCTTGAAAAGGATTTGTCCTCAAATCAGGTCCATCTACAACAAAAGGAGCCAAATCAGTGACATTGAAGCTATTTGATACATCGTACTTACCTTGGAGATCAAGCTTGTAGGCATTGTCATTGATCTTGTGGATGATCTCAAAGGGTCCATCAACCCTTGGCATCAGTTTGGACTTCCTCTCGTTGGGGAACCTATCCTTCCTTAGGTGCAACCAAACTTGGTCACCAACTTCAAAGGTCCTCACACGTCTCCCCTTGTTTGCTTGCTTCTCATAAAGCTTGGTCTTCTGCTCAATGTTTTGTCTAGCCTTCTCATGAATCTGTTGAACCAACTCGGCTTTCTTCTTGCCATCTAGACTTGTCCTTTCACACTCAGGTAAAGGCATTAGATCCAAAGGAGAGGTGGGATTGAACCCATAAACAATTTCAAATGGAGAATACTTAGAAGCAGAATGCATAGCATGATTGTATGCAAATTCACAATGTGGTAAGTATTCTTCCCATGTTCTTAAGTTCTTCCTAATGAATGCACGCAGGAGTGTTCCTAATGTCCTATTAACTACCTCAGTTTGCCCATCAGTTTGTGGATGACATGTAGTAGAGAACAAAAGCTTAGTTCCTAACTTAGACCAAAGTGTCTTCCAGAAGTAACTAAGAAACTTAGTGTCCCTATCAGAAACTATGGTTCTAGGCATGCCATGCAAACGTACAACCTCCTTAAAGAACAAGTTAGCTATATGCAATGCATCATCAGTCTTATGACATGCTATGAAATGTGCCATCTTAGAGAACCTATCAACAACAACAAAGATAGAATCCTTTCCAGTCCTAGTTCTTGGCAAACCAACAATGAAATCCATAGAAATGTCATTCCAGGGATGGTGTGGAATAGGTAAAGGAGTATACAAACCCTGGTTTTGAACTTGGGACTTGGCATGCTTGCAAGTAGCACACCTTTCACATATCCTCTCCACATCTCTCTTCATATGCGGCCAATAGAAGTGATCCTGTAAAACTTTTAGGGTCTTGGCAATCCCAAAGTGTCCCATTAGACTGCCCCCATGGGATTCCCTGACAAAAAGATCTCTCAAAGAGCAATTAGGCACACACAATCTATTGTCATAGAACAAATAATCATCCTTTCTAAAGTAATGCCCTGAGGCAAACTTAGCACATGAAGCATAAGCTTCCTTGAAGTCATGATCAGTATCATACATGTCTTTTATCTGCCCAAATCCAAGTATCTTAGCATCTAGAGTGGTCAAGAGAACATACCTCCGAGATAGTGCATCAGCAACTACATTCTCCTTACCTTGTTTATACTTGATCACGTATGGGAAGGTCTCAATGAATTCAACCCACCTTGCGTGTCTCTTGCTAAGCTTACTCTGCCCTTTTAGATACTTGAGGGACTCATGATCAGTGTGGATGACAAACTCTTTGGGCCACAAGTAATGTTGCCACGTTTGTAATGCCCTCACCAAGGCATAGAGTTCTTTGTCATAGGTTGCATAGTTGAGTGTGGCTCCTCCAAGCTTCTCACTGAAGTATGCAATGGGTTTCCTATCCTGCATCAACACGGCACCAATACCAATTCCTGATGCATCACATTCTATTTCAAAAGTTTTAGAGAAGTCAGGAAGCATAAGAAGAGGTGATTGAGTAAGCTTCTCTTTTAGGCTCTGGAAAGCCTTCTCTTGTGCTTCTCCCCACTTGAAACCAACATCCTTCTTGATAACTTCAGTTAAGGGAGCTGCAATGGTGCTAAAGTCCTTGACAAATCTTCTATAGAAGCCGGCAAGTCCATGGAAGCTCCTCACTTCTCCTACTGAGGTTGGACTCGGCCATTCCTTGATTGCCTTGATCTTCTCTTCATCAACCTTAACTCCATCTGCACTCACAACAAAGCCTAGGAAAACCAAGTTATCCGTGCAAAAGGTGCACTTCTTTAGGTTGGCATAAAGCTTCTCATTCCTTAGAACACTCAAGACAGCCTTAAGATGATCTAAATGCTCTTCTAGGTTCTTGCTATACACTAAGATGTCATCAAAGTATACTACAACCGATATGCCTATGAATGATCTAAGAACATGATTCATTAACCTCATGAATGTACTAGGTGCATTGGTTAATCCAAATGGCATAACTAACCATTCATACAATCCATGCTTAGTTTTAAATGCAGTTTTCCATTCATCTCCTTCTTTCATCCTAATCTGATGATAACCACTTTTCAAATCTATCTTAGAAAAGATGCAAGAACCATGTAATTCATCAAGCATATCATCAAGTCTAGGGATAGGGTGGCGATACTTCACTGTGATGTTGTTGATTGATCTACAATCAACACACATACGCCATGTACCATCCTTCTTAGGCACTAGGAGCACTGGCACAGCACATGGGCTCAAACTCTCCCGGATATAGCCCTTCTCCATGAGTTCTTCCACTTGTCTTTGCAACTCCTTGGTCTCAACCGGATTGCTTCTATATGCTGGACGGCTTGGAAGTGTTGATCCTGGCACAAAGTCTATCTGGTGCTCAATCCCTCTCAATGGTGGTAAACCAATGGGATTGTCCTCTGGAAACACATCTTGGAACTCCTGCAAAAGAGAAACCATCTCACTCGGATACACCGGTGTAGGATCAGTTAAGTTCAAGAGTATCTCTTTAAACACAAGTAATATGGCTGATTGTTTAGAGTTGAGAGTTCTTTTGATATCACCCACGTTTGCATAGAAGTTTGGCTGCTTAGTTCCAACCGGTTTTAGATCAATCTCCTTCTTCTTTTGGAGTTGAACTTGATCTTGTTGCACTTCCTTGGGTGTCAAGGGAACCAGTGTAGTCTTCTTGCCCTTGAACAGAAAGGAATGCTTGTTGGTGAAGCCATCATGGATCACACGCCTATCAGATTGCCATGGCCTTCCAAGGAGTATGTGACCAGCTTGCATTGGCAACACATCACACAAGACTTCATCTTCATATCTCCCAATGGATAAGGGGATAAGAACTTGACTTGAGACCTTCATGGTGCCTTCTTCATTCAGCCATTGCAACCGGTATGGCTTGGGATGCTTTTGAACCTTCAAACCCAACTTCTGGACCATTGTCTCACTCGCAGCATTCACACAAATTCCTCCATCTACAATGAGGCTGCACACTTTTCCTTGGACCAAGCACCGGGTGTAGAAGAGATTCTCACGTTGCTCTAGCTCCTCAGCCTTGTTTTGCAAGCTTAGAAGCCTTCTTGCCACTAAAAGCTTCCCCTGGACTGGTCTTTCTTCAAGCTCTTCTTCAGTTTCTTCTTGGTCAGACTCGGTGTTGTCTTCTCCTGAGGTGTACTCTCCATCTTCTCGCAAGAACATGACTCTCTTGTTGGTACACTCATTGGCATAGTGTCCTCTTCCTTGGCACTTGAAGCACTTGACATCACGAGCTCTGGAACTAGATGCCTCAACCTTGCCTTTGCCCTTGTCAAGAGCACTGATCGGTTTGGCCTCTTCTCTTGGATAGGACTTGTTGTCCTTTTGGAATGGTTTAGACTCCTTAGCATAAGGTGCCTTCTCTTCCTTGTTGTGGTGTAACTGGTTGGAGCCATACTGATTGCGTGAGTGCCCTCTCCTCTTGAGTTGTTGCTCAACAAGAATGGCCTTGTGTAGCATCTCTTCTAGCTCCACATAATGTTGCATCTCAACATTGTCTTGTATCTCTCGGTTTAAGCCACAAAGGAACCGTGACATGGTTGCTTCTCTATCCTCTGATATGTTGGCCCTCAACATAAGCAACTCCATCTCTTGGTAATACTCCTCCACTGATCTTGAACCTTGTGTAAGCTTCCTCAGCCGGTGGTGCAAGTCTCTAAGGTAATGGCTTGGAACAAACCTCTTGCGCATGATTGACTTCATCTCTGTCCAAGTCTCAACCGGTTCCTCTCCATTCCTTCTACGAGTTGTGAGGTATTGATCCCACCAACTCAAGGCATAGTCATAGAACTCAGTGGCAGCAATTTGAATCTTCTTGTGGTTGGTGTATTGCTTGCACTGGAAGACTAGCTCAATCTTCTTCTCCCACTCAAGATATGCATCCGGATCAGCCTTGCCATGGAATGGGGGTATTTTGATCTTCAGACCGGCAAGATCATCTCCTTGATTCACTCTCCTCTCATGGGCACGCCTAGGTCTTCTTGAGGATGAACTAAGGTGATCATACTCTTCATCAGTCTCCTCATAACCATCATGCTCTTGGCGAGTGGTTTGGCGATGTGCTTGGTGTGCCGCTTGCGGTCTCTCTTCTCTCCTAGTCTCTTGGTTTGGTAAGTGACTAGTGGCTCTCCTTATGTCTTCTCTCAGTTCTCTCCTGATGTCATTGAGGTTGGTCCTCATCATCTCGGTCATGGTTGCCACCATACTTTGGTTAAGTTGATTGGTCATTGCTTCCATGAGGAGTTTGTTTCTCCTGACGAGTTCGGCCTCTTCCTCAGACTCGGACACCATTGTGCCTGCTTATAAACAAACAAGACAACCAGTAAAAAGTTCTAGGGAAGAAGACAAGCAAAAAGGAAAAGAAAAACAAGTAAAAAGGAAAAACAAAGAATCGTACAATGCAAGACAAAGTGAAATGGAAATCGCCTAAGAAAAGGAAATCGGTTCAAGCGAAATGGAATAGCTTCTAATCTTTTTCCTAAACTCTCCTAAGCTTTCCTAGCAACCTAATAAGCTTCTCTTACTCGTGTTCTAGGGGATAAACAACTCAGAGCAAGACACAAAACAATCGACAAGCAAAGGTATGCGGCTTAGGGTTTTTCTCTCACTAGGGTTTCCGGATGAGTCTAAATAAGGAAAGTCTAAAATTCTTGTCTAAACTTTCATGCAGTCACGAGCAGCCCTAAGGTAAAAGAGTTCTAATGCTTATTCAAGTTGATTTAGATTGAACACGGATTGAATAACAAAAGAACACAACCGGGAAACACAAGATGCTACACGGATGCGATTAACAAAAGTAAACAAGAAATCAACAAGAAACAAAAAAAACAAAGAGAGAACGAGTACTTCCCAACCAAAGTTGCTCTGATACCACTTGATGCGTCCCTAGGATGCTCTTTGGTTGATGGGAATGGATAATCCTTGCAAGAACGAATCAAAAGACTCAAGTCCTTCAAGGCGTGTGGATTGGATGGTGACACAAGAGGGATGGATGATCTCTTGATACTCCTAGATGAATGGTTTGGATATTACACACCAAACTAGACACCCTTAGGCTCTGGATATGACACACCAGACTCGGCACACTTCTTTTAGAGAGAGAGAGAGCCGCAAAGATGAATGTAACTTGTATAGAAAAGATTGGATGAGTACAATAGGGCATAAGGGACCCTTTAAATAAGAAACCAGAGACATGCCTCTAGGGTTTCGACAATGATTCAAAAAAGGAAAGAAATAAAAACTATAGTCTAAAGTTTAAAATGAAATAACATGTAACTTCTATTAGTCTTGGACCGAGTGTAGCACTTAGGTGATTTGTAGACATGTTGTGGCCTCGTTAAAAACCTTCCTTCTAGAAAACCTCGTGGGACAAAACCAAAAGCAAGGAAAAGAGCACGCACTCCATGTCTGCCTAGACACTACCTCAGTTTGGTGTAGAGATGGCTTGAATGGTGATCAAGACATCTCGGATCAAACAATTGTCCAAGACCTTCTTGTTGTGGATGTGAAGTGAGTAATCCAACAACATTCTCCTTAAGCTTCTTGACTCTGGAACGAGTCATGGGACCTTCATGAATGGTTAGAGCATCCTCATCAAATGGTTGATGCATTGTGGCTTCATGTTGCTCATCTAAACTCTCCCCATTGTCTTCCTTAGTGATCCGGTCCATGATCACATCAGTAACGCTCTTGCGACTTTCCAAAGATGCATGATGTGAATATTCACCGATATGATCGAAGACTTCATGGAGGTTTTCATGGATGACTTCTCGGTTTATGGTCCGAATTTCAAAGCATGTCTCGATAACCTGTGTAAGGTATTAGCTAGATGCGAAGAGAAAAATCTAGTTTTGAACTGGGAAAAATACCATTTCATGGTTAACAGCGGAATTGTCTTGGGACACAAGGTCTCAACAGCCGAAATTGAGATGGACAAGGGAAAGATTGACGTAATGACAAAACTGCCACCACCCACTAATGTCAAAGACGTTAGAAGCTTCCGAGGACATGCTGGATTTTATAGGCGATTCATAAAAGATTTAACAAAATTGCTAGACCCCTCACTGCACTTCTGTGCAAAGAGGTGAAATTCGATTTCACGCTTGAATGTCAAATTTTGTTGATATTTTGATAGAAAACTAAACTTTGAAAACAAAACTTGGATTAAAAAGTATTGATAATATAAACATAATAAAATTACAACATATTAAAAAATCAAACAGCACGTAGCGCTCATCCTTACGAAATATACTTTCAAACTACAAACACACCTCTAAAAAGATGTGGTCGAACAAATTCACATGATGCAAAGAAATGATATACAAAATCCCAAAACCAAAACATAGATCATTTTAGGATTACTTTTGAACAGGTAGAAACACTACAACAACTAATAAATGTTAAAGCATTAATTAATATGCCACAGGAAATTATTGTGGATCAACTATTGTATCTATATGAGACCACGAGGCGGTTCATTTTAGGGTTTACAAGACATGAAAAATTGTCATCGCAACAATATAACTGGCGATTACATAATAAGTAAATCTCACAAATATATATTTTTAAAATTTTTTTCACAAAATAGACCTAAAAAAATTAAAATAGATTTTTTGTTATTTTGAATTTTTTTTTTTTTTTTTAACTTTAAGTCTCACTTCCATAATCCTACTCCATAACTTTAAATATTAAGTATAGATTATTTAATTCAAAAGTATATATATATATATACATTTTAATAAAATTTATTTTTATCATTTTTTTTTTAAAATTTATTTTGGTGACAAAATTTTTTTAGATATATGTAAGAGTATTCTTCTTGCATAAAAGTATCACAACAAATAAACATATTACAACAAATACATTTCAATTGTTGGTTTCACGAATATATACAAACCATTATTCGCCTCACACTAGCGACACACTTCTACTTTGACGCCACCATTGACATAATACAAAGTTTCAAACAAAGGAACAAAGTAAATTTCATACATGAAAGCAACACTTAACTTAGTACCCAACACACAAGTTACTCATTTCTTTTACAAACTATACAGATATTTTATCGATCGATATTTGATTTAATAATATTTGGTATTCAATCAAAAAATAAATTTCTAAATTTCAAACATCAAAATCCGTGGATAGTGCTGACGACGATCTAGTACCCATAACAACAACAACAAAATATTACAAACCATATCAATAATTAGAGTTCATTTATTTTTCTACGCTGACCATCGCCCAAGGCCTGGTCCAAGAGGGACCAAATGTATGGTCTACTACACCACAAAGCATCTTGGGGGCACACTCTATTCGTCTTCATGGTTTCAAATATTATTTTTTAGGCCAAGGCTTCGGAAAATTTAACCCGGTGTGTGAACAAAAATATATAGTACTTCATTTGTTTCATGTTAAGTGTCGTTGAAGAGAAGTTTTTTATTACCAAATAAGTGTCATTGTAGACTTTTCGATTCAAAATTTATTAACTTTATACTACAATTTATTTTTCTATTGGTTGAAATATGGTTATATGTATATGTAATTGTGTTTTACATAGAAAATATCCAAAAAATTATTTCTTAACCCATGTGCACAAAACTAAAATAACATTTAAAATGAACAAAGAGTGTATAATATAATTCACACAAGTGAAGGACACACTATCAATTCCATAGGTGTCTGGGTTACCATCTAGTTCTTGGCCAATAACCTTGGTGATGATTTGATTTAGTTTTTCATTTGAGTGATTGTTGGAGGTGGGCTTCACACCCACATCAATGCCCTGCTTAAACCAAAATAAAGCTCATTTAGATTCAAACACAAATCATTAAAGGAAAAAGCTAGACAAAGAGAGCTACAGTTCAATGAGTGAGCTCCTCCCATACTCAAAAGAAAGCATGATTACTTAGTCAATGAGTACGGATGATACAGTCTAAGCCGTATTAAACCCTTGAGACGAAGTGAGCTGCATCCGCGTCACAGAGAATATGTGACCTCACATGATAAAATCGACCTCATCAGCAAGGCTGCGTGGTGTCTTTTGTCTCATCTTGACTACTCTACAAATATAAAAAGAGCTTTATCGACCGAGCGAATGACTAATTTTTCTCCCAAGACTCCAAGAGAGATATTAGAGAGATAAACTTAGAAAACTCGATATTCTTTGAATAGAGAGCTCGATTAGATAATCAAACACGCCTCACATTTATAATCTCATTTATCCTGATTTATTTCTACAATAAACAAGATTTCGGACCTGATTTTTCCCTAATTCACTCATTAACCAACATTCCAAACTCAATAATTAATATTTGGCATCGTCCGTGGAAAAAATCAGGAATATCTCTATGTAAGAAGTACTTCGAAGATGGGAGACCAACTCCTCAAAGCGAAGGAACGTCACCGACATCAACGATTTTGAACCCCCACTACACGAAGTTCGTAAAATGTTCTAGATAATCAGAGATTGAATGAGTGTTTAGAGAGATTAGGGAGAAGACTTAAGCAAAACCGAGAGTAATGAGTAATCATGATTAAGAGGGAGCGGCCTCGTCGAAATAATGGAAATTCACTCGATGAGGCAACGGGGCATAAGGGCGCCGAGGAATGTTTTCCCCCCTCTCTACAGCTTTCTTGGATGATTCGGGGATGACAATGTCGACGATGGGAACACTCTGCTCCTCAGAAACCGGGAGAACCTCCTCAGCTTTCTTGATTGATCAGCCGGACCGGAGGCCTCAGCTTCTTCCAACGCGTGAGATTGGATAATCCCTTTGGCCGGCTTCTTCTCTTTTTCTGTTTTTTTCTTCTTCAGAGGTTGCTCGTCCAAAGCTGGATCTCGCACCAACTCGGAGACCTCAACGTTCCCTTCGGGTTTGCTGAGATGTTGCTCGCCCGACTGCTCGTCTAAAGGGTGAAACCTATTTTCGTTTGAGTGCTCGGGTTGTTCGGATCTTGACCTCTTTTTTTCGCTTTTCCATTTCGACTTTGAATTTCTACGGATCAAACCGTCCTCGGACTCTACTTCTTCAGCAATAGGGGTCCCGAACGATCCTGTTTCGAGGTTCACCCCCACTTTCATAGTATCTGGTGCCTGCGAGTTCAACGCGTTTCGGAGATCGACTCCTTCGAGGTCTCTCTCGAGCAGCGAGCTAAAATCTGGGATGTCCTTCATCGCCAAACCCTTTGTCTTCTTCTTCTTGTTTTGGTCGGCCAACTTAATGGGACAAACTTGAGTCTTGGACCACGAGTTTGTTCACACGGTATGTTGGATATCCAGTCTGCTGCGATCAACAAAGTCAGCCACAATCATGTGAGTGCCTACGAGCAAACCCCTTTAAAAGAAGAATACGTCAAGTTCAGAATAACTACCTGTAGAGATGCGCTCATGATTCCTCTGAATCCTCTTGCGAGTAATACACGACCACTTCTCTTGACCAAGAGGTGCAATCTTCAACGCGTTCAGGAAGAAGTCCTTGGGGTAGGCAATCGTATTAAGATGAATCACTACAACAACAACAAACGGAAATAGCGAGTTAGACGACGAAGCGATCTAAACTTTGCTCGATGGAATCAGTCTAACCAAGCCTAGTGCTCCATTGAACGCAAAATTTATCGCTCGGCGGTTCCTCGAAGGCTGCGTCATCGCATTTCACGTAGAAATATGAGCGCTCCCACTTTGGGGTCTTGTTTGGATGCCCGGTCAGAATGTTCAAGCCATGCCTCATACAAAGCGAAAACAAGCCATCGGGTTGGGCACTCGTCATCGTCATCTCCTCGAAGACCCTAACGCTCATTGACACGTCGAGCTCCGCGGCCATTACCATGAGTGCGATCACGATGCGCCAAGTGCCTACGATCATCTGGGTGATCGTCACTCCACAACGGAAGCAGTACGACGTCACGAGTCTCGGGATTGGGAACCATAGCTTCACATCCTTCTGAAAAAGACTTGTACACACACTGGTAGCCTATCGAGGGAGTCCATGGGCGTTGTTTGTCTCCTGGAATGATAAACGTGACTCCTGCACCGCCACTCGCCCTCAAAATTGCTTGTACGCTACCAACGGTGGACCAAGTGCCTCGCACGTTTCCCAATTATGACCTTCGACAATCGACAGACGAACAAGATTTCGATCCAAAGCAGGCAAGCGCTCGAAAGTCACGATTTTGTGATACTTGATCGGATACATCGATTCGTCATCCGGTAGAACCAACGGCTCATCACTCACGATAACCCGCAAGTCCCGACTAGGCCTCCTTCTGGGCGCGTCATTAACCGCTGCAGGATCTCCTTCATCAGCCATTGGATGCCCATCATCAACTCCCCCCCCCCTGAGTAACCTCTCCGAGTCAGCGACCAACAACCGTTGGGACAGATCCAGCCCATCCATATCCATCTCCCAGTCAGATAAACCTCGTCATCGCGTCAGTAACGAGCACCGGCGTAATGGAAATCGATACAGCAGACGAACTCCCTGACTGGCGAACCCCCTTTATTGAGTACTTAACCAAAGGGATCGTGCCAAGCGATAAGTGGGCGGCACTGCGGCTAAAGGCTAAAAGCTCCAACTACGTCGTGATGGACGGAAAACTCTACCGATGGACAGCAAATAGGGTCCTTTTAACTTGCATTCACGGGGAGGAGACACGACTTGTAATGGCGGAAACCCACGAAGGTGCGGCCGGTAACCATTCTGGTGGTCGAGCGTTAGTCCTCAAGATCAGGAGCTTGGGTCATTACTGGCCAACAATGGTATCCGACTGTGAAAGTTATGCCAGGAAATGCGATAAGTGTCAACGACACGCACCCAATATCCATTCGCCGACCGAATTTCTCCGTACTATGGCAACACCTTACCCATTCATGCGTTGGGTGATGGACATCATCGGACCAATGCCCAGCTCCAGACAGCGACGTTTCGTGCTTGTCATGACCGATTACTTCACCAAATGGGTGGAAGCCAAGGCACTCGTTCAGGTCACCGATAAAGAAGTGCAGAATTTTGTCTGGAAACAGATCATTTGCCGGCACGGCCTGCCTTACGAGATAATAACCGATAACAGAGCCCAGTTCACTTCCCAAAATTTCTGAGGTTTTTGCGAACGTTGGCAATTCGCCTGAACACCTCCACGCCCCGCAAGGAAATGGCTAGGCCGAAGCTACGAATAAGACGATCATCGACGGAATCAAAAAGCGAATCGACCTCAAGAAGGGACACTGGGCAGACGAACTCGATGGGGTCCTATGGTCCCATCGAACAACGCCACGCAGCGCGACCGGGCAAACACCGTTCTCTCTGGCATATGTCATCGAAGCCATGGCCCCAGCCGAAGTAAACGTGGCCAGCCTCCGCCGGACGAAAATGCCTCACAACGTCGAACTAAACAAAGATATGATGCTCGACGCACTTGACACAATCGAGGAACGACGGGACCAGGCACTGTTCAGAATCCAAAATTATCAACATCTTGCAGAGGCTTACTACAACAAGAGAGTTTGAGCACGACCATTGGAGGTCAACGATCTGGTCCTGAGGAAAGTGTTCGAGAATACAAAGGAATGGAAGGCCGGTAAACTAGGTGCTCATTGGGAAGGGCCGAACAAAATTATCGGAGTCACCAAACCCGACGTATATCAATTGGAGATTTCGTCCGAAGATCCACTACCAAGATCATGGAACGCCGCAAACCTCCGGCGGTACCACTGTTAACCGTAAGGCCCGGGCGAACGACTCTATCATAAAAAAAACGGACGAATGACTTAACCGTCACTTTCGCCCAGCACCAAACAAACGGCAAAGCATGCCACGTTCGTTCGGATTTGCTATAGCCGAGTAGATAATCCGATGTCACTTTCGCTCCATCCATGAGGCGCATGACTATGTTCTGCTCGGTTCACTGAACTACGAAAGGCTTGATTCCCCGCCTCGGGGATACGTAGGCAGCCTATCATCAGGCACATCCCTAACCAAAAAAACAAAAAAAAACAAAAAATCAAACGAATGACTTAACCGTCACTTTCACCCGGCACCGAGCAAATGGCAAAGCATGCCACATTCATTCCGATTTGCTATAATCAAGCAGATAATCCAACGTCACTTTCGCCCCATCCACGAGGTGCATGACTGTTCTGCTCTGTTCATCGAACTACGAAAGGCTTGATTCCCCGCCCCGGGGATACGTAGGCAGCCTGTCATCAGGCACAACCCTAACAAAAAAACGGGCAATCGCAGCCGACCAAATGGACTTTCGCCGACCACCACATTTTTGAACAAGAAAAAGTATAGGGGTCGACCGGGCCTCTGCCCTGCGAATTAAAAGGCGCAGTAAGACCGACCATCCATCGTCAAAATTTATTGTTGGAGAAAATTTAAAAAGAAAAAAGGGATTCTATTAAAACTCTTGTGGAAAACACACAACATAGAAAAGATTCAGAGTTCCGGTTACAACAAGGCGAACAAGTGCCGAAGGCATACAAAGAAAAACAGAGCTGACGAGGCCTCATCCTAAGGGATTTGATCGTCCGGGTGCGGCCCGGCCGAATCGACAAGGGGATTACTCGAACCATAAGCGGCTGGAATGGGCTCTCCTTGGGTAACCAACGGTCCGGTCGCGCCAGGAATCCTCAAACCATTGGGGTCACGAGTAATAGGAGAACGGTTCGCCAGCAGCGAAGAAGGATCCACTGCGTTCAAAGTCTCCAGCCCATCGACGCCTTCAGGACTGCGGTCCCCTTCAAGGCCCTGGGATCGAACGGCTGCAACCGTCGACGGATCAATCGCCCCGAGATTCGACCCGAATTGATCGAACCCATAAAGAGGCTCCAATCGAAGAGGGGAGAGGCTGAGATCCTGTCGGTTATATCTTCCACCTCGGCTTCCTCGGCCTCCTTCTTATACTAAGCTTCGTCAGCGACCAGGATGTCCTTCAGTCTCTTCGGGACTTGCAAGCCCCACTTTTCGAGCAAGCCCAAAGACCCCAGTGTTCCAAAGCCTGGCTGTGGATATACAGTTTGGCCTCTTGTCTGTCTCGTTCAGCCATGTATTTTCTGAATTTCTCGAACCGACGATTGCATCTCGAAAGTATGTTAGCCTTCGTTCACCTCCGCTCGAGTAACTCCTCATGACTGCGTGACCGCCTTAAGCGGTCCATCTCCCTCTCAGCCTTTTCCGACTCTTCGGCCTTCTCCTTCTCCAGGCGCTTGATGGTCTCTTGATCGGCCTCCTTCTCCTGCTCGAGTTCAGATATTCTCCGCTTGGACAGCTTGCATTATCTACTGAAGCGATTTCGATCTGCCACGACCTGATTCGCCTTCTCAAGGACATCTTTCTTGATCGCCTCGAACTTGGCGTCCTTTGCCACCATGGCTGCCTCGGCTTTATCTAGATCAGCTCTCGCCTTCTGCAGGGCCATCTCGTATTCCAGGATTAAGAGGTTGGATCGGGCGACGGCCTGATACATTGAAAGAATAATCAGTCAAAGAAAAGTAAAGGAAGCAGAAGGTGTTACTTACAATCACATCGGCCCGAGCTTTCTCGGCATACTTATCCGGAAATGCTAGCTCTGAAACCTCCGGCATGACCCGGGTCCCTCCTCTGATCAACCGGATCAAGTCGCCGCAGGCCGCATAATCATTGACGAGGGGCCCATCCTTGTTATACCAAAACTCCACGTGCTCGGACTTAGCGACCGGGGGTCACTTGGATGGAGGGTCAGAAACCCCCCCCCCCTCCCAGAGTGCATTGTCGTCCTCGAAGGAGAGATGTGCGTACCACCCTCATCCTCCAGTTCTAGGGAAGGCGACGAGTCTCGATTCGACCAACCGTCCGAATCCTTTTGCCTTTTGGCAATCGCCTCTTTTGACAAATCTGCTGAAGGCCTTTTCCGCTTGGCCCCCAAGAGATCCTCAAGTCTCCCTTCAGAAGACCTCCATTGACTACCCCCTTCAGTTCTGGCATCTTCATCATTCTCTTTACTCGCCGACCGATAACCATCCGGTTGATCACTCTGATCGACAGTGAGATTGACGCGCAACCTCTTGGAAGGCTTCGACTTCTTTTTCTTTCTCTTCAGAAGAGTGTTGGACGGCCGGTCAGCAGGAGCCTCATCCGCGATATTGTAAAGTACTTCTGATGAAGTCTTCGTACGGCCGACATGAAACCCTACTTGGTCGTTCGCCTCCTTCTCTCGATCTCGGTCCCTCATCGAGTCCAGGCTCTCTACCCCCATCTGGGCCCTTAGGATGTCACTTTAACTCAGATATTCTTTCGGGATTTTGCCCATTAGTGGAAGCTTCAACCTCTTTCCTTTAGAGTCCGACCAATCGGCTAGCAAAATCGAAAAGAAACAACGTCATCTCCGGGTGTATATAGGACCGAAATAGAAAGAGCCCACGCCCAATCGAGAGCCGCAAAGGAAAAAGAACCTCACCTTTGGCGATCATATTTTGTTGGCGGCGGATCCTTTCCCGGTCGAATTCACTCCACTTATGCTGGCTAAGCGCGGTGATCTTTGGAACGTTCTCCCAGAAGTTTTCGGGGTAGCCAACGGTGTTCGGGTGCGTAACTGCAAAAAGAAAAACAAAAAAAGAGGGTCAGATCTCGCAACAAGTCAACAATCGCTCGACGTTAGCTGACTACCGATACGAGGACTCCATAGAACACGGAAACTATCGCCCGGCGGTTCGTCGAAAGCAGCTTTGTCGGCCTTAACATAGAAATAGTGGCGCTGCCAGTGCGTAGTCTTCGAAGGATGCCCGGTAAGGATATGGAGTCTTGATCGCATTTGCACCGCAAACAAACCGTTCGGCCTCGGCTGGGTCTGTGTCATGTCTTCGAAGACACGTATGGTCATTGATACATCTATCTCTGCAGCCATTACCATCAGTGCCACGGCAATCCGGATTGTTCCATTCGTTAACTGGGACATGGCCACATCCCGCCTGGCACAGTATGCGGTAACCAGACGAGGGATCGGGAACCAAAGCTTAGAATCCTTCCCAAAGAAAGACTCGTAGACGCATTGGTAACTGATTGGGGGAGTCCAGGGACGTTGGTCCGGTCTTGGAATCATAAAGGTAAGCCCGCGCGCATTACATTCTTCAATTAGCGCAGAAATGCACTTCAGAGTGGACCAAGTTGGGAGAACGTCCCCCCAATTCTGACCTTCTATTACATACGGCCGAGAGAGTTCCGAAGGAAGGTCCGGAAGTTGTTCGATCGATCCATTACGATAGTAATGGAAAAGAATCAGGCGACCGATTCGACGGCCGGCCATCATAGCACGCCTGTCTTGCCCACCCGTCTTGACTCTAGTGGGCTCTGACCCGGGTGAGCGCCGAGCGGTTTTGTTACCAAACGAGGAACTAATCTCGGTACGATCAGTCTCGGATTCCGCATCCTCGGATTTTTTCCCGTCTCCATCCTTCCGAAGCAGGTCCTTGGTGTCGCAGGAAAGGTTTGAATGCGAAAGAACCGCGCCAGTGGGGGCGGCGCGGTAAGCCCTGATCGCAGAACCGAGCAATTTTGGGCCGATCGACTCGTCTCTTGAATGACTTGGGGCGGTCTGAACACCCTTCCCTTTCTCAGATGGAGAGTATCTTTTCCGAACGGATGACATCTTTCTCGCGCAACCACTGAAGACGACGGCGTGCCCGGAAAAGGCGAAAACGAATGGCGGCAAATCGGTAATCTCAAGAACAACGGTAAAGAAAGAAAATCGAGAGAGAAGAGGAGAGAAGGTACCTTTTCGTAATCTGAAGAAAATGAAATAG
Source organism: Moricandia moricandioides (assembly GCA_905132885.1). Classification (NCBI taxonomy): domain Eukaryota; kingdom Viridiplantae; phylum Streptophyta; class Magnoliopsida; order Brassicales; family Brassicaceae; genus Moricandia; species Moricandia moricandioides. The sequence goes on along the minus strand of CAJHQQ010000115.1, from coordinate 135,988 downwards.
TGAAGGGAGAGGATGCTCTATTTATAGCAAAGAAAGCACAGGCCTGGAGGACATAGCGTGATGATTAAGCCTATCGGGCCTATTAAGCCTACGAAAATGCTTCGTCTCCCGAATAAATGTGAAACCCGATTCCGGGTTGGCCCGTAGCAAGTCGGACCGGTCGAACCGGTCCAACGATTCACTTGGATTCAGAGAATCTCGCTTGTTAAACGATCGGTTAGTAAAAGATCATAAAAGGGCGACCGACGTGTCAGCCGAGTCATGACCGATTCCATTATTTTCTGTACGTATCCTCCATTGAGCTAAGCAAGCGCTGCCCAATTCACTAAGGGCGGGTTGGGGAGGAATTACATACCTCCAACAAAGGCCCATCAAATAATGAAAATTTGGCCCATCCCCATTTTCGGATCAGTCGGACCCTACCCGATTGCGAAGTGGGTCGAACGCCCCGCGATCGATCGAACAGTCGAAACGAAGCCATGTGTCCTGAACCACGACCGACTGAGCTCTGTGCTTCCTTCGACAAGTAAAAATCCCAACGAGACCCAATTCCGGGCCTGTGCCTTTAGGGCAACCTGTCTAGGGCGAACAAAGAAGGATGGAGGGTTGGCCTATAAAAGGAAGAAGGAACAACCAACAAAGAAAAGAAAGGAAGGAGAAAACAACCAGCGGACTGGAAATCAATCTTGTAGATCTATTACTCTTTGTCCTCTACATCGATCAGTAGATTGTCTTCGTGATTACCCACAAAATAAAACACTGTTCCGTTAGATTAAACTCAGAATCAACAATGCTATGACCTCCTTTGCCTCCTCCTTGCTTCAGTTATCTCTGGTTTGCATTAGGATAGGGGCAGGATCTAAATGCATCAAATCGGTTGATGTGAGTGTTCTCACCTTCTCTAGAGGGATAGCGAGGTCGTAGATGGTCGGATCTTTTCAGGAGGCGCCGTTCTGTTGGTAGATCTAGGGGTTGATTGTGATTGGATTTGGGTCAGATCCATATCGGAGGCCTTGCCGGAGTTGTTGAGCGTTTGCTGCCTCCGCTCTTCTGGTCAGTCGCTGTCTCCTTTGTCTACCCCTGTCTCCTCCCTCGGTGCTCTCGTAAGAACTTCCCCATCTTTTCTCAAGATGAAAAGGCGTTGTCGAGGCTTTCGTCGGGGACTTCTTCTCGGTTCTGTTTTCGTTGGGAAAACACCATGGTGTTTTGGATTGAGTTCAGATCTGTTGTGAGGGTCGGGATAGCTCAGAGTTTTTGTGCCGTTACTCTGCTTTGTCTTCTCCAGTCGATGGGTCTTCTCTCCTCCTCCCGCCTGCTGATAGGAGGTCATGTTCCTCTGTTCTTCAAGTCTCAGAAGGAAGCCGACCGCCGTATCCTGCCATTCTTAGCGTCCTGCAGCCAATTCTCTAGTGCTCTGCTTGCGTGATGGGACCGGAGCTGAGCCGTTAAACCTCCGCTTCCATCTACCAGTACTTCACCAGTGCCTTATCTTCTGGTTTATTCTCGTTGGTCTGGATTCACAGTGAACCGGCTTGTTGTCTTCTGGAGTATGCATCGTCTGGAGTGGACTTCACCGGATGCGATGGCTGGACCAGGTCGTGGTCAAACCTGCTTCGCCTGTCCTCCTGTCGGAGTCGCCTACGGGACGGTCTGCGGTGCCTCGGACTGTTCTCCGGTTGCCTTCTCTACTATCCTTTGCTGTTTTGTTGTAGGTTCCGGCAACAAGAGTTTGCTGTGGGCTGCTGAAACCTAACGTTTACTCCTCGAATTCAACATTTAGCTATGCTTTAGTCACTCCTTTGGGTCTGTGATTAAACCTTCCTAGTCTTAGTGAGTTTTGTTACTTTTTTTGTGGCTCACTAAGACTCCTCTGCTTTAATTAGCAACTTAGATGCAATAGGTTTTGATTCATCTGTTCTGATTGTATCTCCATGTATCATTATTCACTTAATGAAGATTCACATAACAAAAAAAAAGAATTATTTCCCTGTAAGATGGCTTTCTCATACACTTTTTCATGTTGAAACTCTAAATCTCTCAAGTATCTGATACTTTGAAATTACTCTGATAATGTAAACAGAGGCTTATCATCACGTGGACTAAAAGGGGTCATAACGCCTGCCTTCCAAAATTTGACCGAGCTACAAAAACTGTAAATGCATTTTCTTTCGTGTCTATTGCATTACCATACATCAGATGTGTAAGATAATCTTAACCCCGAATTTGTTTTTTAATCTTTGTAGATATCTTAAGAGCAGAACGTGTTCTTTCTCAGACAAACAGAGGCGATGCAGACGGACGTGGATAAGCAGCTGCTATCTCGCCCTCAGCAGGTTGTTGACCAAAACTGTCTCTTCTCCTACACATTCTTTTCTCGGTCTTATCAATGTTATTTCCACCTGCTTCACGCAAAGCTTGGATGTCTTCGAGGTGAGAAACAATCTCGTTCATGTTTGGCCTCAGCTTTTTGTCCACGTTGAGACATCCCAACACTTGAGTAGCGACTTTATGTGCTTCTTCCAATGAGCATTGATCTCGGATACGGTTATCGATAACTCGTGAAATCTTCTTCTTGTTTGCAAGTAATGGTTTTGCCCAATCAACCAGTTTTTGCTCCCTCGGTGGACGATTACTGTCCACAACTTTACGACCAGACAACATCTCCAAAAGCACAACACCGTAGCTATAGACATCACTCTTTGTTGTTAAATGACCTAAGTGAAAGAGTTAGTGGTCATCATAAAGAAGTAAAACAAACCACATAAAGAAAAAAACGACTTTTGAGAGACTAACCGTTCAAAAGGTAATCAGGGTCTGCGTACCCATAGGTACCTATGACCCTTGTAGAGACATGGCTGTTATCACCTGTTGGACCGTCTTTAGCCAACCCGAAATCAGATAGCTTAGCATTGTAGTTCTGTAACCATGTCAATGAGATTTTTCTCTTAAACATAAAAATCTTGTTATCATAGCTATATTCATCACATCAAAAGATGGAAGTACCGAATCAAGAAGTATATTAGAGGTTTTGAAGTCGCGGTATATGACTTGCGTCTCGGCGCTGTGAAGAAAAGCTAGACCTTTTGCACAACCAATAGCAATTTTCAACCGAAGATTCCAAGATAACGGTTCGAAGTAGGAACCTCCTGCCACAACAAGAAACAAAACTGAATAATATTTCGAGTTACCAGATGAATAGAGAAGAGAAGCGAAGAGAATACTTCTGAATAAATGATTCTCTAAGCTTCCCCGAGGCATGAACTCATACACAAGAAGATGATGCTCATCCTCTAAGCAATAACCGACAAGTTTCACAAGATTTGGATGAGAAAGCCGCCCCAAGTAATTCACTTCCGCCTGCAGCACCAATAATCAAATAAAAACATGAACAAAAAAAAATCTTCAATATAAGTTCAAAATATTGAAGCTAGCTTTTCGAATTTACCAGCCATTCTTGATGACCTTGCCAACCCTCTTTGTTAAGTCTTTTAACAGCAATAACCATACCGGTTCCCGGTTTAGATGCATTGAGAGAATCCTCATCAATCCATCCTTTAAAGACACAACCGAATCCACCTTCACCAAGAACACTGTCTGGTCTGAAATTCCTAGTTGCTGCTTTGAGCTCAGCAAAACTGAAACTTTTCAGGTTTGGAGATTGCAAGATATCTCCTTCGGTTCTAGGGCTTGTTCTGACAGACACAGAAGAGCATTTGCTTCCCATGCTTTGTGTATCATTTGCCTCTGAGCTCATATACTTCGAACTCGTGCCTATGCAAACACCAAACAAATAGCTTGCATATAAAAACACTTTAGATTTCACTTTTTTCACAAAACCCATTTCTCCAAAAGTAGTACAAATGGTTTTGTTGTAAGAGATCAGACAAATGTAAAGATTCTGAATTTCTTGCTTGTATTTTCCTCTGACAACTAAAATGAGCCGTGAATTAGCCAAACACCAAAACGACAGTTTACGGAAACCTAATAATTATTATTTTTTTAAAAAGAAACTAATCATTATCCACGTTAGAAAACCAAACTTTTAAGTTAAGTCCCGGAAAGCCTAACTTCGAATAGAAAAAATGCGTAAAGAATAAATGAACAACAAACCCTAAAGTTAGACCCTACTCTATTGCCGACCAAAATAAATTCAACTCTTCAAACCTCAAAATTAGCTAGTCTTGTAGTACTTGTGTTACTTGAACTCGCAGCTTTAACGTGAACACTCATGCAAATCCCCATGATTTTGAGAGACGTAGGGATCAAAACATGAGGACAAAGAGACTTTGCAGTGTTTTCTAGCTGATAAAAGTACATGTGTTGGGATAGAGTGACAATCCTCTCATATGTTTAGATAGAGTGACCAAAGACCGGAGGAGAAACCAGCTAAGGCCACTTGATTCATGGCTTGACATGAAAGATCTCATAGCAAGAGATATATTCTTTAACACTTTCAAAGGGACTTACAGAAGCGTTTTAGAGATCTTAAGAAGGAACCAAATCAGTAGAAAAGTAATATGAGGAGTTTGAGCGCTTGAGAAACCGGTTAGGGCTCAATGAGGATGAAGAATCCGTCATGGCTCAGTTTGTAGATGGATTACATGATCGGATCAATTGCAAGGTTGTGAGGCAAACTTATGTGGATTTCAAGGATCTATTTAACTTAGCCATTCAAGCTGAACATCATAGTAAGAAAAAGTCTACCAGAGGCCAAACCCAAGCTACGTGGATATCAAACAACATCAACTATAACAAACCAGTGGATAAAAGCAAGTGGATTACTCTGGACAACCGGGCCAAGACTCATCTTAAGTGAGCCAAGTAAATACACCAGAGCTGATCAAAACATGAATGCAAATCCTCAGCGTGCTAGAGACATCACTTGCTTCAAGTACAAAGGCAGAGGGCACATGGCTCGAGAGTGTCCAAACCAAAGAGTCATGTTAATAACTGAAGAGGGTGGATATGAGTCTCATGATGAGTATGAACCAGAGGTACAAGAATAGTAGGAGAGAATGAGTATCCAGACATTGGTGAGGCTATTGTTACCAAACGTGTGTTAAGTGCAATGATCCAACCAGATGAGATCATCCAAAGCGAGAACATCTTTCACACACACTGCACCATTAAAGACAAGGTATGTAACCTTATAATTTATGGAGGATCATGCACTAATTTTTCTAGTACTCACATGGTTAAAAAACTTGGATTAGAAAAGACTAAGCATCTGCATCCCTATAAGTTAAGATGGTTAGATGATAAAGTTGAACTTAAGATTCAAGACCAAATGAGCATTCCACTTATCATTGGTAGATATTAGGATGAATTTGTTTGTGATGTTGCACCTATGCAATCTGGACATGTTTTATTAGAAAGACCTTGGCAATGGGATATGGAAACTAAACATGATGGTATAATTTACATGTATACATTTATGCAGGATAAGTGCAAGATTAGTCTAGCACAACTTACACCATTACAAGTGCATGATTTGAAACTTTAAATAGCTAAAGAAAAGTAGAAAATGCTAAGTCTAACTTTCGTATTCAGCCTAATCATGTAAGGAAGGTTGTTCTAAACACACAATGCTACTAATGATTTTTAAAGAGCTTTTGAGTGCAGGTTTTGGTGAACTATCATTATCACCAGAGATCAGTGAACTTCTTAACTGGTTCAAGGATGTGTTTTTAGAAGAAATTACAGCCGGTTTACCTCCAAATAGACTTTGTACCCGGAGCTGATTTTCCAAACAAACCAGCATACATACTGAACCCTGAGGAAACCAAGGAGTTGGAGAAACAATTTCAGGAGCTACTGGACAAGGGGTATGTGAGGGAAAGCCTTAGTCCTTGTGTTGTTCTTGTACTATTTTTTCCAAAGAAAGATGGCACATGGAGGATGTGTATAGATTGTCGAGCCATCAACAACATTACCATTAAGTAGAGACATTGAATCCCATGGGTTGATGACATGTTGGATGAGTTAAGTGGAACCACTTTCTTCTCAAAGATAGATCTTAAGAGTGGTTACCACCATGTGAGAGAATAAAAGAGATGAGTGGAAGACTGCTTTAAAACTAAGCAAGATCTCTATGAGTGGATGGTGATGCCATTTGGACTCTCCAATGCTCTAGGAACCTTCATGAATCTAATGAACCATTTTTTAGACAATTTACTTGATCATGTATCACATCTTGAGCTAGTATTAAAGACACTTCATCAAGAAAGACTTTATGCAAACCTCAAGAAATGTACATTTTGCACTGATAAACTTGTCTTACTAGGTTTTGTTGTAAGTTCACATGGGTTACAAGTTGATGAATAAAAATTGAAGGCAATGAAGGAATGGCCAGCACCAACAAACATCAGTTAAGTGAGGAGTTTCTATGGTTTAGCAAGCTTCTACATGCAACTTTTAAAGGATTTTAGTAGCATAGCTGCACCTCTTACAGCTGTGGTGAAGAAGAGTGTGGGTTTCCATATGCGAGAAGATCAACAAGAAGATTTCCAGACCTTGAAGGATATACTAACCAATGCACCAGTTCTAGTTTTGCCAGATTTCGATAAGACATTGGAGGTGGGGTGTAATGCATCTGAGATAGGGATTGTGGCATTGTTGACTCAGAGAGGAAAGTCAGTAACTTACTTTATTAAGAAGTTTAGAAGAGCTACACTCAACTATCCAACTTATGATAAGAAGTTATATGCTCTTGTACGAACTCTAGAAAATTGGCAACATAACTTGTTGTCCAAGGAGTTTGTGGTTCACACTGACCAGTCATTGAATCACTTAAGAGATCAAACCAACCTGGAGAAGAGGCATGCTCGTTGGATGGAGTTTATAGAAACCTTTCCATAGATCATAAAGTACAAGAAATGCAAAGTCAACATTGTAGTTGATGCTTTATCTAGAAGGCATGCATTGATAACAACAACGGAAGCTAAGGTGTTGGGTTTTGAGTTCATCAAAGACCTATACATATACGACCCTGAACTTGCTGAGAACTTTTTAGGCTGTGCTAAAGAAGCAAATGGAAAGATTTATACACACAGTGTTGGCCTTGAGACTATGCGAACCAAGCAGAGGCTTCCAGCCGCCAATTTTATACCATTATTTCGGCCAAAAAATGATAAATATTCGTTTTGTCTAGTGGAAAATACTTTGAGTTAATGTCTACATATCATGGGTTCGACAGTCATGTGCGCATTTTATAAACTTTTTACTGTAAAAATATATGTAAATTGGCCCTAAAAAAATTCTTGCTTGCAGCCACCGAATATTGAGGAACGGCTATGTATATACACATGAAAGTTTTCTATTCAGAGGCCGAAGCATGTGCATTCCACAATTCTCACTGGGAGACATTGTGATCTGAGAAGCTCATGGAGAAGGTCTTATGGGAAATTTTAGAGTAGATAGACACTGGCATAGTTAAGGAACATCTCTATTGTGCTAGGTGTGTTACTTGAAAGATGGCTAAGTCAAGAGTGCATCCTCATGGCCTACGCATGCCATTGCCGATTCCTACTACTCCATGGGTGGACATTTCAATGAATTTTGTGTTGGGATTGCCAAAGATTCATCACAAGGATTGAATCTTTGTTGTGGTGGACATATTCTTCAAGATGGTACATTTCATACTTTGTGCTAAAGTGAATGATGCATTCCAAACTGATGTTCTATTCTTCAAGGAGGAGTATGTTTGCATGGAATTCCAACTACAATTGTGTGGCCATGACAGAAAGTTCCTCAGTCACTTTTGGAGGACTCTATGGAATAAGTTGGGGACAAAGCTATTGTTTTCAACTACTTTTCATCCCCAAATGATGTAGCGGAAGCTAATAGAGATATAACTAGTTTCGTTGATTCTAAGAATACCATAAACTAGGGTTTGCTAATATCTTCTCAGTGATTTAACAGAAGCTCTTGGTTTAAAAATACTCGTTCCCATGTTATAAAAACTCGTTTAGCTATGAAAGCTTAAAATTTTATTTAATATCAAAAATTTGTCTACAACTCTAGACATAAAAACTTATATATATGAAAACCAAATAATCATAAAACTATTAAAATCCTTAAGATAACTTCAACTAATTAAGATAAATATCAAAATAAATAATAAACTAGATAACTAAGACATTTAAAATAATCTCTTTGTTTCAATAAGATGTATGTTTTGGAATTTTCAAACTTATTAAAAAAAAAAAAAAATTATCAATGCATTATTTTCCATTGTTAATTATTCCCCATAATTTTCAATCAATTAAATTGTTATAAACACTTTAAAATTAACAATTTACATTAATTAATACATTAAAAATGTAAAAATATATTTTTTTGAAGCTAATTTTTTACTAAAATATTATTCTTTCTAGAACGGATGGAGTATTTCCCAAATATTTTATGGGCATCATTTTTTCCGCGTCGAAAAAGATTCGTTCTTGCATCTTAATTGTGCTCTTCAATTCTAAAATTTTGTCGATAACCAACATATTTTTCTTTTCCTTTAATCTTCCAATGATGGTCTCCTTCCGCTAAGAGAATAATGTTCAAATCTATTATAGCAAAAGCTGCAAAACGCATTACGTGGAATCAAAATTTTGTCCTGATGTGCCCTTTGACAAAATGAGATAAAACCTCCATTATCTCTTTGTTCTCATATAAGATGCCATTAATTTATGCTCCTCACGAGCATGCCTTCTTTAATATGGTTAAGGTAGTGGTACACGTAGATGTCCTTTTTAAAGACCATGCTTTGGCTTTGTTTGAGGCAATGTTCTAAAAATTGATAGACGGTGATTAGACGTTTTATAGGATATTATTATTTAAGCGGGTGATTAGACCAATTTTTTAAATGTCTAGACTGATTTAAAAAAAAAACCGGATTGAACAAATCGTTTCGTACATACCCGACTTGTCGACTAGGCGGGCGCCTAGGCACCACATAGGTCGATTTTTAGAACACTGGTTTCACGACCACATATCTTGATAATTGATCGATGAAATTTATGTTGTCTTTGTTGTAGACATCATAAACTGGATCACTAATAATTATTCTGTAAACTGTTTCTTTACTTTGCACAAACAATTTTTCTTTTGTGGTAAAATAGATGTCTCCGTTCAACATGATCTCAAAATCGTTCTTCGATTAAAAAATCAAAAACACACAGCTCTGATACCATCTGATGTAACGGAATCTAATAGAGATAGAACTAGATCGGTTAATCTAAGAATACCTAGAAATTAAGATTTGAGAATACTCTTCTCAATACTTTAACCAAAAACTCTTGGTTTAGAAATACTCTTTCTCATGCTATAAAAACTCGTTTAACTATGAAAACTCAAAGTTTATTCAATAACAAAAATATGTCTACAACTCTAGGCATAAAAAAACTTATTTATATGAAAACCAAATAATCTTAAAACTATTAAAAATCCTTAAGATAATTTCAACTAATTAAGATAAATACAAAAATAAATAATAAACTAATAACTAAAGAGGAAGAGCCCATCCAACCAGAAGAAGATGGACTTACTTATCAACATGAAGTTGGACCGGCCATTCAAGAAAGTGAAGATTTATGGCCTCTAATTCCTAAACAAGACCAAGTCCATGTACTTTCCATCTTCATCAGTCAACCCACTTGATCAGAAAGCGTCTACATTCATGCTTGGCCAAAGAATCATCCGGTCAAGACTTACCAAAAGTAAAGGAGCGTTTGGAAACCATAGGTAGACAATCATTTGAATATTGACTAACCAATGATCTCATTCTTTGCTTTGTTTTGTTATTTGCATTCTTTGTTTTTCTTTATTTTCTGAATAATTCAAGGCACATATTTAGCCTTTGCATTTAAGTCCTGCGAGTTTGTTTTGTTTCATGGCCCTTTCAATTGCATAGTTGCATTGGACACTATATAAGTCTCCTATAAGCAGACTGTCTTTTTTTACCCTAAATCAATAAACAAAATGAATTTTCTTCTAAAGAAAATGTTGAAACCACAATCAACTTCAACACACGTTTAGGTTTATTTATTTCGGTTTGCTTGTTAATCGCTCTTTCTCTCTCTCTCTAACATGACGCGGAAGTAAGAAGCAAGCGAAGAGAATAAAAGACATAGAGAAATTTAACCAGTTCAGAGCCTCGATATGAGTTACTCTTACGTAAGGGCCAGAGGATTTCAGCAATCCACTATGATATGTGCAACCTCACCACCGAGCTTAGACATAACAATTTTAGCGACCGTGCTCCGCAGGCGGAGTGTTTATCGCGTTAGCTGAGCCCCAGATCAGAATACAATGATGCAAGGAGGAGAGAAAACGTTACAAGTTTATTTCCACAAGTCTCATCCGACTTCGAGCTTATATAATGCTTATAGGATAACTCCTAACCCTAATAGAATAGATCTCTTTCGTTTATTCAATAGGAATATTTCATATTCCTAATGTTATTCAGTTTTGGACCAATAATGTCCAACAAAATCCACCTTGAGTCAACAACTGAAAACATCTTCTAGTGATTGCACTTCGAATCTTTACAATGGCAATGACGAAGCTATCTTCAGGCTTCAATCACCTTCAACAACTCCAAAGCATCGTCGAACTTGTTAACCAGAACAACCTTTGTCAAGACATCAGCCGGATTTCTTGAGGTTGGAATCTTCAGCACCTCCACCTCTCCACAAGCGATCCAGTCTCTGATAAAATGGTACTTTGTAGCAACGTGCTTAGTCCTCTCATGATAGATTTTGTTCTTTCCGAAGAAATCACACTCTACGAATCAGACAATATAGAAACACACTTCTACTTAAATCCGAGCTCCTTCAATAACCCCTTGATACAAAAGCTTTTTTTCATAGCTTCAGAAAATGAGATATACTCAGCGTCAGTTGTCGATAGAGCCACCACATGCTGTAAATTCGACCTCCAGCTAACAGTGTTTCCTCTTACCTTGAATACATATCCAGAAATCAATTGTCCAAGTCAGTTGCGTAATCAGAATCACAGAAACCTTCAAATGAAAACTCCTTTCCCTTTGTATAAGTTAGGCATAACTGAGATGCCCCTTTGATGTATCTCAATAACAACTTCACGACTTCCCAATGCAGTTCCCCATGTCTACTCATAAACCTACTAACCAAACTAAATCCATAAGCTAAGTCAGGTCGCGATCCTACCATAGCGTACATGATGCTTCCTACAGCACTTGAGTACGAAACTGTGTTTGTGTCTAACACCTCAGAATCCTCTTCCACAGAACACAACTTGAAATGTGCTCCAATAGGTGTATTCATCTTCTTTGATTTTGCCATATTGAAGTTTCGTAGAACTTTCTGCAAATATTATGACTAAGACAGCTTTAGTATTCCTTTCTCTCTGTCTCGAAATATATTCATACCAAGAATTCTTCTAGCATTCCCCAAATCGTTCATCTCAAACTCAGAGCTTAGCAAGCCCTTTAAATTCGAAATCTCCTGCTTCTCCTTGGCTGCTAATAACATATCATCCACGTACAGTAGAAGGTACACATATTTTTTCTTAGATACCTCATTCACGTAGACACACTGATCTTGCTCACTCCTCACAAAACCTTGATCCAGCATAAACTTGTCAAACCGTTTATTCCATTGTCTTGGAGATTGTTTCATCCATAGAGGGATTCTTGAGCAAACAAACTTTCTCAGCTCCACATACATCAAAACCTTCAGGATGAGACATGTATATGTCTTCTCCCAAGTTTCCATGAATAAAGACTGTTTTAACATTCATTTGTTCAAGCTCCAAATCAGCATGAACAACTAACGACAACATGATTCGAATTGAGATATGTTTCACTAGAGGTGAGAACACTTCTTGATAATCAATTCATTCACGTTAAGCATAGCCTTTTGCTACTAATCTGGCCTTGTGCCTCTTTGTCTCAACTCCAAGAATTCCTGGTTTCAGTTTGAATAACCATTTACTCCCAATAACCTTTACTCTTTCATGTTTATCAACTATTACCCACGTTTTGTTCTTGTCTAAAGACGTCATCTCTTCACCAGCAGCGACCTTCCAGAGTTTCTTATCTTTACAACTCATAGCCTCATAATGGTCTTTAGGTTCCTCAGCTGTTGTGACACAATGTCGCTTTTCGGTTTTGTAACTTCTGTATGGTGAACTTTGTTTGTCACAATCTCACCTTCGAGGATATACAATCCGTGTATCAAATTTCCTCTCAACCCCAGCCTTCCATTCTTGTCAAACGTGAGCTTAACATCTCTACCACTGTGGTGGAACCCAAGTTTATCAAGTGTTCATGTTGATATCAAGTTTCTTCTCAGATTTAGAACATATCTGACGTTGTTCAACACAGAAATTGAGCCTCCACAAGTATCTAACTTTATAGAACCAATTCCTACAGCCTCCACCGCATGATTATCCCCAAGTAGAATCTGATTTTTTTTTATCTCTGTAAGGTATCAAACCAGTCTCTTTTGGATGTCATGTGGTAGGTACACCCTGAGTCAATAACCCAATTATTTCTTGTATTCAGATCAGAGACGTTCAAAGAGTCAGAATATTGAAGCTTCTATGTAATAACACCCGCTTCAGCTTGTTCCTCTCTGTCAAACTTCTTATTTAGAGCGAAACAATCTTTCCTGAGATGTGCCTCCTTCTTACAGTGCCAACACACCACTTTAGATCTTGATTTTGATCTACCAAGATTATTCTTTTTAGAGTTGTTTCTCCATTCAGACCTTCCTCTATCTTTCATGACTAAACCTTCTCCAGCTTCTTTACTACTCCAACCACTGTCTTTCAACTCTCTTTCTTTATCACGAGTTGCTGCAATCACAGCCTCTAGAGTTATGGCTTCCTTTGCATACTTCAAAGTCTCCTTCACATGGTTGTATCGAGATGGCAAAAAATATAGAAGCAATATAGCTTGCACCTCATCTGTTACCGTGACTCCAACGCTATTCAAATCAGATAATAGCTTCAGGAAGTCATCGATGTTTGAATCAACAGATGTAGCATCATTCATCTTAAAGTTATAGACCTTTAACTGCAGGAAAATCTTGTTTGGCAGAGACTTAGACATATATAGTCTCTACAACAGCGACCACGTAGCTGATGTTGTTGTGCATTGGCTAATTTTCCGTAGAACATAGTCACCAACATTCAGAACAATCAAATTCATGGCTTTCTTTGATTTTTCTACCTTTGAGGGGTCAATATTAGCTGGTGTAGGAGCAGATGACTCTCTTCCTCTTCATTCTCTTCCTCCTTCGATTCAGATTTAGCAGGTTCTCGAAGTAGCTTCTCATCCATGAGAATTTCCTTCAAATCCAAGTAACTAAGATGCGGGAGCATGCGTATCTTCCCCAACATAAAATCGCCAGACCCATCAAACCGATCAACCTCTATGCGTGTATTAGACATCCTAACATGATGCTCTGATACCACTTGTTGAAACCAAAATCAACTTCAACACACTTTAGGTTCGTTCGTTTGTTAATCTCTCTCTCTCTAACTTAACGCGAAAGTAACAAACAAGCAAAGAGAATAAAAGAAACAGAGCAATTTAACCAGTTCAGAGCCTAGATATGAGCTATCCTTACGTCTAGGCCAGAGGATTCCAGCAATCTTCTATGATATGTTCAACCTCACCACCGAGATTAGACACAACAGCTTTAGGTAACTGATGCAAGGAGAAGAGAAAACGTTACAAGATTACTTCCACAAGTCTCATCTGACTTCGAGCTTATATAATTCTCTTAGGGTAACTCCTAACCCTAATAAAATATATATTTTTTCCTTTATTCAATAGGAATATTTCTTATTCCTAATGTTATTTAGTTTTGGACCAATTATATCCAACAGAAAACATAAGTTTTCTCTTGTAAAAATTGTTACTTTTGCCTTGTTGAGACCAGTACCTCCACAGCTTGAGAGTGTGTGTTGTATCATAAGTTCTTCATCCCTCGTGTGGTGCACTTCATTCCATCATCATCATCATCAGATCACTTTCATCAAACCGGTTTCATTTGGTCGATTAGATCGAGCATTGGACCACCCTCCTATTGATCTGGTCATCACTTTGTTACAAGAGTTGTGTGGAGCCTTTGATAGCTTAGGCTTACATCAAATCTCGACAGTGTTTTACTGAAAAAATCTTGTAACACTAAAATCGGAAACACGTTAAGAAACAACTTTCTTAAAACTAAATGAAGCTCGATGTTTTTACGAAACTACCTTTGGAAAATCAAATAAGATCATTTGAAAAAAACAACGGTAGACGAAGAAGACCAAAAAGGAGCCTCCTTTATCCTCTATCCTCTCCTTTCCCAATTGTGGTAGTACTCACCCACTTGTTCCCCTCCTCGTCCAAGTAAGATAGTATGTGCTTACTTGTGCACCTCCTTTCCTAAGTATGTTAGTCCTTGACCACTTATACCTCTCCTCGCCCAAGTGTGTAAGTCCTCGCCAACTTGTGCCCCTCCTCTCTCAAGTGTGGTATTCCTCGCCCACTTGTGCCCATTTTTGCCCAATTGTGCTTCTTGTCTCCCAAGTCTCTTCTTTGCTTCGATGTTCTTGTTAAAGTTCCATTGACGATTGAATCATACGGTAATTAGATTCAAGCTAAAAAAGTTCCACAACTGTGAGTCAGATATGGCTATTCTTAAACGCCTAATAACTTTTCGACAAATACAAAATGGACTTAATATTTTCCTAAAACCAACGGTACAAAGAGAACAAAAACCAAAACTCAGTCACCCACAAGTTTCATATTACTAAAAAATTTATACAAAATAGTCTTCAAAAAATATCATAAATTATAGAAACAGTCAATGGAAAGCAAGATCGTTATTGTTCAAAACGACTTGGCAATACAAAGAACATGAATGAGGAAAACATACTTCTCTTAACAAATAGTTACAAGCAATACACTACTTCAATATGAAACACCTCTTGGGAAACCTAACACGGAATGTGTCTTGTATGAATTGTCCTCTACAATTTGCATAAAACCTTCACGAGTTGTACGAAAAATCTTTCGTAAAAGCTTCACATGTTGTACAAAACAGCTCTCATATAAGCTTCACAACTCGCATGAATTAGTTTGCAAGAAAATGAGACCTGCATCACATGGAATAACGACCAGAGACAAAGAGAGACTTTCGTCTACATGAAACATTCTCGAAACATTATGCAAAGCTTCTTTCGTAAAACTTGCATGAAACATCTTTCGTATAGCCAGACCGAGTATATGAAACAAATTTTGAAAAAACAAAAAAGGTTTCATATAGCTTCAAACAAAGCTATAAAATTTGTCTTTCGGATATAAGGCCAATCGATCTCTTTCAGTGTTACGATCAAGCATATCTCTGCCCTCAACCTTATGGCTCATTGATATACCATGGTTTTACTAATTTTTGACCATGTTATAAGTCTTAGTTAGAGTCTATTATATGTGTTTGGAGTTCTTTTTAGAGTAGTTTCAGTTCTATGTATGTTTTGGGAAATTTTGGAAGTTTTGGGCAATTTTGGAAGTTTTGGACAATTTTGGAAGTTATGGAACAAGCAGATCCGTCAGAAGTTTAGCAACGGATGGAGATCTTCCAACTGATGGATGAAGCTCATATTTTGACACAATATAGAGGATTGATTTAGCTTTCTAATGCCACCGGTTTGAGATCAATCCATGGTCTTGATCAAAATTTATGCTCGTTGCAACCGTTCAAAACTATAAATACTAGTTGAAATAAGCTTTTGGATTTAAGATATTTAGAGCGATTTGAAGTGATTTATAACCTAGGTTTCATGGAAACTCTGGTCAATGTCCGTTTCCTGTTTCAGAAACATTTCGGAATCAGAATCTCTTGGAAACTTGAAGAAACTCTTAGGAAACGCGTTTCTTGAAAATTTCATTTTGAAAACACGATGGAAACTTGCGTTTCTAATTTGGAAACTCGCGTTTCTAATTTGGAAACTCGCGATTATGATTGGAAACGCGAAAAGAATAACTATTTTTCATTTGATGTTAGTGATTACATGTTTATTTATTTATATTTTAATATTATCTTTCGATATTTGGTATAATTATTTGATTTGGAATGAAGTCGGCTCCATAGTTTTATCGAATGATAACATGTGTTAGTTTTTAATTATTAATTAGAATTTTTATAAAATGTACAAAGAAAAATAACACTTATGTTATTTGATTTTCTCTCTTAGATAAATCAAACAAAAAAATTAAACTTAGATATATATATATATATATATATATATATATATATATATATATATATATATATAAAACGTTTCCATTTTTAATTTTTTAAACATTACGTTTCCATGTTTCGTCTCCATGTATTTGTTTCCGATTCAGTGCATCCTAACTTATAACTTTTCTTTGTGATTATTGCAAAATGTCAACAATCGCTATCAACCACATAGCTACGTTTGCAAATGATATCAGAAAAAACAATCATGCCCTTAATCTTACTGTGATACAAACATAATCCAAATATGCCTAATGATAAACATATAAATCAATCCACCGACTGGGATAACCGAATGGTTGTAAGTCGCTTATTCATTTTGTTGACAAAAATATAATTCAATAATTCAGCCAGATCAATGCTAAAAAAACTAGCTGGCTGCTGATGCTGCTGCTAAAAGATCCTCCCATGTGACTAATTTTTCTCTTGGTTTATTTCTCTCAATACCCAATTGTTTTTCTTTGGCATCAATCTTCTCCCACCCACTAAAGTCTACCATCTTCACCTCTTTCTTCTCAAGCAACTGCATGAGTCCCTTGCTTCCTACTTTTTCGCTCTTACCAACACCTTCTTCAATGTCTTGGCTTATGCTACCAACCTGCAACACATTTTTTTAACCTCCCAATCTCATAGCTTAAGAATATTAGTGGACAAGTCTGTGTGCTCACTGTTTCTTCTGCGCAGTAAAGATTTGTGGCAATTATGCCCACCGGTCCTCTTTTGAGCCATCCACATACGTATAAACCTGGCTCTGTCTGTGAAATGCCTCCATTTTCACTAACCACTCGACCTCTTACATTCGGGACAGTACCTTAAAACATAACACAAAAATCAGAAGAACCCAACATATTTATTTCTCATAGACATTATTCCAACAAAGCTTTCATATTAGACACACCTTTCTTGTGATCAAAGGGTAAACCGTTGATTGGAACCGACTTGTAACCAATGGCTTTCAGCACCATACTGCAAAAAATTAAGCATCTTTCATTCAAGTTTGATGACTGAGAATCTTTCATCAAAAATAATATTTTATTACCTGCAGTTAATATCCTCAAACTCTCCTGTACCAACTGCAATTTGCTTTCCGCTTCCAATACCTACATGTGCCCAGACCCCAGAGATACATGATGAATGATGGATCAAGTGTTTACACGATTGTATCCTCAGCAATTACTAATTCATTGTAAACAGCTGAGCTAAGAAATAAACAAGATACGATTATATAGTTTCACCTTGAGGTGCACTTACTTTCAAGAATGGTTTTCTCCAAGTTTACACCAGAAACATGGCACTTGCTTTCATCTGACTCTAAGAACCGGTCAGGTTGCCGGAAGAAAACAAAGTGAAGCTCTCGTTGACCTTCGGATATTCCTGGTGCTGCTGCAGCAGCCTTTGACAGTAATTCATAGATCCTCTTCCTGGCTCTACTGCTTTTCATTTCTTCCTTTGTAGATAAAAAAGTTATATTACAATCTTTCTAAACTGCAAAAAGACAGTTGAAATCGGTAACACAAGTACCTCATCAGCAGGAGTTACACTCAAGTCCGTTTCCTTTATTCGAATGTGCAAATTCTTAATCCCTGCATTATAAAGATGTGCGTTTATACTGACATACTGTAAGTGGGAAAATAACAAACATCAATGACCAACAAAAAACATTACAAGATATTGAACATCATAAAAAGAAGATAACCTAAGGTCTGATTCTATCTTTCTTTGGAGAGGCCGGTTAATCTCCGAACTCATTTATCAAAGGTACTGTAAACTCCAATTGATACAAAATAAAAAAATGTTTACGCAGGCACACTTCCCCTTACACAAACAAGCTGCAAAATAGGATATGTCGAAAATCATATCTACTCACACTCTCGCAAAAGTAGCAGCAGCACACACACCAGATGGTCCATACCATACTAAAAAATCATATAGTTAAATATAGTTTCTAGTGATCATCTAACACCCCCATCCACACGATTTGGTTGCTATGTTATTTCCTCTACCGAAAAAAAGTCCACTATGCGATGCTTTATATATGCAACACACCTAGAACTTCTCGAAGCTCTTTAGCAGTCAATGCTGCTTGAACTGGCCCCCGTCTTCCAACAAGATACACCTTCCTGTAGACGTTCCGATTTTGAAATAGGAACTATTGTTGGTTGTAAGAAAGATGGAATGCAAAAGAGTATAAGTTGTGGACCTTATAGAACTTTCTTCCAGTGCAGATAAAGCATGTCTAGCTATATCAGTCGACGCCAACTCTGTTGTCGGTCTCAAGAGAATACGAGCAACATCTAGAGCTACATTACCCTTAAATTTGAATGATTATTATGTCAGAGAAGTCCTAAGAAATGAATTTACACGTACATTTGGTACTCGTAGAAACTAAATCGCCTTTGAACAAATGAAGATCGCAAACCATATATTATATTAGAGAACCTGGCCAAGAATAACAGCTGTGTCAGAGCTTTTCAAGTCAGGTTTCAAACTGCTGTAGTCGGGATGCCCATTATACCACCAGACGAATTCTCTTGCAGAGTATATACCTCTCAAACTCTAACCAAAGTCAATCAGCAACAAGTACAAACAACCAAAACCCAGTGACGCCACATGAAAACACTTATAATGGGCATACCTCACCTGGAATGCCAAGATCTTTGTCACTTTCAGCACCATATGCAAGTACAACCTGAACAGACATTCTTACAATAATAATAATAAGTTGAATGTTCTCAATCAACTTGTTGCTGAACGTTGACGCTATGACTTACAACGTGATACAAATCCCGCAGCTCAGAAAGTGATAAGTCGGAACCAAGCTTTACATTCCCATAGAAAGCGCAACGCTCGTGTTGTGCCACGCGAGAAAACTGATTAATGACAATCTATTGAAAGAAAAAAAAGATATTAATGACCTCACTGGAGAATGTTATCTCTCTAAGCAACAAAGAATAAGCCAAGAAAAAAATGAAAATTCAAGTAGTAGACCTTAGTTTCAGGATGATCAGGGGCAACCCCGGAACGAACAAGTCCAAAAGGTGTGGGCAATCGATCAATCATATCAATACGTGCTCCTTCATGTGCCTTTAATAACTGATCACAAAGAGGTTAATTGGTAAGCATTAATCAAATCAAAATTTCTTTTGGCTGATATGTTTGGGACACATACACTGCCCACTCACAAACAATGATATGTGTTTTCTTTATGGTAGCTATCAACCAAAGTTGCAAAGAGAGAGAGAGAGAGAGAATGAAGAACCTTGTCGGCAGTATAGAAACCAGCAGGTCCACTGCCAACGATGCAGACGTGCAGAGGACGGGAGGAGAAGCATCTACTTACCAACCGTCGTGCTATAGACATAGTCATTGGCCGGAGTGCCCGATTACGCGCCGGTGAAACGTTCCTCGCGGATGCTCCGCCGCGACTACAACTTATCCGGGCAAAAATTGGGTTTTTGGTGTTAATTCAGTTCAAAATTGATGATTAAACCTTAAATCTATCATATTTCGTTACAAATAACAAAGTAATCAAGTCAAAATAGAGCAAATCGCCCGAAAATATGATGTATTTGTGTTGAAGAAAAGAAATGGAAGCTGCTGCGAAAATTAGGGGTTGCAGACATAAAAGAGGAAGACGAAGTGAAAATTACCTCTTTCCCCTCAGTAAATAAAACGGAAAAAAAAAACACAAAGCAACAGTTTCCAGTTTTGACCCGTGACAAATAGCCAAGGCGGGTTAACTAACCGCCGGATTTTTTGGCAATTCTTCTTATTAAGCCCAATAGGCCTAAAGGAATTGGTACAAGATTTGAAAGTCAAAGCCATAAAACAGAGATTTACACAAGATAAAATAATAAAGCTTCTGAAGCCGTTGGCTAGCCACGCGTAGAAGAAAGAGGCTTCCAGGAACACGTGTCTTTCTCTACCAGGACGGCGAAACTTAGTCTTCCCGAAGTCTTCTCCGTCGCTTATCACCGCCACAGTCTCCAATCTCTGATAATCTTTAACTCCAATCTTCATGCACCAATTCAAGCAGTCTCTCTTCGATCACCAACTTTTTTCGATCTCCAGTCTTCCTCAACACTCAGATGGAGCGCACCCACGTCCTCGGCGTAACTTTGACCTGAAGATCTTAACTCCGTACACTAAGGATTACGGAAAAAAAAGCAAGCATGATATTACCCAACTAGAGTGGTGATTTCGAAAGGAGTTGGATCAGTTGGAATGAGAAAAATCACAGAGAGCTACTCGTATGAACTCCGAACAAGAAGTCGGAAACTTTATTGAATCAACTCAAATCCTTAATACATAAGAGTGAAAACTAGAGTTGATTTGAGTTGAATACACAACAAAATCGATCATGTGGATCGAAAGTTACAAAAAACAAAACAAAAAAAAACACTCTTCTTCTCTCCTTAAAGATCAGAGTGAAGATCAGAGGAAAGAAGACAAAATGAAAAGTGAAACTATAAATAAATCATATCTCTCTCTAAATCTCTTCCCTTGTGAAAGATCAAAATGTGTGAACAACAGAGAGAAAATTTTATCTCTCTACAGAGAAGAGAGAGCATTCCATAACTAACCGACGGACTACATCACATTTATGTTGGTTGTGATAACTAAATATGTTTTTTTCTTTGTCAACCCATGTAACATTTCATAAAGGCCATAGGCCACATTTTACAAATGGAATCAGGTCTATCCCTTTACAAAATAAGTTCACCCCTTAAGCCCAACACATAACTAAACTGAACAAAAGAAAAACAGTTGTCCTTCCACTCATCTTGAAATTAGGCATTAAGGATGCCACATGTTGTACGAAGGGGAGAAGTTTTACAGTCGCCGGAAAAGTCACGGACTCACTTCCCGGTAATTCAAACTGAACGATTTTGGTACCGTATTATAACATGTAGTTTGATTCCATTTGATTGCTGAGAGAAGTCAAATAGTTAAGGATGTTATCCGCGAGGGCTATTTGATTCCAGCTTGATTCCATTTGATTGTGAATTATTCATGGACAAATTGATGAGAGTAAAGAATACAAAGTGTTTATAAAAGAATTATATTAGACTCTCATAAAAATAAAGTATAAGATGCATAGAATTATATAATGAACGCTCAAACCTAATTTCCTAAACTAATATGGAATAGTATATTAGATAAATGTTAACTTTCTATTCTTCTTGTTCTTTCCAAATTTCTCTAAATTCGTCTCGATCTTCTGGATCTTTCCTTATCTTCTTGTTTTCCATAATATTGATATGGTCGATCTCATCGATCTCCCAATACCCTCCCGCAAGCTCATACGTGGTAACACGTGTGAGATTGGACAAATCTTCAAAATATCATCAATATACCCAGCTGTGAGGTAATGAAATCGACGTTTATACTCGATCGTAGAGTCAAATCGGCTGCAACACCCGGCTGTCGGGTCATCGACGTTTATACCCGATCGTAGGGTTCTTCAAATAATAGGGGACAAAACTCGCGATTGTGAAGTCCATGAATAATTCACAATTACGAAGTAGAAAAACAACTCACCAATGCGAGAAGTCAAATAGTTAAGGATGTTATCCGCGAGGGCGAAAAAGAACATCAACCTGAATGAATCAATCAATATATTCATGTTCAAAGAAATCATATATAACCATCTTCATCATTGACAATTATGTGAGTAAATCATTTGAATCTATGATTAAACTCACGGTTAATCGGAAAAATCAAATCACTGTCACCAATAAAGAGAACCAAGCACAATCACGTTGTTTATTCATGATTCTTATGCTCCAAGAAACTAGCAATATGCTAGTCACTACGTAACTTGTAAGCCACCAACAAAACAAGACAACAACATTCTTCATTCGTAAATCACCTATTGCCACCAACATGCTTCAGCGTAAGCCACCAACTCTTTTTTTTTCTAATTGGAAGAAAAATAAATTTCGATCCACATGTTTTGGATCTTAGCTCTGATACCATGACAAATTGATGAGAGTAAAGAACACAAAGTGTTTATGGAAGAAGATGCATAAACTTATATAATGAACGCTCAAACCTAATTTCCTAAACTAATATGGAATAGTATATTAGATAAATGTTAACTTTCTATTCTTCTTGTTCTTTCCAAATTTCTCTAGTTTCGTCTCGATTTTCTAGATTTTTCCTTATCTTCTTGTTTTCCATAATATTGATATGGTCGATCTCATCGATCTCTTAATATGTAGCTTGATTCCATTTGATTGCTTCTCTTTCACTTCGCCTCTGCCACTCAAAGTCTTCATCCTTCTTGTCGGATATGACGTACTCCAAGAAGCTTCGACTGATTTAGATACAGCTTTTGTCAAAACACCTACTTTTTCAAAACAAGCTTAGACTCTTCTTAAGTTGGGCTAAATCGTGAAGACAATCATGCTAATCTCATTACTTCATCTCTTAAGAACACTTTGCCTAACTGTTAAAGAAGCAAAGTTTGATTTCATTAGAAAATGAAGGTTGAGGATGACCAACTGAAAAGAAGAAAAGCTAAAGGGACAACATGGATAAAATTGAATAACAGAGAAAAGAAGCTTAAAGCAAATTCGAACCAAGTTCGGAACTTTATTGTTCAATCAAAAACTGAGAAATAATATAAGAAGATGAAGTAGCTGCTCTGTTTGGATCGAAAATCACAACAAAATCACCTAACAAAAGAAAAATCTGATATACGGAAGAGAAAATTGATCTACAGATCGAAATATATTACAAACAAAAAGATCAAACTTAGTTTTTCCCCCTCTGAATGATTTAGATGTGGTAAGAGGGTAGACAAATTTTTCTCTCTCTAAAGAAGAGAGAGAAAGTGCTCAACTAAATATGTTATATAATCTTATAAATACGATTTAACCCTTTTCAAAAATCCCCGAATATAGCCCAATTTTTTCTGATCTTTTACTAAGGTCCGGGTCAATCGCACTCCCCTTAACGATTTTCTGAACATAAGTCATTAGGTATTTTCCTGCAACAATAAAAATTTTAATTTAAATATTGTTTAAAAATAAAACTATGTTAATATTCTAAATTTTATTATTTGTATACTAATATTTTAATATAAATTATAATTTTGTTAAATATAAAATTAAGTTAAAATAAAATTTTGATTTATCTTAAATTCTATAAGAAAAGATATATATATATATATATATATATATTTAATATTGATACAATTTTTTATAATTTTGAAATAAAAACTAAATAAAATTTTAAAAATTTGTAGATATCAAACAAATGATGTTACAATTATATGTAACTTATACTATATCATATAATATTTTATATACAATAAAATTTATAACAATATGATTTGAAACCATATCTTATAATTTGACATAAGAGTTGGGAACAAAATTGAAATTAAAAGATAAGAATTTAGCGAGTTTTAATTATAATTAACATAAACTAAGATTGAAATAATAATAATTAATAATATTTTTAAGAAAACTAATCATGCATTAGTCATGTTAGCAAGTTTAAAGAAACTAATCTTTGGTGGCATTTGAACACATTTGAATCATGGTATGATTGGAACGATTAAACTATATATCTTTCATATTTTATAACGATTGTTGATTATTTTTATCTTCATTTCTTTCACTGTTTTCTGCTCCTTCTCGACATATGTTCAACTTACTTTTTGGCTCTCGGCTCGAACACGTTTTGGTATTAGAAAAAGGAAAATTGGGCTAGATAACTACAAACAAAGCATAATTAAATATCTAACAAAAAAAAGTACCTTCATTATTTCTGTTTATATACTATATTGTTCCTAGTATTCATTTAATGAAAGATTAAAATACTCTTTTCTTCTTCGATCCCACCACTCTTTTTTCATCCTCACCATCTCGCATTCCGTCACAGCTACAGTATGATCATCACCACTTCCACATTGCGTTTGTATTTATCGCCTCCTTAGGCACTACCTCTTTTTCTATAATCAATATCTTTTTCTTTTCATAATCATTATACTTCATTCATACTCTCATTCATCACTGAGCCACCATCACCATAGCCACCACAACCACCTCTAAATCCATAATCTCTACTACTTATATCGTTTTTACCGCTACATACGTCGTCACCACTTCTGAAATCTACAGACCACGACGGTGTTACAGTCAAGGCGTCCTCGTTTATGCTATTTAAACAATATGTACTATAATATTTCGTTTGTTACTATTCTATTTTAATAATAATTCATATTATGTACTATGTGCATATTTTGATATTTGGATTAGGGTTTATATTTTCTTTTAGGGTTTAGTAACTACTATTTTGGGTTTAGTTTATGGAAGGTTTAAGTATACATTAGGTTAAGCATTACCTCATTTTCTGCAATCATAGAGATTTCAAATTTTAACAATATTTACTATGATATTTCGTTTGTTATTATTCTATTTTGATAATGTTTCATATTATGTACTATGTTCATATTTTGATATTTGAGTTAAAATTTATATTTTATTTTAAGGTTTAATAATTAGTGTTTTGGACTTAGTTTATGGAAGATTTGGGTTGACGTTAGGGTAAGCATTACCTCTATTTATGCAATTATAGACTAATATGAATTATACCATTTAGAATTTTATATTCTATTTATATAATACTACCATAATCACCATTATCGTCGATGCCATAAACATCATCACTAACAATAAATTTTATTCTACTTTTTATTTAAGTGACAAATGTTTTTACTATCAACCGGCTTAGAAAAAGAACAAAAACGGAAGAAAATAATAAGAGATCTAATAATGTCAACATCAATGCTATATTCTTAATTTTACTCTCAAAATTGACTATTACACAAATTAACCCTTAAAAAAAGAAGTAGAAAAATAAGAAATGTAGCACTCATTTTCTTTGTTTGTCTAATTTTATATGGTCCTGATAATCACAAGGTTTACTTTTCCATAAAGTCGACTAACAAAACTATCTTTGCCTACTACGACTTTTTAACGAGTCTTGACGTATAAAGTAGTCAGTCCACGAACGAGTAAACAACAAGTATCATGTAGTCTGTAGTAGTTGTAACAATATGACTAATATTAATTCTTAAAATGATATTTTAATTAAAAAAAGAGCCAAATATTTCAAAATTATTATATTTTTGGTGGAGACACAAGTTGAGAGATGAAAGAAAGTGATTGGATCATGTAGGGTCAACGATCCTGAAAACACCACCCAAAGACTCTTTCCATCCCTTTCTCCGTTGGCAACTTACCAGCCATTCACATATGATTTTGTTCCCATCTAAATCGAACAATTTTAATTATAAAATGAAAATAGGCATATAGACTTTTCTTGGTAAAAATAACAATCTAGTTAGGAAATAATATGTCTCATAATAAACAAGTGAAACAAAGACGAGAAGACTTATCAACTTACCTTTCATACAAGTAACCAAATAATAACAACAAACAAATTCTTTTTTGACGAACTTATCAAAGAAACAACAAATCATCGAATTGCACAAGTCAATATCATTTGTCCTTATTTCAATCTCCCTCCCGACAACAAAAGATCTACATAATAAATTCCATCTATCTTTTATACATTCTCACAACTTCACCCCCTTACTCTTCAAAATGTATCGTCCAAATAATGATCGATACTCACAATATCGGTTTGTCCATCAGCTCGTTGTCGGCTGCGATCCTTCCCAACCCACGGCCGGTTATCCTTCCGAACGATCCAATGCTTGAAAGACCCATGAAACTGCTGCTTTCTTCGCCAAGGTTTATCGATCTTCTATGCTTTCTGAGTTTTGAGGAGTTTAAATCACCTGCCTCACGATCAACAACTTCATCTTGGCTCTTGCTCTTGTCGTTGTTGATGTTCTGGGCGACTACTAACCGTCCGATGACACTTCTACAGAACGGGCACACCGGTGGAGTCACGGTTGAGGTCGTTGGGTTTGGTTTGTTGTGACAGCACAGTGCAAGAGTGCATTGCGCACACATTTGGTGACCACAGTCTTTGACTTCAATCGTGCATACTTGCTCAAAGCAAATGCAACACAGTTCCGAGTCACTCATCTGTAAGCAACGTTTTATACCGTATTAGTATTAACATTTACGTATTATCAAACAGACAAGCCTTATGTCAAGTAAGCGGGTGTGATAGTACCTCAGACACGTTATCATCTGAGGCAGTGTCAGAGAAAAATGGTGATGGTAAGGAGTAAGCAGTTCCTTTGAGGATGGTTTCCTCTCTTTCTCTGTTAGCATCCATCAGAGCCTGTTCTAAGAGCAGCTTCGCCTCGTCATTAAGCTCGCTGATGAATTTTAACGGAGATGGCCAGACCAGAGGCTCTGCAGAAGACGGGTTAAGCAACGCTCCACATGCTCCGTGCTTGTGTTTCATGGCAACAACATAAGGTATCCGCCTGAAAGATGATTTCAAAGATTCAAGTTAACCCTCTACAAGATGATAAATGACTGCTGAAATGATCATAACACAAGATTGCGTTTTGGAAAGTAGCAATAGAGAATGTATCTATACCCAGAAGCGTCTCTTTGAAGACGGTCAGCACCCCAAGCAAGCAATTTTCTGACACAATCGATAGAACCGCTTCTTGCAGCCAAATGAAGAGGTGTGCTTCCTGGAGACCTGTTTAAACAAAGATTGAACGATTAGTCCCAAAAGATTGAAACTTTGATTTTTCAAATGAAAAGGATTTCATTACCCATATAGGCTAGTAGAAGCACAAACAAGAGAACCACTATCCAACAGAACATTCACACATTCAGGGCGTCTTTGCCGGGCAGCTAGATGCAACGGTGTTGCGCCTTTGTCATCTCTAATATTCACAAATCGCGCATATCCCCTGATAAAAAGTGTAAACTTTGATTAAGGAGTTCGAAAAAAAAACTGATCAAGTAAAGAGAAGAGACCCACCAATGAACAGCAACGGGACTTGATTGAGCAGCAGAGAGAATGGCTTGAACACAGTCAGCGTGTCCATAGTAAGCTGCGTAGTGCAAACATGTTCTTCTATTAACAGAATCAAACATCAAAACCTGCAGATTGATTCCTCTATCAACCACAGAGACTTCAAGAAGGTAGAATATTAAAAGAAACGTGTTCTGAGCTTACATTAGCTCCAACTTCAGCAAGCTTCTTGACACAAGAGATCCTTCCATACATAGCAGCCAACATTAACGGAGTCTACAAAAATTCGCAATCAGGTCAAAAAGTATTCAGCAAAATACAACCAAATCAATGTTATTTTCAAACCTGCTTGTGACGATTCAACACATCAGGAATCTTAAATAGTTCCAAAAGCAAGGTCAAAATCTGCAATAACAGGAAACATCAGAAACGACTCCGAAGATATTCCGGCGAGATCTCCGAGAAAACTAGTGAAACGAACCTCTATCTGGCCACTAGCAGCAGCGACGTGGAGAACGGAGTGACGATCATAAGGAGTGGTCTCACGCAACAGACTCGGATCCGCCGTCATCACTCGACGTACAGTAACGATGTCGCCGCACTGCACGGAGGCGAATATACCGTGCTCTGGTCTCGTTCCACAGCTCATGCTCTGCCCCATCTCAGTTAGGAGGATAGGAATCACGACACCGTCTGCCACCGGGGAAGCGCTCCGGCGTGAGAATAAAGCGCAACGGTGAGGCAGAACGGTGGTTGGAGCTTCTTGGGATTTGCAATGGAGAAGAAGAGGGAAGTTTCCCTTTTATGTACAAGTTGATAGGATTGAGATATTAATTTTTAAATTGTTTTTTAAAAGAGAGAAACGGAGACGACGACTCTATTGGTGTTGGAGTTTGAGGATGGCCCAACGGGCAGCATTTTTTTAATTTGCCCGTGTCAGTTTGATT
The DNA here is from genome assembly GCA_905132885.1 of Moricandia moricandioides. Lineage (NCBI taxonomy): Eukaryota > Viridiplantae > Streptophyta > Magnoliopsida > Brassicales > Brassicaceae > Moricandia > Moricandia moricandioides. The sequence continues at coordinate 107,847 of CAJHQQ010000115.1, read as the reverse complement.
ACAGTTACTCGGGCAGCTTGTCAGATATTTTCTCTCCTCTTTTTTTTTTTTGTTTTGTTTATGACAAATATTTTTGAATGGTTTTCGGTTCAAATCACAAATGATTTGCTATTAAGAAAATTAGAAATGTTAATGCACATATGATCTACTGAGGCTGGGGCAAATAAAGACAATCTGAAAATTTGAACTGAATCCAAACTAATAAAAATGAATCTAAATCGATCCAAACCTGATATAAATACCAAATGAATCTTGTTCTATGGTATTTTGGATTATGAGTTTTATCCGCACCAAACTCAAACTCAAATAGATATCTGAAAAGATATGAAACTTCAAAATCCAAAAAGAAAATATATACTCTCTCTGTTTCATGTTAAATATCACTTTAGGTTTACTTTTTGTTTCAAAATAGTGTCATTCTACAATTTCAATGCAATTTTGTACATTAAATTTATTTTTTACTTTTCTAAATAACCAATAAATTTTTATTTAAATTATTTTTATTTAATTAGTCATGCATTAAATAGGAATATATTAGTCTATTATACAATGTTTTTAATTTCCATGAAAAAAATCAAAAGGCCATTTATAATGAAACAGAAGGAGTACCAAACTCAATTTCAATCTCTAATATATATCCAAAATGCGTAAGAATATTATTGAATACAATAAATAATTATCTATTACATAAATAATTAATTCAAATATTCAGTCTAATATATATATATATATGGTATTTAATCAAATATTAATGTTTTATGTTTTGACAATTGCATCTAAATTTAATTAAGAATAAGTTTGCTTCTAAAGTTTAAACATTTTTATTTTTTATAAAGAAAACTATAGAGTTGCTAGTTATTAATTTTAATTTATTAACACTTTATTATGTATGATTTTAGTTTGTACAAGGTTTTGGATTGTCATGAATTATGATATGTATGATGTTGTCATGTATTGTACAAAGATAAGAATTGTACAGTTGATAGACGAGTCTTCAAAAGTTATTTTGAACGACAATAATATGGTTTGAGAAAGTTGCATACATAATATTTTTTTTGAAAAGATTGGAAATATATTGAGCTTAATCAAGTAAAAACTAATATTTTGTAACCGATAACCCGATTAGCATCAAAAACCAAAAATATTTGAGTTCAACCGAATCTTGGACATGTAACTAAACCTAAACCGAACCCAAATAAACATGAATTAAATGCGACCTGAATTAGGTTAGGACTCCGATTACTGAAAAATCATATTTCTGCCATTTTAAATATTTTAAATATATTTTTTCTAAATAACACAAAATAGTTATTATAAAATAGCCCACAATGAAAAAAAATCATAGAATAGCATTCGTTGAAAAGAAAAAAAAACTAAAATACTCTTAAAAATAATACATTTGATATACAAAATATATAAAAAATATATATAATTCATACCCTAAATGCTAAACTATAAATTCTCACTCCTTAATTTTTTTTTTTTTGAATAATATGTAAAATATATTCAAAGAAAACTAAATTTTGTAAAAAGAGTGTATGTTTTTCACCATGTGGTGGCTTTAATAGACAGAGTAAAAACTGTCGGTTAAAAATATAGATTCTATTCTATTACTCGAAACCTGTGTTGCAAAAGGTTTTGATATTTTCGATCTCCCATTCCCGAAATTGATAACCATATTTTCCGTACTTGTCTACCAATCATCCTAACTACTCCTAGAATTTAAATCTTAATTCATAAAAAATAGGAGTATATGTATTTATATTTTTTAATGAATAATATTTTGTAATTTTTTTCTTTATATGCTATTTTGAAACAAACATAAAAACTTGTTTTATTGTTATCATATGATATTTGTCTATTTTTAATCTAACAAACAATTTTCCATGTGTTGCCAATATTTTTATCTTAGTTTTTATTTATTTTTGATAAAGCTAAACTAGAGGAAGACAAACACGAAATGCACATATAGCAAAAAAAAATTAAAGACCAATAAAATGAAAATGTATTAGATAAAGATTATAAGAATTTCTAAAAGAAACTTTTAGCACAAAAAAACACAAATAAATGAAACAGTTCTTAGCTACTAATTTTTTTTGGTTATAAGAGAACATTCCGCACCAATGGTATCATGTTCTTAGAATATGAGACACCAATTACGTTAATTCTCCATTTTTTTATTATATCTCCATATATCATATAGGTAGACACCACTTCATCTCCTTTCTTAATCTAATTGTAGGTTTAGAGTATGCTTGAACAAACTTCAGTAAGAAAAAGTTTGCCATTGGCCAATTTTGTCTTCTAGTAATTTTCTTCTGCTTCAAAACTATTGTGAGAAAATGACTGTCAACAATGCAAAACATTTATATATATATATATATATATATATATATATATATATATATTCTATAGTTGTTTATGATTTTTTTAATTTTATTTTATTCATGTTTTCTGTGTTACCATTACTCTAAACATACAAAGATATTAAGTTTTTCAATTTCATTTTAAATAATGATTTAATAATTATAAAATCAAACTCGATATCTTTTCGAACATGAACCAGAGCATGTAACATAGATGATTCATACAATAATAAAAAAAAATCCATGGTTAAATTTTAGTAATGATAAATTTTTGTATAAAAACATATTTACAAATCACTAAAACAGCCTGAAACCTTTCTAAAGAGACGTCTATATTATATTGTAATTAATAACATTAAACTTTAAGTTTATAATGCTTGAATATATACTATAAATGATTAAATACTTATACATCAAACGAAAATCAGATCTGAAATTTTTGGCACTATAAACATTTCTTTAAAAAGTTTAATAAAATAAGTTGGTTAATTTGAGGATCTATTCCTAAATTAAAAAATTATGAAATTACAGCGTGCCTAGTTCCGGCCCTGCATTAGATATTTTAACTAATAAACTCGTAGATCTTCCTTTTCACACATATACACGTCTGTATACTATATAGTTAGTTGATTCGGCACATAATTATTTCGAACGAAAAGTATATAAATGGGTGGTCAGTATGATACTAAAAGCCAACAGGCACCCCACTCGAAAGTTTCTCTCGTCGAGTCCAAGTGGCGTTTGATGACTTTTGCTTCCTGATGTAGACCTCACCATACTCCTATATCAAATGCTTGTTTCATTTTTTTTTGTTGTTTAATTAATGTTCTTTTTCAAACTTTGTTTAATTAATGTTTTGAGATTAAAAAAGAATAGAATGTTATGAATATATCAATGATGTCTATTATGGAATGTTACATTTATTTGATTCCCAAATTTATTTATTTTCTAAGTTTTACTTGGTCTCTAATCTATTGTATCCATATATAAAAGTTTATTATTCATGGAATAATACATACCAATTCCTTTTTTTTTTACTTACAACACGTTATCAGCGCAAAATTCTAGCTATTGAGTTAATAGGTATACATTTTTATTATGCTATATTTTTAGTCTTTGTTCAATATTTCTTTAAATCATGCTTATTATAAATTTATGGTTTGTAAGAATAGATTCATATATACTATAAGCTTAGGAGTTTCAGTCGAGAATACTGATTTGACCTTGTTCCAAAGAAAAAAAATCATTAAGCCAATGCTCAATCTTAGTATAATTTATACTCGTATGTGATCTCTTTGTTAATTTTATGTGATGCTCACATTTTATTATTCAAAGTCATCACATTAGTATATATGTTTATCGCTTTATTATTTATTAATGTTAATATTGCATTCATTCGTAATACTACATGTCACAGATAAAATTTTTATCACCATTGCTACTGCATCTTGTTCAGCATAGTCAAAGTTTACAGCTATATATTAACTGTAATTAGTTTGCTTATTGATTCAAAGCATATTAGTTTACTAACTTACGATTTATACGGCTGCATGTTAATAATTTTTTAGGGCTTACGAATGTTTTAGTTTTATACGGATGCACATATATAACAATTGTTGATATATGATAATTAGTAAGAACATCGTATCTTTTGTTTGAAAAGGCATCATATAGACATGAGATTACTACACAAGTTGATATTATTAATATTGCTCATGTTACAGTTGCATATTGTTATTTACGGCTGCATATAATTTAATTAAAAGCACTTTAGTTGATGTTTTTAAAGCATATAATTTACGGCTGCATATAGATTTAGTTTTACAACCGTAAACATGATACACTTATAGTATCTACTTGTATATAAATAAATTCTTTCACAAGCATGATTTTATATGTTATATTTGTATAATTTCTTACATATTGATGTTTACTAATGTGATGGCCATGTTTATATGAGCAAAATTTTGAAATTTCAGAGTTATGTATATTTTGCAAGAATAAACTTTTGCAAAGTGGTTTGACCATCATTATATTAGATCTTCATTATCCACTTCATTTTCGTCTAATCGAGATAAGTATTTGCTTTATATATATGGTCAATTGAAATTTGATTATTTATTTGAGAACTAGTCAATATATAGATGATTAATAGCATGATAGTAAATATGTAGTGAATGGAATAATTTCTTTATAAGGATTATTTTTTTAATAAATAAGATACTTATAATAATACATATCACTATAATATTTTATTACCACTATATTATATGAAGAATTTTAAGTTTAAGGTTTAGATTCATAAGTTTTGGAGAACAATCCAAGGAAAAGTATGATCACCTGAATGTGATTACCTAATACTCATTATGTATTTGCATCTAAAGATTACAAGACCTAGAGTCTGTAAATAAATCTCAACTATGTTGTACGCTAAGTTTAAAATTGAAATATTTCTGAAAAGAATATCAAGGATGCAAAAATATTAAAAATACATATTTTTACGCAAATAATATTGTCTAGAAGACACATGCTTGAGAAATGAGCTTAAAGAAGTTTATAATTATATATTGTCTCCCTTAGATAAAGAATAACAATGAGCTATTCATGTAATATGATAAATCACATCTATAGATCTATTCTCATGAAGAGAATATGACATTTTATACCGAGAAAGAAAATCCACACAAATAGGAGTGATCAAGAAAATGAAAGTAAAAGTGACTGTAGACGTGAATGTAGATATATATGGTTATGATCAAGGTCAAGACCAAAGAGTTTCTTTTTAGAACTCATATTCTCACTTGAAATTGAGAAAATAAAGATGGTAATAAAGTAAAGATATTCATTCATGTAAAGATGAAAGAAAATTATTTTTAGTACCTTACAAGGTAATAAAGTTTATATAATGTTCAAGAAGATGATGTATATTAATACTCAAGAAGAGTACACAAATATTAATGTAAGAAGGATCTAAGAAAGAATACATGACCCTAATAGGGTATATTATTGATTCTAAAATGAGATTTAATTCGAGATTGATAAACATGTAGTGTTCTCATGTCCAGGGGAAGAGTTACATAATCTCAGATTTTATAATAAGTGAAACATATAGAAGATTATGTTTACACTAAACTGAGATTGATGAATCCTTCTTAAAGTAAGTCCATAAAATTTTGAGACAAATAATTATGAGACAGTAAGGAAATGAAATGTTAAATTTATTTCAGTCACAAGTATTCTTGAGGCTCTAAAAGTAATTTAGAGAGTATATACATCCTTTTATGTATTGTACTACACAAAGATTAGTGTAATGGAGATAAATATATAGTAAACCAGAAGTTTACAAAATACTTAGCATGAACCAGTTAGACCATTTTGGTTCACTAATGATGCGAGAAAATATTTTAAGATTTATGTGTAGTCACTGAAGAGCCAAAAGATTCATTGAAATGATTTGACATATGTTGCTTGCTTACAATATAAAAGAGTAATATGATTTTCACCATCCAAAAGAAATTATTGGCATGAGTAAAGGAGATGTTAGTGGACTTATCACCCACTATGCATCTTTCTAATCTTGGTGAATTCATGTCTTAAGTATTTGACATGTTCATTGGAATAAGTATCGAATATTTTGAGCAACATAATTCGCATCAAGCCAATAAGTTACACATAGTTCTCCCCATCATTGATATTGGGTCATAAACCAACCATTTTCATCTAAGAATGTTGGATGTGCAGTATACATTCCAGTTGCTCCACCATAGAGTTTTAATTAGGATGAGTTTTGAAATGAGGTTGGAAATATATGTTGGATATAAATCTCCATTGATACTTAAGAATCTAGAGTCATCCTTGAAGGATATAAGTAAGATTCGATATGAATGCTAAAAGTTAATTTATATTTCCAAAATAAGGGGAAGAAAATAAACAGCTGGAAAAGTAAATAAGTTGATATGAATTATCATTGATCCTCGGACTAAAGAGAATGTCAAAAAGAATTCCACAAGATAATTCAATTAAAGCTTAATGAAGCATTTGCCAGACATATTTACTGACCCATATAAATCGAGTGCTCAAGTCACATATATCAGCTGTAAATGCTCCAAGAAATAATTGTTGTTCTAGAAGAACAATATCAAACTGATAGTTACGCCTGAAGCGTTGTAGATATTTTGGTTCTAAAGATAAGAATCCTTGTAAATAAAAAGGAGCATATATTGATAATGGTCAAAACGAGGCAATAAAGTTTTTAATGATCTCCAGAAGAGCCATTAAAATGACTGAAAGAAATTCAGGTACCTGAGACAATGAAGAGATCTCAATAAGTTATGTCATGTATATAATAAAATGGAACCGATAAGAAAATTAACGTCGATGATATTTATGCATGCAAAGTAGCAGTTGATATGATGAATGAGAAAGATAATCATAAAATAAAGTCTATTGAAAAATGTACATAAAGAAATGATTGACCAAATCAGAAAAAATAATAGACAAAGATATAAACTCTCATGAAAGAGAGAAGTATTTGGTAGTCCATACACCAAAAGATGTAGAATAAGTAGGATAGGAATGAGTCGTTGCACCAAAGAAAAATCAATATGCAACTGATTATGAAAAAACATAGTCTCACATGGTAGATGCAACTACTTTCAAGTTCTTTATTATTTTGGTACTAAATGAAGAACTTGAATTATACGAGCCATTGAAAATGATAGTCTATGAAAAATAAAATCCATGAAGGATTGATGATATCAATATCATGTTCTTGGGAACTCTAGCTATTCGAGCGAAATATGTTATATGGGATATATGAAATATCAGAAATTAATCAATATATCCATTTATATTTATCAAGAGATTATAAATTGATGGAATCATTTATTTGAGTATAATCAAACTACCGAAGAGTTATAGAAAAGAGTATTTTGGAAGAGAGCTCTTGACAATACCATATTATCTTAAGTATTCCAAACTGAAAATATAAGAATGAGATGTTATCTTAGAAGATCCTTAAAGGATTTATGTTAAGATGCTCATATAAGTTTGGTCTTGAAGTACCATAATTAAAGTGTTATTTGAGAAAGTTATTAATCATTCATGTGACTGAAAGATATGATTTGATATGACAATAAAAAAAGTCATAAAAATAACTTTTATAATAAGAGCATGAATAACTCGTATGTACAAGATAAATGATTAGACGAGTGTATGTAAAGATATTTTGTTTGAAGTCTAAAATAGACCAAAAAAATTGTTGTCATTGTCAAATGAAAATTATGGAGCAGAAGTCTAAAGACCCAAGATATTATAGTTCATTTTGTTATTCTGAATTTCAAAAGAAATATATTTGACTGGTATGCATCATGCTTCCAAAGGAAGAAATGTGATAATATGAATGGTTGTACTATTTTGCCTAATCATGGTTTTTATCCCACTAAGTTTTTCCATGATAAGGTTTTAACGAGGAAACAAAGAAACAAAATGATAAACATTCAAAGAGAATTTTATAGGGGTTGATTGGAAAAGGCTGTGGCTTTATGTTTTTTGCTTTAGAAATTAGGCTGTAAGTTTTTTGGCTGTGGCTTTATTTTTTTGCTGTAGATTTTTTTTTCAAAGGCAATCGAAAGCACTAAATAAAAGTTGTAGAAAAATTGATTTCCAAAGCTAACATATTTCCTTTTTTAAGTTTTTTGTTGTAACTTTATTTTTAAGATCTAAAGCATGATTGCTTTATAAAAATAACTTTAGAAAGAAAAATGGCTTTCTACAACATGTAGAGCACTTGTCAATCATCCCCATAATTTCATATATGAAAGTTTTTGAGATAAAGAAAATGCAAGAAAATGATCAAATCCTACAAGACACAAGTACTATCGAAGAATGGCGATATCAATATCTTACATGTTCGTCCATGTGATAGTTTGGCTGGCTTATTCACCAAGGAGTTACTCAGTGCTACTTTCAAAAATTTAGTTCACCTTATCAAATTGTGTCATCTCGAAGATCTCGACGTATGTAGACATGAGGGGAAGTCATTACGCGATGCACTCTTTTTTCCTTAACCATAATTTTTCCCATTGTGTTTTTCTGGTAAGGTTTTTAACGAAGCAGCATCTACGGCGTTTTGAAAACACTTTGGTATAATAGACATCAAGGAGAAGTGTTATGAATATATTAGTGATGTCTATTATGGAATGTTCTAGATTTACTTGATTTCCAAGTTTACTTATTCTCCAAGTTCTACTTGGTCTCTAAGCTATTGTATCCCTATAATAAAGAGTTCATTATTCATGGAATAATACACACAAATTCCTCTCTTTTCTTCTTTATTTACAACCCATAATTTTTTGTCTATTTATTTAATGAAATAAGTAATTTAAAGTTCTCTCTCTAAACGCTCTAGCCTCTCTCTAAACTAAAATTGCGTTTCAGTGGTCGATGAGTATTTTTGCCACCAATCACCACCCCATTTTTTTGTTGTAGTATAAATATCTATGTCACTTCCGGTTAGCCGATCTTCTTTTCTGTTGCAAATTTTATGTCCTTGCTATGGCGATGTTTTCTTTTGTTGTGTTGTTCTTGTTTCTTCATTGAAGCAGATCTTTAATCAATTTCTTTATCTTCAACAAAATTACTTTTCACTGGGTTATAATTGAATCCCAGTGACCAATGATCAGAATCTCTTTTTTATCGTTTCACTTTGATCAAAGTTTCAAAAGAATCAGTCTTTCTTATTGATTTAGCTATATAAGTCGTTTGAGGAAAACATCTTTATTTGGAAATTGGTTGAGTTTGATGGAGTTCTACAGTCACTTCGAAAGAGACCAAGAAGAGTTGGCGCTTATAGCGGTCCAACGAATGTTCTCTTTCCAAGCTGACTAATGCTTCATTGGTCTTAATCAATGGTGAATGAAGGCATCTCGGATCAGTAGGTCATGGTTGAGGTGGAAAGTATCTTCAGATCAGGAAGAACGACAAACCAAATTTGAGCATGGATCGGCATCAAAGTACATCAAGGCGGAGAAGTACTGCAATGCCGGATCAGTGGCGGAGCGGTGCCGACGATTTCAACTTTCGCATGGAAGCCGCGTGTCCAGTATGTGTCACTAGGATAGCAAGAAATTTAACACGTATGTGTATCCAGTAGTATAAGTTTTATGCTTATGGACTTAAAGTTGTAAACATTTAAATTCTGTTATCGGGTCTCGCTGTTCGATGCCCGACTTGTGTAAACACGCCCTTTGGGCTGTTTTAATGAAATTGGGTTGATAAAAAAGGTAATTTGTGATAGAAAGATACGGTACTAACAAAAAGTTTCTTCTCAAAAAAGAAAAAAAAACTCTCTAATTGATGAGATAGGTTTTGCATTTTTTTTCGTTATCTACAAAACATGCAAATTAAACAACCAAATCACATTCAGTTTACAATATGAAAATTAATAGTCCATGTATTGTAATTTGTTGTGAATATTATGTGATGTCTGTTAAGAAAAGTCTTAGATTACTTGATTGTCAAATTTACTTATTCCCCAAGTTCTATTTGGTTTCCCAACTATTGTAATTTTATATAAAAAACTCATTAGTCATGGAATAATATACAACAACTAGATGATAACATGCGCCATGCGCAAGGTGAAATTTAATTTTAACAAAATTAAAACATGTGAATAATTTAAAAATCTGTCATACATATTTTTGGTGATAGTGATATCTATATCTATATATATTATTATAAAATACAGTTTCCTCTATTAAGGATGTGCCACGTCATCAATTCGATGCATCAGAGCATGACACATGTCCCATACATCAAAACGCACCGTTTCATTAAAGCCAAGGAAAAATATATGGGCTGCGTCTTTTATATAGGCTTTATCTTGGCTCGACTAACTCGGCCCTGTTGAGACCATCCCTAACTCTCGATGTACGCGTCTTATCGAATTCTAGGGTTCAAGCATAGGAACGAGAAGGTTGCTGATTGCGCCATGGAGATTCCGTCTGTATCGATTCGTTTCTGTCGTTAATAACTCTCTTCGTTTCCCCATTGAAACTCTTTTTCAGCTTTAACATTAAGTAATAACTCTTCTCAATTATGTGTTTTAATCATGCCGTCCCACTACGTGGTAATTAATCTTCCCCCACCTCCTTTGTTATTCTGATTTCTAATCCTATAAATAGGGATGCAGACAACAACAAATCTCATCGCTTGCTCCATTTTTTTGCTTTCTCAACCTCACAAACACACAGGCTATGGCAATGGCGAATTCCAGATCATGCTTTCCGAGTTGAAGTCTGGTGGCTGAACTGAGGCAGGTGTGACACATATTTTTCATAGAGGGGAGCCCATGAGTGTTGATATGAGGATAGATCTTGCTAAGCTGCTTTATTTTGTTGGAAGCTAAAGTGGTTTTTTTCATCCACTCTAATCTCTATCATTGAGGAATTCAATTGAGCCGCCCACTCCTAATAATGTCCTTTGTCCACAGGGGAAACGAAGGACCACACTAACTAAACATGTTTTGACATCATGGAGAAGTCAAAACAATTTATAGGTGAATCTTGCAGTCATGGATCTTTGACATGTTTTGACATCATGGATCAGTCCATAATCTCCCAGTGCTGAATCTTGCAGTCACTCTTTCTCAACTGAACTGTTATAAGGAAGTAGCTATAAAGGCTCAAGGAATCCATGAAAATTCATTTGGCGAAAAGTCTCTCCCTGAGCTTTCCTCTCACCATACCACCATCATCATCAATGTTTATGATCTTTTTGTCATCTAAACATGATTCAGTAACGTCTTCTTGGGAAAAATGACTTCTCTGGACAAAACTCGCATGTGAGGTGATGGACTGTTTGGCGTCGGTTCATGCGAAATTAAATAGAGACGATGAGGAAGTACTCGGTTTTCTGAAGGTACAAGAAAGGGAGTTTGGTTCATCACCTAAAAAACTAATTGTTATTCTCGAGAAAATTGTCCATTTAATGGAGAAGTTGGAGATGAAAGATGAGAAATTTAAGTGTACGAGAAGACTGCATTTGCTTAGCGAGAGATACAAGGAGAGTCTTAGCGTTTTGAACATATTTTCTTACTCTGTATCTTTCTTGAACAATCGATTGGTCTGGTAAAGGCCAGTGATGTTGAAAGTTTGGTCTTTTTGGATACAGAGATCCTAAAAACACACAAAGTTTTTGTTCTGGTATATACACTTATACATCTGATTTTTTTTGCAGCAGTTGTGCTTCTATTGAATCTAACTACGAATGACAACGTACTATGGCATTTCGTTTGCGGCTATTCCCATCTCATGTAATATCGTTGTTTGTATGGGGTTTTACATTGTTTGTATTGATCATAAGAATGTTTTATTTGGAAGACAAAAGTTTACAAGACTTTTTTTAATAAAAAATATACAAGCCTTCTAGAATAATCCGGCAGCAAGCTTGCACAGGTGAACAAACACACAAAAACAGCACTTTTTGACGTCAAAATTATCATCCAGTAACTGATATTATTGGGTGACAGCAAAAACTTGATATTACCCAGCCTTCAGTAATTGAGAAAAGGCAAGCTAGGAGTTTTTTTTTTTTTTAAATATCAAATAATTAATACATAATCAAAACCGAAAAAATTTGAAAAACAAAAAGACGGTAAAAAAGGCAAGCATTACAAGCAAAAGGTAGCTCAACACATCCTACCACCAAAAAATAAAATAAGACAAATCGAAATGTTAAAATGAATGCCAAAATAGATGTAAGCTTATTGTATCCAAATAAATATGGAAAATTTTAAATAACTAAACGAATTCAATTTTTAAAAAATAAAAATCTACAATGATCTCATTATTAAAATGAAAATTAAAATAAATAACTGCATAGTCTAGAGGTGTGTTGCAATATATACGAGTTCGGCAATGAACATATAAAAACAAACATGATTCTAGATGACCAACATAAAACAAAAAAATTAAAATAACTACTCCACTTAAATAAAAATTAAACATTATCCAATTCAAACAATCATAGTTATCGTATTATACAATTTAGTCAACTGATCCGCTTTGATACTCCATCTCTTAACATCATGTATAAGCATTACATAAATACTGATCGCCACAAAATATATAATCAAATTTTTGAAACTAAATACAAATGTCAATTAAAACACTTAACGGAAACAAAACCCTTAGAAATTAATCACACCATAGAAACATTCAAACCATCTATATAATTGTAAGATGCATGTATGTCAAAATGATCGACAATTACACACCTCTTACGATGAATCTGTATACGAAAAATAATCCAAAGCATATAGTTTCGTATAAATAAATTAACATAACCTTTAAACCAAAAAAAAAATTACTCTACACACAAAAAAATGACAATAATCCCGCGCGAAGCGCGGGTCTACACTAGTAAATAATAAACTCATGATCAATTTGTATTGGGAAAATATGTAAATTTATAATTTTGTATTCAACCAAATGACAATTACTAATATTTACTAATTGGAGATTGTGTATAAAGTGCTAATTTTACGGATTTGTATTAAGAGATTAAATCCCATTGAAACACTTAATGGGTCTGAATCAATATCAACACTTTGGAGCATTTGTATAAACAAAACTCATTTTTGGTCTAAAAATGTTAAACCGTCAAAATTTATTTCTTTGTTTGATAAACATAAAGGGGATTAGTTTTTTTTTTTGTTCGGCGATTGGTTTTGAGATGATTTTGAATTCGAAGTAGGTGATTCTCGTTTGAGGATAATCACCTATGGCTATTTTCGCTTCATATGTCGATTGTCTTTTTCTTATCCTCGCGCAAATTTGGTTAATGCTTTCAATTTGACAAAGGTGATTCGTATTTCTTACTCATAGATTAGTTTTTACTTTGGATGTGATCTATGATATATGTTATGTTCTCTTAACCAATTCACTGATTATTTATTTCACATGTACGACCGGCTTGATAATAACGACTTTACAAGTTATAACTAATTAATCCAAAATTGCTTTAAACATATAGAAATGTATGATTAGAATTGAGGCTCAAATAATCACGTTTTAATGCTTTTTCTTTCCTTCTATACGTTAAAAGAAAGTAACATATTTGTTTAGTTCATGACAAAAATATTCCTTTAGCCATATTAAGAAAGACCCTCTTAGCAAGAACCTAAATTTAATGATTCCAAATATTAGTATTGAGATAATTGTATTTCCTTTATTACATAAACACGAAAATACAATTGCATAAGCTAATCAATTAGATTTTTACTTACTATATATTTAGAAAATAATAAGTTTAGACTTTCTTATAAAAAATTCTGTATCAAGACCTTTTATGGGTCCATTCTACGTGACATTCCTAGAAGATTAATTATATTGATTTAACCGTCAATCTTACTGAAATTCAATAATAGACCGAATATACATCAAACAATAACACTTGCACTGAGAAAACATGTGTACTGGTTCTTCTTGATATAGTAAGCTTTGATATGAAAATATGACACATAGATTGTTATACAATAGCTTTCATTGTGTGTTGTTGATATTGTTGGGTAATTCCAAGCTTGTGGAAACTTAACATATTATTGGATGTTTAATATGTTAAGAGATAAACACAAAAAGGAAATCTAGAATAGGAAAATGAAGTTTTCTATTAGATTAGGTTTGTGTTTTCCATATCCCACATGTTAAAAGAAATTGTCCTTGACTATAAATATAGGTCTCATGGAGAGGTGTTCTATAAGAGATCTAAGAAAAACATTGTGAGCTTTAGTTTTGAGTAGTTTCTAAAGCAATAAGAAAAGTTGTTCTTATTATCATTTGTTCTAAGAGATCTTTCAATTGGTATCAGAGCCTCAGGTTGGAGACTCGATCTAAGCTTAAGTTGAAGCTTCGATCCTGATAGCTGTGAAGCAAGAAGTTCACGACACAAGATGGCTGACGTGAATAAGGCTCCACGCGCGAAGGACCTTGGATCCGCATCCATCCAATGTCCGATGCTGAACTCGACAAACTACACAGTTTGGTCGATAAGGATGAGGGTGTTACTCCGTGTTCATGATGTGTGGGACACGATAGACCCTGGTTCGGATGATCAAAAGAAGAACGATGTTGCGATTGCTCTTTTGTTTCAATCCATTCCCGAAACTTTGATTCTCCAGGTGGGAGAACAAACCGCATCAAAAGACATCTGGGACGCCATCAAGTCACGACACCTTGGAGCTGATCGTGTAAGGGAGGCGAGACTTCAGACATTGATGACGGAGTTCGACAGGTTGAAGATGGATGATAGTGATACCGTGGATGACTTTGCGGGAAAGCTATCAGGGTTATCATCCAAGACAGCCTCGTTGGGAGAAAACATAGAAGAATCCAAGATGGTTAAGAAGTTTTTGAAGGGTCTTCCAAGACACAAGTATATCCAGATCGTAGCGTCGCTTGAGCAAGTCCTAGACCTCAACACTACCGGCTTTGAGGACATAGTTGGAAGGCTAAAGGCGTACGAGGAGCGTGTAGGGGAAGAAACTCAAAAGGAAGACCAAGGGAAGCTTATGTTTTCAGATAACAATCACCAAGTTCAGAGGAACTATGGAGATTACCGTGGTAGAGGTAGAGGACGCAATGGAAGAGACAGAGGTCGAGGTAGGTTACACAACCAAAGTCATGTGTCACACACCGAAGACAAAAACTCGAAGAAGGATCGTTCGAAGCTGATATGTTGGAGATGTGACAAGCCGGGTCACTATGCGAATTCATGTCCCGAGAAGTCAGTGAGGAATCAAGAAACCAACTTAAATGAAACACAAGAGGCTGATGCCCTCTATGTACACGAGGTGGTATTCTTGAATGAAGACAAGGTGATTCCGAAGAATCTTGATATCGACAAAGGCAATGCAAGTGTTTGGTATTTGGATAATGGAGCGAGCAATCACATGACGGGAACAAGGAGTTCTTTTCGAGTTTGAATCTCAACACCAAAGGGAAAGTGAAGTTTGGTGATGGATCGTGTGTTGATATCGTAGGAAAAGGGGTTGTTACCTTTGTGTGCAAGATTGGAGAGAAGAAGGCACTCAAAGACATATACTACATACCCGACCTGAAGCATAACATATTGAGTCTTGGACAAGCAACAGAGAACAGATGTGAGGTTAATATGAAAGATGTCTATTTAACACTCACAGATTCGTGTGGCAGGTTGCTTGTACGTGTAACAAGATCTCAAAACCGTCTCTACAAGACCCCGATGGAGATTAGCTATTCGCAGTGTTTACATGTCAGAGATGAAGATGTAACATGGAGGTGGCATGCTCGACTAGGACATATAAGCTATGGCGTGATGAACAACATGGTAAAGAAGGAGATGGTCGTAGGAATGCCGTGTGTAACACACGAAGAAAGCGTGTGTGACGCATGTCTAGCAGGGAAGCAGATTAGACAGTCATTCCCGACTAAAGCCATGGTTCGTACATTAAAGCTACTGGAATTATTGCATGGAGATTTGTGTAGACCAATCACACCACCAACGCCAGAAAATATTCCTGAGGCATTCTATCGGTTCAAAAGATTTCACTTCGATAGAGGAGGAGAGTTTGGCTCACCTAAGTTCAATCTAGGTTGTACCGATAGAGGAGGAGAGTTTGCCTTAGGTAAGTTCAATCCAGATTGCACCGATAGAGGAGGAGAGTTTACCTCAGAAGAGTCAAAGATGTCGAACGACTTATGGGTTAAAGAGATGGTAGCCGAGTTGGAGTCTATCACAAGAAACAAGATATGGGAGCTTGTGGATAGACCGCCTCGTATTGAACCTATAAGGTTAAAGTGGATCTACAAGATTCAAGGAGCAGACGAAATCAAGATAAAGGATGAGAGTTATGCTCAAGGAATCATGTGTGACACAAAGATAGAAGTGTGTAACTCAATCCACGTATCAATGAAGTTGAGTTCAAAGATCTCAAAGGTTAGAGATGAGCCCAATAGAAGTGCTATAGATTTCAGAAGAAACATAAGATGTTTGGGGTATCTACTTCACACAAGACTAGGTGTGTGTTACACAATTGGTGTACTAAGTCGATACATGCAAACTCCGGGTGTTGAGCAGAAGGCCGACATCCTAACCAAGCCATTAGCAAGGATTAAGTTCAAACAAATGAGGAGCTTAATCGGAGTTCAAGAAATTGATCTCCCTAATTCAAGTTGGAATTAAGGGGGTGATTGTTGGGTAATTCCAAGCTTGTGGAAACTTAACATATTATTGGATGTTTAATATGTTAAGAGATAAACACAAAAAAGAAATCTAGAATAGGAAAAAGAAGTTTTCTATTAGATTAGGTTTGTGTTTTCCATATCCCACATGTTAAAAGAAATTGTCCTTGACTATAAATATAGGTCTCATGGAGAGGTGTTCTATAAGAGATCTAAGAGAAACATTGTGAGCTTTAGTTTTGAGTAGTTTCTAAAGTAATAAGAAAAATTGTTCTTATTATCATTTGTTCTAAAAGATCCTTCATATGTTACTGTAAAAATACAACATGGTTGAACACATGACTTTTCGGTTATGCTATAAATTTATTTGCGTCTTTAAAACCGTGACATTCTCATCTTCACATTTGCATGATCTTATTATGTATCAAGAAAAGTTTCATGTGAACTTCATTACTAATAAAACCTCACAATCTAAGGTAGAACAATCTAATAGAACTCTGGTAATCGTTATTGTCTATGTTTGTAAAGATGTTAAATATTCATATTAATGGTTTGCCAAGTAATCTCGCACAATGTTTTCAGATATCGTACATATCTTACAAATTTTAGGTGTTCAATCTTCAAAATAATGTGTAATGGTCCTTGAATCATGCTAGATTGCAGGTGTAATGGTTTTTTATAATTGTATTTCTGTAAACTAATATTATGTTTCTGTTCTGTGAAAACCATATTTGAAATTGATACATGAAACATTGCTATTTTGGTATCACCCAACTATTCATAAATGGTCACGATGTATATATGAAACATCTATATTTTTCGAAACGTAAAATAATGGTAAGGTCAAAGAATTTATTGGCAACAGTCCATACAATTTCTCTAGGTAGTTAAGTGCATTTATTATGGAGTGTGAGAATAGATGCAGTGATGACATTTTCAGCATAGTTAACAATGTTAAAACTTAAATAATGCTCCAAAATTAATATATGAGGAATTCATTTTTTTCTCTTCATTACTTATAACACATTATCATCACGAAACTCTAGTTATTGAGCAAAAGCCTAAAACTTTTGGTCGATGATGTTTTAGACCCATACCAAATTTCAAGTTCTTGGATCTTCTACTATGACTAGTCTTTAATCGCTTGAGTTAAAAAGCTTTAGCAAAATATTTCATCTTGTCCTTGATCCAAAGTTTAATTGTTTCCTCTGAGGATGTCAACGTTTTGTTTTTACCGAGATACTAGGTGTTTTCCTGCATAATGTGCATCAATAAATTTTTTAATTTAAGTTCTGTTTAAAAATAAAATTATGTTAATATTCTAGATTTTATTATTTATATAATAATATTTTAATATAAATATTAATTTAGTTAAACATAAAATTAAGTTAAAATAAACATTTGGATTTATCTTAAAATATATAGAATATATATTTAAAATTGATAGATATTTTTATAATTATTAAAAACAAAACTAAACAGATTTTTAAAACTAGGTGATATCGAAAGGAAACAAATGATGTTACGATAAAAGTTGGACAAATCTCTCAAATAGATTTTTTAAAATTTTTGATCACAAAATAGACCTCAAAGAAAAATGACCAAAATAGACATTTTTTATTTTGAAAATTTTAATATTTTTTGAATTTTAAATCTCACCTCCAAAACCCACCCCATAACTCTAAACTTTAATTCTAGATTAGTTACACTACAAGAAAATAATTCATTAACTACGAAATTTAACGAGGAAAAAGGAACCTCGTAAATTTACGTGTTCTTTACGAGGAAATTACGAGGAAAGTCCCGAAACTCGTAGAATCCTCGTGAATAAACAAGAAACAAGTTTCCTCGTAAAATCGACGTTAAGTAGCGAGAATATTGCATGGCATAGTAAAGTTCCTCGTAAACTTCTCGCTAATTTTACGTGGACTTTACGAGGAAACCATCTACCGAGGAAACAACGAGGCCAACTGCTTTTTAGTTGTAAACGTGTTTGTTTTGGGTGCATACCTACCAATTTTCCTCGTAAATTCAAGGTAAAATGTCATCTACCAATTCCAAAATTTTCCTATAAATATGTTGTTTGAGTTTCAAATGAAAGATACCCAAAAAAATTGAAAACGTAAAAGACAGAACGATTGAAAACGTGAAAGGAAAAAAATGTCCGGCGATGGAAATATTTTCGAGTTGCAGAGGTGGATGTATACACACAGAGATGGTAACGGGAGAGTGAAGAAAGAATATCTAGAAGGGTGAAGACATTTATGCATCAAACAGATTCTACACCGCTCACGCAAGAAAGCGGTAAGATGCTCTGTCATTGTCGAAAATGCAACAATTCAAAATTAAGCACTCGAGAAAATGTTTGGAAGCATTTAGTAAATAGAGGTTTCACGCCACATTATTATATTTGGTTTCAACATGGAGAAGGTTATAGTAATTGTGGGAATGAAGCTAGCAGTAGTAATAGCAATTTTTAGGTTGAACCCGCGGTTGATCATTTGCATAATGAAAATAGTTACTATCAGGAGGAACATATGATAGATTATTATGAGATGTGTCTGCTGATTCTTATTATGAGATTCAAAAATTGGTTTATAGTCTTGGGTTGCCTTCAGAGATGATAGACGTTTGCATCAAAAATTGCATGATTTACTGGGGAGAAGATGAGAAGTTAGAAAAATGTCAATTCTGCAAGAAGCCACGATTCAAACCACAAGGACGAGGGCGTAATAGGGTACCTTACCAAAGGATGTGATACCTACCATTTACAGACAGATTGAAAAGATTGTACCAATCTGAGAAGACTGCCGGAGGGATGAGATGGCATGCTGAGCATACTCAGACGGAGGGTGAGATGACTCATCCATCAGATGCAAGAGCTTGGAAACATTTTAACAATGTACATCCAGATTTCGCTAGCAATAGCCGGAATGTGTATCTTGGATTATGCACAGATGAATTTAGTCCATTTGGAATGTCAGGCAGACAATATTCATTGTGGCCAGTCTTTCTTACGTCATACAACCTGTCACCAGAGATGTGCATGCGACGCGAGTTACTATTCATGACCATATTAATACCTGGTCCGAAGCATCCAAGAAGATATCTCAATGTCTTTCTACAACCACTGATAAAAGAGTTGAAAGATTTGTGGTCAACAGGGGTGAGGACGTATGATTGTTCAACAAAAGCTAATTTTACGATGCGAGCGATGCTTCTGTGGACGATAAGTGACTTTCATGCATATGGGATGTTGTCTAGATGGACTACACATGAGATATTATCTTGTCCATATTGTAATGGAATGACAGATGCGTTTCAGTTCAAGAATGGTAGGAATACAAGTTGGTTCGATTGTCACCGTCGATTTCTTCCCATTCACCATCCGTATAGAAGAAACAAGACATTGTTCAGGCACAAAAAGGTTGTGAGAGCCACTCCTCCTCCATATTTAACTGGAGAACAAATCGAAGCGCAAATCGATTACTACGGTGCTCTAGAAACCGTTCCTCGTGGTGGTAATTGGCATGTTCCCAATAATATGCCTGATTATTACGGAGTTCAGCACAACTGACACAAAAGGGTATATTTTGGGAATTGCCATATTGGAAGGATCTTCTTTTACGTCACAACCTTGATGTGATGCATATAAAGAATATTTTTTTTGAGAACATCCTGAACACAATATTGAATGTCCCTGGAAAGACGAAAGACAACATTAAATCAATGTTGGACTTACCTGATATTTGCTCAAGAAGTGAGTTACATAAAAAAAGCAATGGACAAGTTCCAGTTCCGATATTCAGATTGTCATCAGAATAAAAGTTGGCATTGTTCAACTGGGTTGCATCAGAATTGAAGTTCCCTGATGGGTATGTTTCAAATCTTTCGAGATGTATTGAAAAATGTCAAAAGTTCTCAGGGATGAAGAGTCATGGTTGTCATGTCTTTATGCAACGACTACTTCCCTTTGCATTTGCGGAGCTACTGCCAACAAATGTACATGAAGCACTTGAAGTTAATATATATATTTAAACATATACTTTAATTATATTTCTTTCATATACACAAATAAATAATATGACTAATGTGTTTTAAATTTTGAAATATGCAAGGAATTGGAGCATTTTCTAGGGATCTGAGCACCCGTACTCTTAAAGAGGATGTCGTTGAACAACTTCATGAGAACATTCCCATCTTACTGTGCAACTTGGAGAAAATATTTCCGCCAGCATTTTTTGACGTCATGGAGCATCTAATTGTCCACCTCCCATATGAGGCATTGCTTCGAGGACATGTACTTTACGGATGGATGTATCAGTATGAGCGGGCCTTGAAAAATTTGAAAGGAAAAGCTAAAAACCTCGCAAGAGTTGAAGGTTCAATAGTTGCCGGAAGTTTGACGGAAAAAACATCACACTTCACATCATACTACTTTGCACCGAAAGTACGTACACGGAAATGGGCTCCAAGAAGATATAATGATGGTGGTGTTGTGCCGACATATTTGGAAAAAGATGTTCCAAATATCTTTTGCCAAATTAGGATATTTGGTGGTAAATTGAAAGAGATTTGGTGGTCGAGTGATGAAGACCTCCATAGCGCCCACATTTATATTCTTCTCAACTGCGAGCATGCATTGATTTGCTATTTTGAAAGGTAGTTATTCATTTATTAGTAAACTTATAATTACAGACACATGTTTTGTTTGGAATTGATTAATTAACAAAAAAATGTACAACCAATTTGTTCCACAAGTCTAAGAAGCAATTACAGATATATCCACAAGCGCGTTCCAGATATCTTTTGCTAAATTAGGATATTTGGTGGTAAATTTGAAAGAGATTTGGTGGTCGAGTGATGAAGACCTCCATAGTGCCCACATTTATATTCTTCTCAACTGCGGGCATGCATTGATTCGCTATTTTGAAAGGTAGTTATACATTTATTAGTAAACTTATAATTACAGACACATATGTTTTGTTTGGAATTGACTAATTAACAAAAAAATGTACAACCAATTTGTTACTCAAGTCGAAGAACCAATTCCAGATATATCCACAAGTGAGTTAGACAGAAGGAAAGATCAACACTTTATTAGCTCAGCCAGGCAGGGAAGGTTTACCGGTCCTAGACCCCGACCGAAAGGAATGCGCTTACTGGTACGTTTCATATTTACATATATTTTTTATTTATAACAACATTCAAATATTTAATAATTTTAATTTTTTTTGTTCTATTCAGGTTTGGGGCCGATAGTCGTGTCGCTTGGACCGTAACCAAGGTGATCAAAGATTATTTTCCTGCCGCACATCCGAACTGGAAAACGACGCCGAACCACGTCCGAAAGACGTGGTTCAAAATGTTCACGGTAAATGACTATTAATTTTATTTTTTAATAATTACGGTTTTTAAAATATTTTTAGACTAATCTCAATATTTTTTAATTTGGTTTACAACAAAAATGGTGTTGGTCCATAGGAGTGAATGGGGACGTGAAGGAAGCTTTTGTCAATAAGGCAAAAGAGCGATTGTTGGACACGGTGTGTAACTGGAAGGACAATAATTTGGTCAATGGTTATGAGCAGGGGAAGCCCGCTGAGCTCACAACGGAGGTGTGGGATGACCTCATACGTTATTGGAACTTGCCATCCTCGATCAGAGTCTCCAACAGCTGCTCCTCTTCCCGTCTGACGAGAGACGAGCATGGCAACTTGCCCATGCTTCACTCTTCAGGTCAAACACCACACGTCTGTGTTCGTCTACAGATAGTAAATATTTAAATTAATTAAATTCTTTATTATATCTATTTTAATTGATTAATTATTTTTAAAAATATTTTTAGGCTAAAGAGACGGGAATTCTACCATCTCTTAAGGAACTTTACGAGAGGACCCACAAGAACAAGGCTGGGAAACTTGTATATCCTAGATCCGAGCAAATCTACAACGACGTTGTTGCTCGGGTTGAAGAGCGCCAAACCCAGCTGACCCAGAAGTCCGCTGATGGGACACCCGTCATATTATCCACAACTCAAGTCGATGAGATTTACGAGGAGATAAATTGTTTTATTATTATTCATTTAATATTTTTTTTTATTATTATTGTCTAACATTAATTTTTTTTAAAGGTTGTGCCTAAGAAAAAAGGACGTAGATTGGGGATTGGTTCCGTTAATGATGTCCCAAGAGCGACATCGTCTTATGCTCAGCGACGGGAAGATGAGACTGCTCAGCTGCGTGCGGAGTTGCACGCGAAGCAAGCTCAAATGGGTTCACTCAAGAGTTTCCTGGACGTTCTAGTGGCTGGAAATCCGCAATTGTAGCTAATGTTAGCAGCAAGACGGAGACAACTGGGCATTCCAGACCCAGACCTCCAGAACGAGATGGACAGAAGAAACGACGACTCCTAGAACCCATAGCTCTTTTATTTCCTTTTGTTGTAATATAAATTATATATAAATTAAATATTTATAAAATATTTCTTTCGTTCTATTTTATTATTTTAATTTTATTTCATTTTTTTATATTTTATTATATTTAATAAAATTATCAATGCAGAGAAAAATAAGTTTTGAAGTTAATTACTCGTTAACTTTACGAGAAATTAACTACGGAATGTACCATGGGATTTACGTGGATGTTATGACGAAAATTAACGAGAGTCTTACGAGGAGATCGTTACGTGAATTTAACGAGAAAAGAGTAGCGAGTATTTTACGAGGAAACACTTACGTGTAATTAGCGAGGAAAAGTTAGCGTGTATTGTGCGTGGATATGTTGCGTGTCTTTTACGAGGAAATTTAGGCCCGACTTTACGAGGAAACGGTTCCTCGTAAACTTACGTGGATTTAGCGATGAAATAGTCTTTACGACGAACGTGTCACGAGGTTTACCATTTCGTGGTTATTTCCTCGTAAACCCTCTTTTACGAGGAAATAACCACGAAATCGGCCCTCGCTAAGTAATTGTTTTCATGTAGTGTTAATCCAAAGGGTATAAATGTATATTTTGGTCATTTTCTCATTGAAGTCTATTTTGGTGACAAAAACTTTTTAAGGTCTATCTTAGGGTATCTATATTATTAAAACTCAAGTACATTTTGGTATTGTTTGGAAACATGGATAAAAATATAAATGAGAATTGTTTGGATACATGGATAGCAGTATAAAAAAATATTTTCTTTTATTTACAAACTTAGTCTCTGCATTTATATAAATTAAATACTTTTTTATTTACATATTTTGCCACTACATTTAAAATAAATTTAAATTAAATAATTAAAATTCCAAAGCTTATCTAACAAAATTGATATTTATATATTGACCATTAAAAAGTTTTAGTATGCTGTTTCATTTCAAAATAATTTTTCTTTTAAAAAACAACAAGTTAATATATGAATAATACAATTATATCAAATTTCTGAAGTTATACATTTTAAATATAATATTATGTACAAAATAAACATATATATTATAATATAATATATTCTACTCTATATGTAAATTACAAAAATATAAAAATATACATGAGATTTTTTATAAAATCAACGATTTATAAGTTCACGTTCAACACAAGTTAAATCAAACACCCGCGCATGGGCAATGATCAAGTTCTAGTTCCTCTTAAAAGTTTATAATATTTTGTAAAAAATGTATGAAATTTTGAAAAGAAAATTAATATGAAAAATTGTATGATTATAAAACTAGATTTAAATAATATTTAAAAATTTGTAAAATATTTAATACTTCTATTATTATATTATATAATCTCATATAAAATATATTTATTTAATGTTGTTGTATTAATTATTTCTAATTCTAAAAAGTTTACCAAAAATATAAATTTACATTAAATGTAATTGTCATGTCATATTTATCTATAAGTCATGTCATCAATTATAGCATGTCATGTCATTTTTTAGTGACGATGACATGCGTCAAATTACTTCTCAAATAATGTTTATGGGTAGTTATTCTGTTGTACTTTAATTTTGATACAACAAGTTTTGTTTCATTACTGGTCTACCTTAATAACCTTTTAAGAAATAATGTTTGATCTAATTACTCTTAACAAATTTTATTTTATCAATATGATTTATTATTTTAGAATTTGTTATCGTTTGTGTAACGACCCGGCCCAACAAGGCCCATTAGGGTTACATGAAACCCTAGGTGAGTTCCCTATATGAAGAGCTTTTCTTCATTATTTTATTCTCTAGAAACCCTAAACCTTAAACGTTGTAGAGGCTGAGTCGTCAAGCAGATCGGAGAACGTACCGTTGTTGTTGCCGTCGATCTAGACTCGATCCACCACCCCATCACCGTCGACCACTGTAGGTAACGTCATTAGCCATAGTTTCATAAGGTTTTATTTCGGCCGTTTAGTAAATCGATCATAACTCTCTAACCGTGTCGTTTCTCGTAAATCTAAGGCCACCATCGTGTTCATGACGTTGAGACAAGTCCGGAGCTCCAAGGTCAGCCGTCCCCCACCATCAACGCACCAGTTTCCCGCCGCACGCGCTGCCGTCCCCGGCCACACGTGCCGCCGTTCCCCGCTGCACGCGCCGCGCCTGGATCTCACGCGCCGCCGCCATATGTTAAGTTGAGGTACATATTTGGGGTGAAAGAATTAAAGAATGGGAGAAGAATGCTTGGGACATTAAAATGGTAAGAAAATCATCTGGGTAAAGGGATGAGTTACCATGCGTCTATACTTGGGTATTTACCCTTATCCATCCATGGGAAAGGAAGAAAGGATTAGCTTTGACAGGCTGGAACAGCTGGAAAGTAACCAACATCTGGTCAAAGATGCTAGATACCACTTTAATGGCTCTCCTTGCCCATGATTCAAATTAGGCGCTCCTACCCCCATTCTAAACCACATGAGACATCCTTTGTGTCTGAAAATCCTTGTAACCTCTACTCTATATATTTGTAATCTCATCTTAATGAATAAAGTAGACAGTTCATAATCCTCTCTTAGACTCCTAAACATGATTACATTTTAGACTTGTTCTTTGGTTAAGCCTTCTTTCTAATCTCTAAACTATCATCAAACCTAAGATTATCTAAAACATTTTATGGTATCAGAGCCAGGTTCCTCATAATCTGGGTTTAATTCACGCAAAGACTCAAGACTTTTGGATATCATCCTTTGTTCAAGACAATCAAGATGGAAAACAACAAGGTTGTGGTTCCGGTTACACTCAAGGGAGGAAACTACCTCCTATGGTCTCGGTTGGTGAAGACTGCTGTGGGAAGTAAGGGTTTGTGGGGACATATCACGTCTGGTGAAGCTCCAAAACTCATTACTGAGGATGAAAATGATGAGGTGGATCTCACAAGCGAGGAGGACAAGTGGTTGCAAGAAGACATGCTGGTTATGTCTATTCTCCAAAGCTCGTTGGATCCCTCAATTTTGGAGACATATAACTAATGTGAGAAGGCAAAAGACCTTTGGGATACACTCAAGAAGGTATGAGAACATCTCAAACCTGAGTAAGGTGTTTGAGGTGAAGAGGGCAATCAACAATCTGGTTTAAGAGGACATGGAGTTTACAAGACACTTGGGAAAGTTTAGGGCTTCATGGTCGGAGCTGGAGATGTTGAGGCCAAACACTACTGACCAAGATGAGCTGAATGATAGAAGAGAGCAAGACAAGGTCTTTGGCCTCTTGCTGACCTTAAATCCCACTTACAATGATCTCATCAAGCACATACTTAGGGCCGGAAAACTTCCTGATCTAGAGGATGTATGCGCCCAAATTCAGAAGGAGCAAGGGTCTCTTGGACTCTTTGGAGGTAAAGGAGAGCTCTCTCTAGCCAATCAAGTTGAAGTTCCTCAAGAAAAAAGAGTCATGCACAACCGGTTTGAAGAAAGGAAGTTCAATGGGATATGTGATCATTGTAAGAGGCATTGACACAAGAAGACTCAGTGCCGGCTAATTTCATGAAGGACATGGATGCAAGAGCTCACCTCTCTTATGGAACCAATGAGCAACATGGACCAAGTGCTGCTGGGACAAGTGCTGAGGGTACCTCTAAGAGGATCAATGAAGGAGATGGACGAGAGATAGTGGCCATGTCAACACAAACCACTCAACCAAGTAACCAGAGGTTCAATGAAAACGATTTGATTAGGAGATCAGACATTCATGCTCTAATCAAGATCTTCAAGGACAATGGTAACACCCCTTGTAATAACCCTCACGAGCAGATATAGTTTTGGTCGAGAAATTTAG
This sequence comes from Moricandia moricandioides, assembly GCA_905132885.1. Classification (NCBI taxonomy): domain Eukaryota; kingdom Viridiplantae; phylum Streptophyta; class Magnoliopsida; order Brassicales; family Brassicaceae; genus Moricandia; species Moricandia moricandioides. Next base: position 81,014 of record CAJHQQ010000115.1, on the reverse strand, counting down.
TAAGATCAGTTTGGAAATGGTCCGACCATAATTAAAATAAAATTAACCAAGTAAGCAAATGACTTGAAGGGACAATCTAGTGGTCTAATGACTATATTATGATATTTCTCGTCGAGTGTTGGATGATGAGGTTGTGTATTAAAAATTATGGTCGAGTGTATATTTAGCTGAGCGAGATTTTCCGAGAGCAAGGCGTGAGCCAAAGGACAAGAAATATTTGGCCGAAAAATTGTTCAGAATTATCGAGCAGATTTCTAAATAATTCTGACCCGTCATGTACTTCACCTTCTCAGCTGCTTGATTAGTAACCAAGTCACATGCCCTGCACCTTCCTGTTTGCTTGCTTCTGTAGTCAATGGCACATGAATGTCACAAGCTGCCTGCTTGCCTGCTTCTTAAGTTGTCATGTGAGAAGCACATGTTCTGGCTGGAGCTTGCTTCATGTGAAGGAAAAGACAGCAGTTGATTCTGAAAGTGGTGAAGCAGTTCTCCAGCTGTATCCACTGCCCCTTCTTTGGTCCCTCAGATGGACACTCATCGAAAGACAATCAGAAGTAGTTCTCACATCTTTTTAACCTCTTCTTCTTCATTCTGGTCGTGCATAAACATGAGAGAAATACAGAAAATTCAGAGAGAGAGAGGAGAGAAAATCAGACAGAAAATTCAGAGAAAAATTAAGAGAAAAATCAAGAGAATTTTGGGTGTTGTTCTTCTTCAACCAGTTTGTGTTGTTGTGGATGTGAGGAAGAAGAAAGGTGAGCTGTTCAGATTAAATCACCAGCCTTGCTCTGTTCTGAACCGAGTTCTGTTTTTGTTTTGATGATGGTCAGATTGCGAGTTTAGACTGAAAGGAGTGTTGAGCCGAGATTATCAAGCCTTTTAGTTGGTTGGTAAGCTTCAGTTTCTTGCTTCAGTCATGTTCTGATCAGAACCAGATGTTGATTAGTTAAGCTTGTGTCCTGGATCAGTTGTCTAAACCTTTTTATGGCTCAGTTTTATTTAGTTTTGGATTAAATCAATCTCATGGAATTGTTAACTAAACTGAGATGAGATGATTGGATTTAATCAGAACTGAACTGATCTTGGTTTGATCTTAAATTAACCGGGCTGATCTATCCCTGAACTGAACTGATAAAGCTTGTCTTGAACTGAACTAGTCTGATCTAAGTTGCTTTACAGAACCGAACTGTTGGATTGATGATCTTGTACACTGAACTGCTCTGTTTCAGGTCAATGGTCGAGAGAAGCTTGAAGAACAAAGCTGGTTCATAAAGAACAGCCATATTATGTCTGGGTAAGAAGTTGATCATGGACTGGTCATTTTCCTAGAACCGTTAGTGAACTGATATAAGTTGATGATCTGAGCTGAGTTGAATTCTGCTGGTACCAGACTTATTAACCTTTGTTCCAACCATTCTGTTTTTAATTCATATGGTAGAGGTCAGTGGTGGGATCAACCGGATCCTTCCTTGTTGACGTTCTGAATCAGAAGTGAAGTGGAGTGTGATTAGCTTGAGCTCGAGTCTAGTCTTCCTTTGCCAATCTCATGGATTCAAAGGTGAGTCTAGATAGATGACTGATGAGTTAGGAATTAGTGTTGCTTGAGTAAAATAAATTATTATGGTTGATAGATAAGTAAGTGTGTTGAACTATATTAAACTGTGAAGTGTTTACTTATGCTAAACACTTAAGAAATATTATGAATTATTATTTAAGGTTTATCCCAAGCCTTAGTACTTGTTCTCAAGTACTAATATATAAGTATATAAGTATGAAGCATGTGAAGTCTTATTGTATACTCACTCTCCCTAAAGTTTCCGCATTACCGTGAATTGATCCTGCGATATGGAACAAAGTCACGAAGACACGATGATGGGGTCGCACCCTGGAGACCGTGTAACTGCATGCAGCGTTAGATGTTCGATATTCGAATATCTGATTGAGATGATGGTTATATTTATTTTTCCTGCTAGGCTCGATTAGCCTTGGTGGTTTTCCGGGTTATATATATATATACATATGAATGAATGGCGGGTGTTGTGGAGGTGATGTTTAAGATATGATTCACAACAATGGAATAATAGGCCTTATATATAATAATTATGGAATATATTTCCACTGCATTCAAATGGTGTCGACTGCTCAGGATATTACTAATATGTGTTGGGGGTGCGGGATTAGACTCACTGAGTAAACTAGTTACTCATTACTCATTTGTGATGCAGGTAACCAGTAGGCGGGAGACCTTTACTCTAGGACGGGAAGGAACAACATTAGCCAGCGGTAGTTGTATTATCCTTGCAAAGTAGTTTTGATATATCCTATGTATAAAGTTTGTTGACCAAAAACCTCGAGGTTAATCCTTAATATTTTGTAAGATGCGTTTGAAAGAATATTATATAGTATATTAAATAATGTTTCTTTAGGTACGAGTTCCATATGATATTAGTCCTTGTCCGGACGAACTAACTATTGGGTATTGCTCAGTTAGGTTGAAAAGCCTTGGGTTGTACCTAATAGGATATGTGTACTGAGGCAATTTGCCTAAGGTACCTGGATATATTCTGGGAACTTCGGGTTAATCATTTATGTACACATTGTGGCCTCTCGGTTTGGTTTAAGTTAATAGTGATTGGCTGTGCATGTTCTTGTTTGATTGTTGCTCGGCCGGTCAAGTTAACTTGTACTTAGACCAGATTGGGGGTGTCACACCCCTGGGTATTCTTTTGATGCATCCTTGGTTAGAACTGGTAGTATTGATCACTTTAGGACTGAGTATGACCCACATAATCATCTAGATCACTCTAGGACTGCATATGAACCAGCTAGAAGTGGCCATTCATATAATGCTTGCAATATGTCAAGTCTTTGATAATTGACTCTGGTGCATCCCATCATATGATTAGTGATCCTAGAATTATTAAAGATATTGAACCTGCTCATGATCATGTAATGATAGCTAATGGTGAGAAGGTTCTAATTAAAGGAATATGCAATCTAAAATTGTTTGGTAAAAAATCTAAGGCCTTCTACATGCCTAACTTCACTTCGAACTTGCTATCCGTGAAAAAGTGTACTTCTGATTTACAATGCAATGTGATCTTTAACCCTAGTGATGTGAAGTTTCAGGATATTGAGAGTAAGAGACTAATTGGGAAAAGATAACCAATGGAGACTTATATATGCTAGAAGATCTTACTCATGTTCCTGATTGTGTCTACTCATTTACTTCTGCTTATATGTTGAATAATGATGCCTTGTGGTATGCTAGACTAGGTCATCCTCATGTTAGAGCTTTGAACTTGATGTTTCCAGGTGTGGTGTTCAAAAATAATGAGTGTGAAACTTGCATTTTAGGCAAGCATTGTAAGACTGTTTTTCCAACATCTAGTAATACTTATGATAAATGCTTTGATTTAGTTCATTCAGATGTGTGTACTGCACCTTGCTTGTCTAGGGACAATTATAAGTACTTTATGACATTCATTGATGAAAAATCTAAATACACCTGGATAACTTTGATGCCATCTAAGGATAGGGTTCTTGATGCATTTAAGAGCTTTCAAACTTATGTGACTAACCATTACAATGCTAAGCTTAAAATTTTTTAGATCAGATAATGGTGGGGAGTATACAAGCCATGCTTTCAAACAACACCTTGCTCAACATGGAATCTTACATCAAACAAGTTGCCTTACACTCCTCAACAAAATGGTGTGGCCGAGAGAAAGAATAGGCACCTTATGGAGATGGCACGGTCAATGATGTTTCACTCCAATGTCCCAAAATGTTTCCGGAGTGATGCAGAGGCATATGCATGCCACTTGATCAACCGCATCCCCACCAAGGTTATTCAAGACCAGTCTCCATTTGAGGTCTTGAACAAATACAAGCCTCCATTAGATTATCTCCGGGTGTTTGGGTGCCTTTGCTTTGTGCTAGTCCCTGGTGAACTATATAACAAGCTTGAATCCATGAGTGTCAAGTCTATGTTTATTGGGTATTCAACTACACAGAAGGGGTATAAATGCTATGATCAAGTGAGTAGAATGGTGTTAGTTTCAAGAGAGGTGAAGTTTGTGGAAACAAAAGGTTACTATGAACAAAAGAACAAACTTTAAAGAGTTATCCCAAGAATCAGATAGGGCAACTAATCTGAGAATGATCTTAGAAGGATTTGGTATTGGTGCTATTGAAGAACCAAAGAATGCACCTCCAAGACCGACGGGTGCACCACAATCACCCCACCTTGACCATGAAGGGGGGGGGGGAATGAACCTAGACCTAGTCAGGTGGACTGTCATGATCAAGGTGAAAGTGAGAAACAACAAGAAGAAGTTGAGGAAGAGACTGGAAATGATGCTAGGGGAAAAGAAAAAGATCTAGATGAGTTGGGTGAACCAGATCGACCAAGACAGCCGGGTAGAGCAGATCGACCAAGGCTGAGTGAACCATATGGACCAACGAAATGAATTCTTTCCACATGAGGCCCTTTACTGAGGAAATATGGGGTTGTTGAACATCTGGATGATCAGGGACAGGAAGAGGAGCAGCGTGGTTTGAGAAGAAGTGCAAGGTTGAGGAAGGAACCGTCAAGCTCATTTGGTGCAAAGACTTACTACAATGCACAAGCTGTGGAACATCCCTCTCAAGTTATGTGTTCACTTGCTAAGTACTCTGAAGAGCACTGTGCCTTCATGAACAGTCTAGATGAAAATGCCATTCCTAGATCATATGAAGAATCTATGATGGATAAGGCATGAAGAGAATAAGTAGGAGATGAAGATAATATTATGATCTAGAATGACACTTGGTATGAGAGTGAATTACCAAGAGGAAAAAAGGCTGTGTCAAGTAAATGGATATTCACAATCAAATATCTTGCGAATGGGAAGGTGGATAGGAGGAAAACAAGACTGGTTGCAAGAGGGTTCACCCAAACGTATGGAGAAGACTACATTGACACTTTTTCACCAGTGGCTAAACTTCACACAATCAGAATAGTGATGTCCTTGGTAGTGAATCTGGAATGGGGTATTTGGCAGATGGATGTGAAGAATGTCTTCTTGCAAGGAGAGCTTGAAGATGAAGTTTACATGTATCCTCCACCTGGTTTGGAGAACTTGGTCAAGAAGGGAAATGTTTGAGACTAAGGAAGGCTATCTATGGCCATAAACAGTCACCAAGAGCTTGGTACAATAAGTTAAGCACAATGTTGAATGGTAAGGGGTTTAGAAAATCTGAAATCGATCACACCCTCTTCACACTCACAATTCCCTTAGGTATTGTTGTCCTCCTTGTGTATGTTGATGATATTATTATCACTGGAAGTGACCAAAATGGTATCAACTCGACCAAGGAGTTTCTAAAATCAATATTTGAAATCAAAGACTTGAGAGAGATGAAATAGTTTCTTGGAATTGAGATATGTATATCCAAGGAATGATTGTTCATGTCCCAAAGAAAGTATACACTTGATCTCACGTGAGGGGGAGATTGAAGATAGCAAGCCATTCCATGACCCTAAGCTCTATAGGAAGCTTGTTCGTAAGTTAATATACTTAACTATTACACGACCTGATATATGTTTTGCTGTGAATCAAGTGAGCCAACTTATGCAGCTCCCAAAGGTGCATCATTGGCGCATGGTGGAAAGAATCTTTATATATCTAAATGGATCACCAAATCAAGGGATCTGGATGGGGTTCAATGGGAACACTGAAGTTGTTGGTTACTGTGATGATGACTGGGCTTGTGATAGAGCTGATAGGAAATCTACTACTGGCTATTGTACCTTCATTGGTGGAAACCTGGTTACATGGAATAGCAAGAAGCAAAAGGTGGTCTCATGTTATAGTGTAGAAGCCGACTATAAGGCAATGTTGAAATTGACAAACGAGTTGGTTTGGATCAAGGGAATACTAAAGCACTTGGAGATTGATCAAGCTACCTCTATGGTGATACATTGTGATAACCAAGCTGCCATACACAGTGCGTCCAAATCAGTGTTTCATGAGAGGATTAAACATATTGAGGTTGATTGTCATAAGGTAAGGCAGATGATTGTACAAGGAGTCACAATGCCATGCTACATTAGAAGTGAGGATTAGCTAGCTGATGTATTCACTAAAGCTGCAAGACATAAGACAATGGAGTCCATTTACATCCGGCTGGGACTCACTGATCTCACACTTAGCCAATCCCCTCGCTATGGGGTCTTTACTCTTTTTCCCTTATCAAGGTTTTATCCCAATGGATTTTCTTTGGTGAGGTTTTTAATGAGGGAGATATCATAGCATTCCAAGCTTGACTTGTTCCACATGGTGAAGCTTGAGGAGGAGTGTTAAGTTGAGGTACATATTTGGGGTAAAAGAATTAAAGAATGAGAGAAGAATGGTTGGGACAGTAAAATGGTAAGAAGATCATTCAGGTAAAGGGAGGAGTTACCATGCGCCTATCCTTGGGTATTTATCCTTATCCATCCATGGGAAAGGAAGAAAGGATAATCCTTGACATGCTCGAACAACTGCAAAGTAACCAACATCTGGTCAAAGGTGTTAGATACCACTTGAATGGCTCTCCTTGCCCATCAAATTAGGCGCTCCTACCCCAATTTTAGACCACATGATCCATCCTTTGTTTCTGAAAACCCTTGTAACCTCTACTCTATATATTTGTAATCTCATCTTAATGAAAAAAGTAGACAATTCATAATCCTCTCTTAGACACCTAAACATGATTACATTTTAGACTTGTTCTTTGGTTAAGCCTTCTTTCTAATCTCTATACTATCATCAAACCTAAGATTATCTAAAACATTTTACCACGCGCCAACGCGTTGCCGTCTGCCGCTGCTGTTGATTCCGGTAAGCCGTCGTCTCTCCTCCGCCACCGTCGGTGACCATCACCGGAGACTCGCTGGTGACTCACCAACTCGGCCAAGTCGACTCGGCGAGTCAACTTGGCGACCGGTTCAACCGGCTGAGTTGGTTTGTTTGCGGTTTGGTTTAGTTCAACTGGTTTTTAGTTAATTGATTTCTGGTTTAAATTAATTGAATTTGGGTTATGCTAAACTGGTTTGAAATTGATTTGAATTTTGTCCAATTGAAATTGAATCCGGTTAAGGAAAACCGGTTGGTTCAATTTGATTTCAATTTGGTCAAGGGTTGACCGGGTTTGGTCATAGTTGACCGGGTTGACCTTTGACATGCGGGTTGATTTTTTGATCAGACCACTGGTTATCCGTTTTTTGACCGTTCAAAGGGCGTTCTGACTCAATTTTTCACCCTGATTTCAGATTTGGAGTCTGTTTGAGCAGCTGAAGTTCATAGAAAACACTTTTCCACATTGCTAAGGTGAGGGCTATTCCCAAACTTCTCGTATCCGACTTAGGATTTTGAATAAACATAATTTATTCTAATATGTTCCGTCTTCGTGAAATCGAGTCTGTCAGAGTCTGCTTATTTAGTTATTAGGTTCTCTGTTAAACCGGATATAAGGTGTTAGATGGTTCAACATTGCTTGTTCATTTATAGTTGATATTATACATATATATATATATATATATATTGAGAATTGTGGTGATAAGGATGTGGCCGATTACAGAGACGTAATTCCGTAGGGCGGTTGGTGACCAATAGATTTGGTGTGGAGATGCTGCGACACAGCTTAGTTGACATGTTGTTGCCAAGGCTTCAAGGTCTATAAATCCTCTACGTGCGTCTGTTACCGAGCACATATCTGGTGTTGACTTTTGGCCTGTTAGTGGGCAGCGAGAGTGCAACTTGTTAGGACCACTGTTTGTTCTTTGGGTACTTTAGGTACCGTGTTTGTTTATGACCGGGTCCATGGACTTCGGGTTTAGCATCCCATACCTCACTGAGTGACTCTTCTTGTCCTCACCCCTCTTTCTTCCCCTTTCAGTTCAGACTGCTGAGGAGGAGTGATTCATTTCGGATCGGTGCTTTCGGTGTTTCTTTTTTTTAGACTTTTGGATTTACGTTTATGTATATTTTCTGAATTTTCTTCTATTGATGGATTTATGGTGTTAAGTTGACTACGTGAAGTAATAAAGTGGAGATTTCAAGAAATTATCCATTATTTTGTTAAATTGGAAAATGTGAGTGTTACAATTTGGTATCAGAGCGGGTTTCGTCTCGGCTTCGACCCGGGATGGCGATTCGTGGAGACTTGATTTTAAGCGGTTTTAGATGATTTTTGAATTTTTTCTGGGGATTCAAATTTTTTAAAGAAAGAAAATAAATAGCACCTCTCTGTCAGTATTATCCCTTGATTAAACGTAAGTATTCGGTTTAGTGAGAAGTTGACCGTTTTACTTTGTCTTTCAGATGCCACCACGAAGGAGAGTTGGTCTTCCCCAAGCTGCCAGAGCTGCCCGAGATGTTGGAGATGAGAATTTGCCGCCCCCGGTTCCGAAGCAAGCGGTCCCACCGATTGATCAGGATGCTTTGAGGCAGATGGTGCAGGATGCATCTAGACATGCTGCTCAGAAGGTTGTTAAGCAGGTTGCCCAGGAGACAGCTAGGCAAGCAGACAAGACAATTTCTCAGGAGGTTGCTCGACAGTTGGCTGCCGCTCAGTAGGGACAGCGTGGACCCCAGTTTCATATGCAGGGTGGTCCACAGTTTCATGTGCAGAATGGGCCGCAGATTCAGGTTCAGCAGGATCACTAGATTCCCGTCCATCATGTCCACATCCCTCAGGTTCCAGGTCAGCAGTTTCCTCAAGGTATCCATGTTCCACCAGGACCGGTTTATCCAGTTCATGAGGATAGGTTTTTCAGACTGGCGGGTCAGATGAAGAACATGGATATGAAGCATTTTGGAGGAGCACTGGATCCTACAGCTGCACATGATTGAAAGCTAAGTCTGGAACATAAGTTGGAGATCATCAATTGTCCACCGGAGCTTTCACTTAGATTGGCTATGTAGTACATGCGTGGGGATGCACTAGTATTGTGGGAGGGAGTGCGACTGAGCCAAGAACATCACAGACAAACTTCGAAGACTTTAAAAGGGAGTTCGACAAAAAGTACTTTTCAAAAAAAGCTATAGATAGGAAGAAAAGTGACTTCGAGCATGTGAGCCAGGGTACCATGACTATTAGGGAGTATGAGGTTGAGTTCAGTCGACTTCGCAGATTCACGGGAGATGGTTTATCAGAGGAAGATTTGATCAGGAAGTTTCTGGATGGGATGTGAGTGGATATTCGTAATAGATGTCGTGTCTTCACTTACCACAGATTTGGAGATTTGGTGGAGAAAGCTTCTGAACATGACATGGGTCTAGCCGAGGAGAAAAAAATCCTCAAAGCGGCCCAACATAAGATGGGGAGAGCTTCAGAGCCGCAGAAGAGGCCTTTGGATCAGTCTAGATTACCGAGTTATCGTCGTTGCCATCACAGTCATAGCGGAGAGTGTATCAAATGTTTTATTTGTGGAGGTTTGGGACATATTTCTAGGTATTGTCGGAGTAGGCATGCAGTTGCGACTTATGGCGCACAGGTTGCAACACCAGTAGTACGTCCAGATGCACCAGTTGCACCAGGAGCTTGTTTCACTTGTGGCCAGCATGGTCATATCTCCAAGGATTTCCCGACCAAGAGGCATGCAACCAAGCGTCAAGCCATCGCTCCGCGTGTCTATGCTTTAGGAGGCCGATGGAGCTGAGCCGATAGCTGATACGTATCTTTGTCTTCCTTGTTTGCTTTAAGTATTTCTAGTTCTTTGTGGATTTCATGTGTTGTTAGAAAAAAAATGTGTGTAGGATCGGTTTCTGTTGGAGGTGAGACATCACATAGGCGAAAAATCGAGTTAGAACGCCCTTCAAACGGTAAAAAATGGATAGCCGGTGGTCTGGTCAAAAAGTCAACCCGTAGGTCAAAGGTCAACCCGGTCAACTCTGACCTAAGCCGGTCAACCATTGACCAATTTGAAATCAAATTGAAGCAACCGGTTTTCCTTAACCAGATTTGATTTCAATTGGACCAAATTCAATTCAATTTCAAACCGGTTTAACATAACCCAAATTATATTAATTTAAACCAGAAATAAATTAACTAAAAACCGGTTAGCCTAAACCAAACCACAATCGAACCAACTCAGCCAGTTGACCCGGTCACCGATTTGACTCGCCCGAGTTGGCGAGTCAAGTCGGTGGTCATCGACGACAGCGGAGGAGAGACGGCAGCTTAGCGGAATCAACGGCGGGGCCGGACAGCGGCACGGTGGCACGTGGCACGGTGCGTGCAGCGGGCGACGGCGGGGGAAAGCTGATCTTGGAGCTCCAGACTCGTCTCGACGTCACAAACACGATGGTGGCCTTGGATTTACGAGAAACAACATGGCTAGAGAATTATGATCGATTTACTAAACAGCCGAAATAAAACCTTATGAAACTACGGCCAACGACGTTACCTACGGTGGTCGAAGGTGATGGGGTGGTGGATCGAGTCTCGATCGATGGCTACAGCAACGGTATGGTCTCTGATCTGCTTGACGGCTCAGCCTCTGCAATGTTTAAAGTTTAGGGTTTATGGAGAATAAAATAATGAAGAAAAGCTCTTTATATAGGAAACTCACCTAGGGTTTTCTGTAACCCTAATAGGCCTTGCTGGGCCGGGTCGTTACAATTCTCCCTTACTAATAAGGAATTCGACCCTTAATTCGACTTATGGTCTGACTGTCCAATATCATCCTGAAAAAGTCCTGGATAATCTGCCCTCATCTGAGATTCTGCCTCCCTGGTCTCCTCCTCGATTCTATCTCTCTCCCAGCGAACCTTAACCAACATGGACATCATTCTCTGAAATGCTTTTACTTGTTGATGCAAAATCTTGACTGGTTGTATGGGTGCAAATTTTTTTTTACCAACATCACTGGGTGGTTGCTGCAAAATAAGCTTTGGCTCTCTCACGACTTTTCTCAACACTGACACGTGAAACACATCGTGGAAATCTGATAGCTCTGTTGATAACTGTAATCTATAAGCCACAGCTCCAATCCGCTCCAGAATAGGGTATGGGCCCATATATCTCGGCTTAAGCTTCTTTAGCTTTCGAGTCTTAGATCATTCCTGAAAGATTTTCATTTTCAGGTATACTAGGTCACCCAACTGAAACTCCAAGTCCTTCCGACGCTTGTCTGCATAACTCTTCTTACGGTCATGAGCTTGCTTAAGTCGAATCTTGAGCATCTCAACCTGCTCTACCATATCTTGAACCATATCTGGTTCCATGCCTCGTATCTCATCCACTTGTGTCCAACAAAGTGGTGTACGAAACAGGCTTACCATAAAGTGCTTCATATGGTGTCATCTCAATACTCAAATGATAGCTGTTATTGTATGCAAACTCTATTAAAGGTTGATACTTTCCCCAACTTCCTTCCCAATCTAAAACGCAAGCCCTGAGCATATCCTCCAAGGTATGAATAGTCCTCTATGACTGCCCATCTGTTTGTGGGTGGTAAGTTGTACTCATGTGTACTTTTGTCCCAAGCGCCTTCTGAAAGGCTCTCCAAAATGCCGATGTGAACTTTGCATCACGATCTTATAAAATGTTGACATGAACTCCATGCAACCTCGCGATCTCCCTGATATAAATCTGCGGCAACTGATCAGTTGTGTCTGTCTTCTTAATCACAAGAAAATGAGATGATTTGGTGAGTCTATGAACAATCACCAAAATAGCATTCCTCCCTCCAAAATTCGTCGGTAGACCAGTCACAAAATCCATGGTCACCATGTTCCATTTCCACTCTGGCAATGGCAGGTTTTGCAATAACCCGCTAGGCACCTGATGCTCAGCCTTAACCATCTGACATGTCTGGCACAGCGATATAAATGTTGCCACATCTTTCTTCATACCCGGACAATGATAGTAACGCTTCAGATCCCTGTACATCTTGGTGTTTCCCGGATGGATAGAAAAACGCGAATGGTGTGCTTGCTGTAATAATTCCTTCCTTAACAGCTTATCATCTGGCACACAGACTCGGTTCCGGTACATATACACAAAACCTCGTCATTATCCTGAGCCTTATGTATCTTCCACAATAGATCTGCCTGCTCCAAAGCCTCCAGACCAGCTGTCTCTCCCTCGAGAGTAACCGCACATAATCTGAGAGTAGCTAGTGAACCAGTAAGTTCATGAACCTCTTTGGTTCCTGAAATATCGCTCGTACGCTTGCTTAAAGCATATGCCACCTGATTGATGTATTATATACCTATAAATAAAAAGAAACTAATATTAATAATGAAAAACAAATATTATTTTTAAAGCATTACATTTTTGTTACAAAATTGAACTCTTTTTATGATTCCAATGCAAATTTCCTACTCATTTATGTATTTTACGTCTATTTAAACTAAGATAAATAATAAATGTTTTACAATTCTAATGATAAACAAGGGAAAATTTGAACATTTAACTATTTTTTCGATTCATGTTCAAAACTCTAAATTGACAACTAATTTGAAATGGATGGAGTATTATTTATTATGAGGAAAAGGAACAAAACAAAAGCAGGAATCAAAACTTGCACTTGATGCTTTTAAGATAAATACATAACCACTATACCAAAGACACATTGGTTTACTTTTGGCTCTCTTGTGTTTTAAACTTGGCATCTAAAGCCTTTGCTTGCTTCACGGGTGTTTTTCCAAAGCCGACCCTAACTATATGGAACATCATCAAAATACTATATGTGTGTCATTTTAAATTTATGCATACAAATAAACATTTAATTTTACATATTTTCTTAATAAAAACATCAATACCTATACACCTAACTATATTTCGACCAATAAATAATGGAGAATTAAAGTTAATAAATTTTGCATTGAAATTATATTATATATATGTTATTATGAAATTGGTTTTGAAATATAATATTATAAAATTTTGATTAGTTGATTTTTAAAATGTACTGAACAAAAAGTATATCTGAAGTCTAAAGCATTAGCTTGAAAGATACATAATTGCAAGACAAAAAATTACAATTTGGAGAAAAGCCTCCAGTGGTTAAACTAGTGGAAGATGAGGTTGTTGAAATATATAGTCTCTACAAGGAGAATTAAGGGTTTAATTGGTTTTCCACTACCACCCGCAACACACAGATTTTGCGGTTGGTAGCAGTTATCGGTGTTCTGCAATAATTACAAAAACACTAATAAATCTTTTCAAACCGTTCCAAATCTTTTAAAATCTAAATCTGGTTTCCCCTATCATTTATGGTTGCGGGCGTTGTGTAAGACCCGATCCTGGCCTTTCGACCCAACTGGACCAAATGCCTTACTTTGATCATTTCATTGCTTGTTTGATTCATTTTTAAAATCATTTTATTTACTAAGTCATAATAGCACATGAGGTTCATAAATAAATAGACAGATAGCACAGCGGAATAATAAATAAGTTTATATGTATCACTCCAACTCATGTGGTCCGATACATAGTTTCTTAACAGTTTCATAAACAATAACCAATTCCTCTCTAACTTCATCTAGCCACACGCCACACAGCCTTTCACTGATTGAGTCTTCACGGCTCCTTGGCTTGACCAGAACCAATCTCAGATCCTGAAACCATAACCCATAAGCATTAATCTTAACCGAAGACAGAACATATAAATCCTATAATGCTTGGCTTGGTTCCTAGAACTATGGTTAACCTCAATCAACATAATCATAAAAATATATATATCCGACCTATCCACCATATCCCAAGTCATTCAACCAGCCACTCCACATGACTTGGAATAGGCAAACAGTTCAAATTAAACAAACGGAAACACGAACAAAACCGTATCGACCACGAACCAGTCCGTCCAACCGGACTATGGTCTGGGTACGATCGGATACCCTTGAAGTCCGGTTCATTAGCCCAACGGACTTCCTTACCTGATCCGGCACTAGGCCTGGATCCAAACAACCGTGTAAGGCCATTACCCAATCCGGATGGTATTACAACCAATCGGACCTTGCGACCCATTACCCCGACCAAACGACCGTGTACGTGTCCTTGGCCATGAACCGCGGACTGAACCATATGGACCGGACTGAACCTGCATCCATTGGTACCGTTTGGAACTCACACCCTTTGGTAACATGCACCCTTTGATACTCGCACCCTTTGGTACTCGCACCCCTTGGTCAATGACACCCATTGGTCTATGGTACCTTTTGGTACTCGCAACCTTTGGTAACTCGTACCTCTTGGTTACTCACACCCTTTGGAATGTCATTACCTTTGGCACTCATGACCCTTGGCAACTCTTACCCTTTGCAACTCTTACCCTTTGCAACTTGTACCCTTTGGAACATTCTAAACGTTCAGACCCACCGGCCATACTTTGGCACGATCCGGACTGACCCGCATAACCGACCCTTGGTCTAGGTTGCGGTTGGGATGTGGATCGATTATGATCAGGGCCGGAACCCATGATCTAACCATCACACCCCTTCGTGTATGAACAGAAAGAGAAGATGAAGAAAGGATGGAATCAAGACTAAGAGGGATCAGATGCAACAATGGGACCAATCGGAACATCGGTTTGACCACAAGGGTTAACCGCATGCACCATGATACCCACGGCCCATTGCCTACCTTGGAAACCACATTAGGGTCTTCCACGTTCTTCCCCTTATCAGACTTCCCCATCCCTGATCGGAAATCCTTTCCCAAACGATTACACTCACCGGAAAGATCACCACCACAATCGGCCCACTTTTGGCCGAGAACACCCTCTCTTCTCTCTCTCTCTCTCTCTCTCTCTCTCTCTCTCTCTCTCTCTCTCTCTCTCTCTCTCTGAAACTGAATGATACGTGCAGGGAGGACCCCTATTTATAGAGGACGAGGGGGTAAGTCTTGCCCCACGAACAGGCACGACCTTTGGGTGAAAGGGCACCACTTGGTCGATAGGGTGCAACCCTTGACCACCTGCAACCCTTCGCCCATATCAGGCCCTTATTGGGTCGATACCAAGCCCACCCACGACCCAGACCCACCAGGATTAGCCCATGGCCTATCCCAAGGGTCCACCAGGCCCCAACCACCATGGCCGGACCACCTTGGCCCGCCACCGGCCCGGACCCGGACCAACCGCCCAGAACCCAAACACTCCGTGCAGCTGAGATGAGCTGATCACCAGCTGGTTCAGCTGACTGAGCTGGTAGCTCAGTTGAATGAGCTGACCTAGGTAGTGTTGAGCTGAGCTGAGCTTGGTCGAGCTGTGTTTAGCTGGTCGAGCTGGCCGTACACTCGGTCCAGCTGCCCAAACACTCGTTCAGCTCCTTTAACTTATTTCTTTCCCTTTTCTTTGGTTAAGTCCTTATGACTTAACTCTATTCTGACCATGGAACATGTTTAACTTGATCTAAACGATCCTTAGCTCGTTCCCTCAAACCATGGTCAGTCCCACGATCCTTACTCAGGATTGGGGGTGCTACACGTTGTGTGTGGATAAATAAATATAAAAATATTTCTTAAAAATATTTTAAAATTTAAATATTATAAATAAATATATTGTATTTTAATTTAAATTCACCACCAATATAATATTTTATTTTATAATAAATTTAAACCAAGAATATTCATGATAAATTTTAAACAATATATATATATATATTAAGATACATACATATATAAACAAAAGAAATATTCTTTTAAAATTTCTTACACCGATTCGAAATAAAGATATACTTTTTCTAAATTTGTTTTGTTATCTTTCTGTATTTTCCGCATTTATTTGGTCACTTGTCGTTGGTTCTCGTAGAGAATCCGGACCTCAAGGAAACTAAGGTATTATTTGCCTTCATCTGTTCTCTAAAATCGACAGTGTGAATTTTTGGTTCCCACAGTGACTAGTATTTTGATCTTATTCTTCTAGAACTCTAATTCTTATTGGAGCATATATAGCTAGTATTGTGACTTGATCACTCTATTAATATGAGTCAGTAAATTTGTCTGGCAACTACTTTACTAAGCTCTGTAACTAAATTATCTTTTAGACTTCTGTTTCACATTTTGTTTAGTCCAAGGATCAGTGATAATTCCTTTCAATTTATTTTATTTTCCAAATGTTTATTTTCTCCAATTTATGTTGGAAAAACTGATTCGTTTACATTTCAGTCTAAAAATAAAGTTTTACTTAAATCCTTCATTGATGACTTTACATTCTTAAGTAATAATGGAGATTAATATCCAACATATATTTTTAACCTTATTTAAAATCCCAACATAAAGCTTTCTGGTGGAGCAACTAGAATGTATATTGAAGATTTGAACGTTCAAAATTCTTAGATGGAACATGGTTGGTTTCTGACCCAATGCCAGTGATGGAGAGAACTAGTGATTACTTGTTGGCTGGTGCGAATTAATGTTGCTCAAAATGTTTACACTTATCTCGATGAATTTGTTACAATCGTCAAAAACTTAAGACGTAGATTCACCAATAATAGAAAGATGCATAGTGGTGATCAGTCCCCCAACATATCTTTAATTCATGCCAATAACTTTATTTGGCTGGTGAAAACCGTAAACAACATACGAAAAATCATTAAGAAGAATCTTTTGATTCTTCAGTGAATATTCACATAAATTTCTAAGTATCTTTTAGCATCATTAATGAACAAAAATTGTCTAACTGGTTAATGCTGAGTATTTTGTAAACTTCTAGTTTACTATATATTTATCTCCATTTAACTAATATGTGTAGTACATCTATAAGAAAATGTAGACAATTTCTCAACAATAATTTTATTGCCTTATAAAATATTTCTTATAGGAAATGAATTTAACATTTCTTTTGCTTAGTGTCTTAGCATAATTTGTCTCAGATTTCTGTGGGTTTACTTTAAGAATGATTCATCAATCTCGGTTTAGTATAAAGATAATCTTCTAAATGTTTCACTAAATATAAAATGTGAGATTCTTTAACTCTTCTCATCGAGATGATAATACAATATGTTTATCAATCTCGAATAAATCTTATTTTTGAATCAACAAAATACTTTACATGGGTCATGTATTCTTTCTTAGATCTTTCTAACTTTTGAGATTATAAGAATATAACACAATAAATATTTTACATTGTATTCTTATATGCAAAAACTTTATGTAGTCTTCTGATGCATTCATATATATCTTCTTTTTGAACATTCTGCAAGATTTACAGTACCTTGTATTGTACTCACAATGATTTTCTTTCATATTATGTTGATTGAATATCTTTACTTTATTACTATCTTTATTTTCTCAACTTTATGTGAGAATTCTAAAAAGAAACTATTTGGTCTTGACCTTGACCATAACCATATATATCCATCTACAATCACTTTTATTTTCACTTTCTTTACCAATATTATTGGTGCGGCTTTCTTTCTCAAAGTGTCAAATTCTTTTCAAGAGAATGAATCATAACTACCTAGATATGATTTATGATCTCATTGTTTTTCTTAGTCTCAAGGAGATAAGATACAAGTATAAATTTCTCTTTTCTTTAATCTCTTTTTTCAATCATATGTCTGTTGGACAACACTAGTTGTGTCAAAATATATACTTTTCAATACATATGCATCATTTAAATTTCTTCGATTTTTTTTACTTTTAAACTTAACATCCAATATAGTTGAGATTTATTTATGAACTTCATGTCTTGTAATTTAGATGCAAATACAAAATGAACTTTAGATAATGGCATTTAAGTGATAAAACCTTTTTTGGATTGGTTTCCGAAACTTGTAGATCTTATCAACCTTTAAACTTGAAACACACATATATAAAATGGTAATAAAATATAATATGTATATTATATTAATACTAGATTTTGTAAAGTAAGACATTACTAAATCGATAAATATATATATTTTGTATCGGAATCAATACTTTTATAATAAAGAACAATATAAAACTGATAAAGTAAGGAATCTAAATTTCAATGAAACAATAACTACACCATATATCGACTAATTCAAAAACAGAAGTTCAAATCGTATTATGAGTATATATTTATTTCACAGTAAGTACCTTCCTTTAGTTGCAATGATTAGATAAATCATCTCTCCAAATATGAATTATTGTGTAAATATTACTAACCTCTACGGAGATGATGTCGAAGAATAGAGAGAATGTCGATTTAACTCAATAAGAGATATGCCATATTTCTAATTTTCCTGTCAAGGAAATGATTGTGATAAATTAAAACAATGGAAATTTCAAATTGTATATTTCTCAAAAGTAAGCGTAAGACCGCTTCATATTATACAAATTCATATATTTCAACAATAAGAAAGATTAAGCCAAATTTGTCAAACATATATTGACAGTTGCGAATCAACATATTATTTTATAATCAATGCGAATCAACAAACATAAAAAATACCACACTGATAAATTACTTCATAATTATCAAGCAATAAAATTACCCATTGTTTAATTCTATCCAAGTATTGAAGATGCTAAATTCTGATTCAAAATTGTATGAAAATTCAAAGCTCAGCTAAACCAATTTATCATAATAAATTATTAATCCAATAGATACATAAAAATAAATAACAAAATATGCAAACTGAATGTCCCGTTTATTATATTGCCTTTAAAATAAAACAAAACTAATTCAGTGACATCTCACAAATTCACTTAAGGTAGAAATAATAATTATGTAATGATTGAGATTTTATATGAAACTAAACAATATAAAATTATCAAATATATAATGCCATCTATTGCATTAGCTATTCAAATATATAATAGATTCCAAATCATTCGCAAATAAGAAAATAATATAAATTAATAAGAACAATAACTGAATCTAATCGCATGTCTCTTCAAATTATGTCAATTAAAATGTCACGCCTCGACCGTCCACAACTAATGGGCCAACCACGCCCGTTCTCTCGGTCCGTGGAACCATCCCGTTCCAACGGTCGGTGCATAAATTTTTAAAAGGCTCGAAATCATTGTTTATTGACCATGCAATTACCACCCGACCTTTCCTCGTGCTTTGGCCACACTTGCACAGTATCGCAAATCACTTCCCGATAGATCCCATCCTTTCACTACTGCAACATAAGCACGCTTAACCCTGGAGTTCTAAACGGATGTGTGACGTAAAACGTAAGTGCACTTTGGTTACATAGGTAGCCAAATCAATTCTCTTAAGCCTTTCCACATATCACAACTCGGGATGTTACATCATATTCTTTCAGAAGATAGGAAGATCACATTCCAGTGCATTCAGGCTCACCGGGGAATTTCCATTATCTCAATGTTGCATGCTGAAGATTTATCAGAGAGAGGAACAGAGAGATTTCTGGCGACAATTTTGATGGTTAAGGATGATGAACATCATGAGTTGCAGGTCATTCCAGTGGTCGCAGAGTTTGAAGATGTATTTGAGGCCTTAAAGGGGCCATCACCAGCAAGAGGAGATGTTCTTACTATAAAGGTGGAACCAGAGACATCACCAGTTTCGCGGGCTCTGTACCGTCTAGCACAAGCAGAGATGGCTGAATTGAAAAAGCAGTTGGAGGAGTTACTAGATAAATGTTTCATCAGACCTAGTACTTCACCGTGGGGAGCACTAATTTTGTTTGTGAAGAAGAAAGATGAGAGTTTCAGGCTTTGTATCAACTACAGAGGTTTGAACAACGTGACAATCAAGAAGAAGTATCCGTTCCGCGTATCGATGAGTTGTTGGACCAGTTACAGGAAGCTTCGTGATTTTCTAAGATTGATTTGGCATCATGTTACCACCACATTGCGATAGCTGAAGAGGGTGTGCGGAAGACGGCTTTCCGTACACGTTATGGGCATTATGAGTTTGTAGTGATGTCGTTTGGGTTGACGAATGCACCTGCAGCGTTCATGAAGCTTATGAATGATGTGTTTCGCAAGCATTTGGATAAGTGTGTGATTACTTTCATTGACGATATCCTGATTTATTCTCGTAGCAGAGAGAAGCATGCCAATCATTTGTGGATTGTGTTGGATAAGCTTAGGGAGCATCAGTTGTATGCTAAGATGAGTAAGTGTAGCTTCTGGCAGAGGAAAATTGGATTTCTTGGTCATGTGGCTTCAGAGGCAGGGGTTGCAGTAGATCCAGAGAAGATTACTGCAATATTAGAGTGGCTTACACCTAAGAGTGTTATAGAGATCCACAATTTTTTGGGTTTAGCAGGATATTACAGGAAGTTCTTCAAAGGTTTCGCCAGTATCGCCAAACCGATGACTCAGTTGACAGGCAAAGATGTTAAGTATGTGTGGACAGATGATTGCTCAAGGATTTTCACTGAGTTGAAATGACAACTGATAAAGACGCCGGTTTTGGTACTCTCGAGGCCAGGGATACCATATGAAGTTTACATTGATTCTTCAGGTACTGGTTTGGAAGGTGTATTGACACAGGAGGGCAAAGTCATTGTGTATGCATCACGTCAGTTGAGACCTCACGAGGTTAATTACCCTACTCATGACTTGGAGTTAGCAGCGGTTGTATTTGCGTTGAAAATTTGGAGATCGTATTTATATGAGGAGAAGGTACAAATTCTTACAGACCACGAAAGTCTGAAGTACATATTCACACAAGCGGATTTGAATTTGATATATTATATTTAATTATATTTTACATGTATGTATTAGATGACCTTTAATATGTATGTCTTATATTGTTATTTGTTGTTGCATTCTCAATATTTGATGTAACTTTTATCTTCTATATTATTTTTCGTGATTGTTATATATTTCTTTAGGAATTTAAGAAAATTTTGAATATTACTGAAATTTTAAATAAATATAAGATATTTATAAATTATGTTATTCTCTTCGAAAATAATTAATAAAGTATACAAACTGATATTAGAGTTAATAAGATTTGAAAAATTAGAATTATTCTTTGGATATCTATATTATTTAAACTGAATTACATTTTGGTACTTTTTAGAAATATAGATAACACTATGATTGAGAATTTTTTGGACACATGGATAGCAGTATAAAAAAGATACTTCTTTTAATTTACAAATTTAGCCTTTGCATTTACAATAAATTAAGTACTTCATTTTTGTATATCTTTTTTTTTTACAGATATTGGCACTGCATTTAAAATAAATTTAAATTAAATAATTACAATTCTAAAGTTTATCTACCTAAATCGATATTCATATATTGACCATTAATTTTTTTAGCATGTTATTTCATTGTAAAATAATATTAATAAAAAAAAACATGTTAATATATGAAAAGTACAATTAATTCAAATTGCATCAAGTTATAAATTTTTTATATAATATTATGTACAAATAAAAAACTATTATCAAATATCTCTATTATAATATAATATATTACTAGAATAAGACCCGCGCCTTGCGTGGAGTGAAGTTATTGGTTTTATTATTTTTTGGACTATTAAACATTAGTTCGGTTTAATGTGGATATTAGTTGATTTTGGGTTATTTTTATCATGTTTTAATATCTTATTGTTGAATTAGAATTTAAATCTATATTTATATTTGCATGTGTTCGGTTTAAATTGTTCACTACAAGAAAACAATTTATTAACTACGAAATTTATCGAGGAAAAAGGGACCTCGTAAATTTACGTGCCCTTTACGAGGAAAGTCCCGAAACTCGTAGAATCCTCGTGAATAAACGAGAAACATGTTTCCTCGTAAAATCGATGTTATGTAGCGAGTATATTGCGTGGCATAGTGAGTTTCCTCGTAAACTTCTCGTTAACTTTACGTGGACTTTACAAGGAAACAATCTACCAAGGAAACAACGAGGCCTACTGCTTTTTAGTTGTAAACGTGTTTGTTTTGGGTGTATACCTACCAACTTTCCTAGTAAATTAGAGGTAAAATGTCATATAGTAATTCCAAAATTTTCCTATAAATATGTTGTTTGAGTTTCAAATGAAAGATACCCAAAAAATTGAGAACGTAAAAGAGAGAAACGATTGAAAACATGAAAGGAAAAAAATGTCCGGAGATGGAAATATTTTCGAGTTGCAGAGGTGGATGTATACACACAGAGATGGTAACGGTAGAGTGACAAAAAAATATCTCGAAGGGCTGGAGACATCTATGCATCAAGCAGATTCTACACCGCTTACGCAAGAAAGCGGTAAGATGTTATGTCCTTGTCGGAAATGCAATAATTCAAAATTAAGCACTCGAGAAAATGTTTGGAAGCATTTAGTAAATAGAGGTTTCACGCCACATTACTATATTTGGTTTCAACATGGAGAAGGTTATAGTAATTGTGGGAATGAAGCTAGCAGTAGTAATAGCAATTTTAGGTTGAACCCGCGGTTGATCATTTGCATAATGAAAATAGTTACCATCAGGAAGAACAGATGGTAGATTATGATAAGGTTCATGATATGGTAGGTGATACATTTGTAGCTCATGATGAAGATCATGAAGAACCTAACATAGATGCAAAAAAGTTTTATGAAATGTTAGATGCTGCGAATCAACCAATTTTACAGTGGTTGTAGAGAAGGTCTCTCTAAATTTCCCTTGGCTGCTAGAATGATGAATATTAAAATCGATCACAATTTACCTGAATATTGCATGGATGCTTGGGCAAACTTGTTTAAAGAGTATTTGTTGGAAGACAATGTGTCTGCTGATTCTTATTATGAGATTCAGAAACTGGTTTATAGTCTTGGGTGCCTTCGGAGATGATAGATGTTTGCATCGAAAATTGCATGATTTACTGGGGAGATGATGAGAAGTTACAAGAATGTCGATTCTGCAAGAAGCCACGATTCAAACCACAAGGACGAGGGTGTAATAGGGTACCTTACCAAATGATGCGGTACCTACCACTTACAGACAAATTGATAAGATTGTACCAATCTGAGGAGACTGCCGGAGGGATGAGATGGCATGCCGACCATACTCAGACGGAGGGTGAGATGTCTCATCCATCAGATGAAAGAGCTTAACATTTTAACAATGTACATCCAGATTTCGCTAGCAATAGACGGAATGTGTATCTTGGATTATACACAGATGGATTTAGTCTATTTGGAATGTCAGGCAGACAATATTCATTGTGGCCAGTCTTTCTTACGCCATACAACCTGCCACCAGAGATGTGCATGCGACGAGAGTTTCTATTCATGAGCATATTAATACCTGGTCCGAAACATCCTAGAAGATCTCTCGATGTTTTTCTATAACCACTGATAAAAGAGTTAAAAAATTTGTGGTCAAAAGGGGTGAGGACGTATGATTGTTCAACGAAAACCAATTTAACGATGCGAGCGATGCTTCTGTGGACGATAAGTGACTTTCCTGCATATGGGATGTTGTATGGATGGACTAGACATGGGAGATTATCTTATCCATATTGTAATGGAATGACAAATGCGTTTCAGTTGAAGAATGGTAGGAAGACAAGTTGGTTCGATTGTCACCGTCGATTTCTTCCCATTCACCATCCGTATAGAAGAAACAAGACATTGTTCAAGCACAAAAAGGTTGTGAGAGACACTTCTCCTCCATATTTAACTAGAGAACAAATCGAAGCGCAAATCGATTACTACGGTGCTCTAGAAACCGTTCCTCGTGGTGGTAATTGGCATGTTCCCAGTAATATGTCTGATTATTACGGAGTTCAGCACGACTGGCACAAAAAGAATATATTTTGGGAATTGTCATATTGGAAGGATTTTCTTTTACGTCACAACCTCGATGTGATGCATATAGAGAAGAATGTTTTTGAGAACATCCTGAACAAAATATTGAATGTCCCTCAAAAGACGAAAGACAACATCAAATCAAGGTTGGACTTAACTGATATTTGCTCAAGAAGTGAGTTACATATAAAAAGCAATGGACAAGTTCCAGTTCCGATATTCAGATTGTCATAAAAAAAAGTCGGTGTTGTTCAACTGGGTTGCATCAGAAGTGAAGTTCCCTGCTGGGTATGTTTCAAATCTTTCGAGATGCGTTGAAAAAGGTCAAAAATTCTCAGGGATGAAGAGTCATGATTGTCATGTCTTTATGTAACGACTACTTCCCTTTGCATTTGCAGAACTACTGCCAACAAATGTACATGAAGCACTTGCAGGTAATATATATATAAAAGAGGATGTCATTGAACAACTTCATGAGAACATTCCCATCTTACTGTGCAACTTGGAGAAAATATTTCCGCCAGCATTTGTTGACGTCATGGAGCATCTAGTCGTCCACCTCCCGTATGAGGCATTGCTTCGAGGACATGTACATTATGGATGGATGTATCAGTATGAGCGGGCCATGAAAAATTTGAAAGGAAAATCTAAAAACCTCACAAGAGTTGAAGGTTCTATAGTTGACGGAAGTTTGGTGGGAAGAAACATCACACTTCACATCATACTACTTTGCACCGAAAGTACGTACGTGGAAACGAGCTCCAAGAAGATATGATGATGGTGGTGTTGTGCTGACATATTTGGAAAAAGATGTTCCAGAAATCTTTTACCAAATTGGGAGATTTTGTGGAAAATTGAAAGAAGTTTGGTGGTCGAGTGATGAAGACCTCCATAGTGCCCACATTTATATTCTTCTCAACTGCGAGCATGCATTGACTCGCTATTTTGAAAGATAGTTACACATTTATAAGTAAACTTATAATTACAGACACATATGTTTTGTTTGGAATTGATTAATTAACAAAAAAATGAACAACCAATTTGTTACTCAAGTCAAAGAAGCAATTCCGGATATATCCACAAGTGAGTCAGACAAAATGAAAGATCAACACTTTATTAAGTGGTTAAGGAAACATGTATTATAACGTTCTCTTTATTTTTCAATGTTCGCTTTTACTATGATAAATTTCAAAGTTCTTTTTATTTTTGAAGGTTGATTATGACGATCCAGATTACCCCGCATGGTTTCACGAATTATTTCAAGGTCCAGTTGCAAAGGTCACCACATCACTGATGTATTTCACACGAGGCTATACTTTTCATACATATGAGTATGGTAGACAATGTGCGACAAGTAATTATGGAATATTTGTGAAAGACGAAAAAGATTTCAATGGGATCTTGCAGGAGATTATCGAAGTTGAATTTCCAGGGTTATTGAAGCTGAAATGCGTTCTCTTCAAATGTGACTGGTTCGACCCCGTCGTCAATAGAGATGTTCGGGTTAAAAAATTCGGTGTAGTTGATGTCAATGGTGGACGAAGATACAACAAATTCGAGCCTTACATATTAGCCTCCCAAGCAGACCAACTTTGGTATGTTCCATATCCTCAGATGACAACCTCGGGGATAAATTGGTTATTTGTTATCAAATTTACACCACATGGACGCATAATAGCTGGAGAAGAGCCACCTTTATAAGAAGAACACACCAATGGAGTCGAGGAAACTGATCATCAAGTTGATGCCATCCTTCTCATCGATCCGCCTAATCGTGAATACGAAGATTTTCTAGACGGTAACACAGACGAAGCTGTTGAAGATGAGTTAATGAAGATGATGATGTTTCTAGTGATGACGAAAACGATAATAATGTATCTGAATGATGTTTACTTTGTTTGATTAATGAATGTGTTTACTTTGTTTGATTATGAAAATGATGTTGTAGTTTAGGGTTTCGGTTTGAGGTTTAGGAAGAAGTAGAGATTGATGTTATAAGTTAATGAAGTTGGGGTTTGGGGTTCCGGTTTGAGGTTTAGGAAGAAGTAGAGATTGATGTTATAAGTTAATGAAGTTGGGGTTTGGGGTTTCAGTTTTTAGGGATTTAGGATCATTTCCTTGTAATTTCCTAGTAAAAAGAAAACACGGATCTTGTTAATTCCACATAAGAAAGTTTCCTCGTAAACTCCACGTAAAGCAAAAACGCGGGTCTGGTTAATTCCTCGTAAGATATCCTCGTAAAATCCTTGTGGGGTGGGACTGGTTATTTCCTCGTAAAGCAAAACACGGGCCTGGTTATTTCCTCGGTAAATTTACGTGGGCTTTACGAGGAAATAAATACGGGCCTGGTTATTTTCTCATGAATGTACGTGGGCTTTACGAGGAAATAAACACGGGCCTGGTTATTTCCTCGTAAAGTTACTTGGTACACGAGGAAATATAATTGCCAATATAAACTCGAGCCACCACATTTCTCTCATTCGTAGCAAGTTCCTCTCTATCTCCTCTTAAGGTATTCCTCTCTACTTCCTCTATATATAGTTTAGGTAATTAGTTTAGAGAATTTAGTTTATTAGGTGGTTAGTAATATATTTATTTTTTAGGTGGTTGGTAATATATTTCTGTTTTTTTATTAATATGTTGAATTAATTTTTTTTTGTAGATGCTTAGAGCTAATAAGCTTAAGAAAGCGACGACTCATTACATAGACATGTTTACCTTGCATAGTACTCATATAGGCGCATCATCTTTGTCTCTCGGTTCGGTTTCGGGTACTTTCCCCGAGACTCAGTCTTTTCAGAGAGTCTCGCAGTCACCTCCTCCTCCTCCTCCTGATGTGGCCGAAGTTCATCCCGACTTGCTCGTGCCGCCGATGGCTCCTTATGCTACGTACACCGTCGAGAACCTTCTTGCTCAGACAGGCAGGGAAGGTTTACCAGTCCTAGACTCTGATCGAAAGGAAGGCGCTTACTGGTACGTTTCATGTTTCATATATTTTTTATTTATAACAACATTCAAATATTTAATAATTTTAATTTATTTTTGTTCTATTCAGGTTTGGGGCCGATAGTCGTGTCGCTCGGACCGTAACCGAGGTGATCAAAAGTTATTTTTTCGCCGCACATCCAAACTGGAAAAAGACGCCGAACCACATCCGAAAGACGTGGTTCAAAATGTTCGCGGTAAATGACTATTAATTTTATTTTTTATTTATTATGATTTTTAAAATATTTTTATACTAATGTTAATATTTTTTAATTTGGTTTACAGCAAAAATGGCGTTGGTCCATAGGAGTGAACGAGGACGTGAAGGAAGCTTTTGTCAAAAAGGCAAAAGAGAGATTGTTGCACAAGGTGTCTAACTGGAATGACGATTATTTGGTCGACGGTTATGAGCACGGGAAGCCCGCTGAGCTCACAACGGAGGTGTGGGATGGCCTCATACGTTATTGGAACTTGCCATCCTCGATAAGTGTCTCCAACACTTTTCTCGTCTGACGAGAGACGAGCATGGGAACTTGCCCATGCTTCACTCTTCAATTCAAACACCACACGTTGGTGTCCGTCTATAGATGGTAAATATTTAAATTAATTAATTTTTTATTATATCTATTTTAATTGATTAATTATTTTTAAAAATATTTTTAGGCTAAGGAGACGGGAGTTTTACCATCTCTTAAGGAACTTTACGAGATGACCCATAAGAACAAGGCTGGGAAATTTGTAGATCCTAGATCTGAGCAAATCTACAACGACGTTGTTGCTCGGGTTGAAGAGCGCCAAACCCAGCTGACCCAGCAGTCCGCCGAAGGGACACCTGTTATATTATCCATAACTCAAGTGGATGAGATTTACGAGGAGGTAAAATTGTTTTATTATTATTCATTTAATATCTTATTTTTTTTATTATTGGCTAACATTTTTTTTTATTTTTTTTAAAGGTTATCGCTAAGAAAAAGGGACGTAGATTGGGGATTGGTTCCGTTAATGATGTACCGAGAGCGACATCGTCTTATGCTCAGCGATGGGAAGATGAGACTACTCAGCTGCGTACGGAGTTGCACGCGACGCAAGCTCAAATGGGTTCACTCGAGAGTTTCCTGGACGTTTTAGCAGCTGGAAATCCGCAATTGGAGCTAATGTTAGCAGCAAGACAGAGACAATTGGGCATTCCAGACCCAGACCTCCAGAACGAGATGGACAGAAGGAACGACGACTCGTAGAACCCTTAGCTCTTTTGTTTCCTTTTGTTGTAATATAAATTGTATAAAACTTAAATATGTATAAAATATTTTCGTTCTATTTTATTAATTTAATTTTATTTCAATAAAATAAATTTTATATTTTATTATATTTAATAGAATTATCAATGAAGGGAAAAATAAGTTTCAAAGTTAATTACTCGTTAACTCTACGAGGAATTAACTACGGAATGTATCGTGAGATTTACGTGGAAAGGTTTACGTGGATGTTACGAATCAGTGTATGCGTTTACCAAATAACCGCTGTAATAGTAAGGACTGCACATGAATATAAGACAAACATTATTTTACTTGGCTGCTGCGATTGCATGCGCATCGTAATTCCGTCATGTGCATTTTTTTCTTCCAAGTTCCTAATATGCAAAGAAGATCCATATGTAACTTCAGTGTGATAAGCATTAATATTTTATGCCGTCAAACATTCTGGCGGCAATAACACGACCATGTTATAAATATATAATAAAGAACATTAATTATGGCTTATCTAAGTGTTGGCTGAGTTATAAAACCATAAAGGGTGACATATGCAACCATAAAGGCCGACTTATGAAATGTTACGATTGGCATACATGTAGTAGTTTCTCGACAACACGCGAAAGCGTGGTTAGCTGTGATCTAGCATCCTCTCTCCGTTCAGAAAACATCTAGTCATCATAATTTGTATCGATTCTAATAGTCAAACAATGTTTTCTAGAATTTGACAATGCTTTGTTCATTGATTCCACTATTTTCGTAGTCATCAAATTGTACCTTTTGCCTAGGAAATGAACACATGCACACTGTCAGACATCATCTCTTTGGAGGTAGCCACAAAGTTTAGGATTAATCTCATCAATCTCCTCGAACATCGTAGTAAAGTCAGCCATCCTAAAAAATCTTGCCGCTTTCTTCACCAGACGAAATACATTTTTTCCTTTGTACTGTCCCAAAATATTCTTATATAAATGGTAAGCAAAAATTCCATGAGAAGCCAACAAATACATACTCCCAATTGATTTCCCTATCGAGTTATGCCTATATGAAACCATCATCGTCATGAATCAAAACTTTTAGTTTCGTAAAAAGCAGTGCCACGAATCTTCATTTTCAGTTTCAACCACACCGAAGGCTATTAGAAAAATCTGAAAGTTACCATCCTGAGCTAGTGTTGCGAGAAGCGTCCCTTTGTATTTACCTTTAAGAAACATACCGTCTACAATGAAAACTTTGCGCATGGAAGGAAACCCATTTATGCTCACACCAAACACAAGGAACACATACATAAATCTTTCAAACTCATAGATTTGAAGACGCATAATTGTACTTAGATTTTCCTTTCATATCATGTATAGGTAAGAAGGCAAGTCTTCAATTTTTCAAGTCCTATGTGATTTTATATAATCTATATGTCAATGGAAAACAATACAAATAAGTCAGCCGCATCGTAGTATTAAGTCAGATGAAGTGTACTAGAAACTCAGTTGTAATATAACTATAATCAGCCGCATCAAGTCAGCCACAACGTACTAGTAAATCAGCTGTAATATAACTATAAGTCAGCAGCAACATACTAGTAAATCAGCTGTAATATACCTATAAGTGAGTCGCAACACAGTAATTACCTTTACACCAAACTGCTTATTGGTAGATATTCCAACAATCCTAGGTCGAACTGAAACATCGCCGAGAAAGTCCTAAAATTATATGATGTTGCTTATCGAGATCGATTAGAATGCTCAGTTACAAAACATGTATGCTTTGAATCATAAATACAAACATAAAATTTTGGATATTTCTCTTGTGTAGAAGCACGAAATCTCCATAGACATCCATCAATCCAACACTTAACAATGAGTGTCTTCAAATTGGATAAGTCTAAATCAAAATCAAATTGATCCCTCACCATAAGAAGCTTCAGTCATCTCTCCAAATCGTCTTACTCTCGTATTGTTGCCCTACCACGAGGTTTAGCGAAGACATCTCCAACCTTAGAACCTCTGGATTCCATTTAGATCTGATCATTGACAATGTGTATCATCACCACATTAATTTTGAAAAGAAAATGATGACATGTCATACTAACAATGATGACATGTCGTTCATTGAACAAGACTCTTTCACTCATAACATTGTATTTTTAATGATGACCTTCCTGAATCATCTCTTCTTCCATTCTCCTTATTGCCTCGTTGTAGCTTCAGATACTTAGGTAAAACAATTTGACAGCATCGCCATAGAAACTTCAGAAGCCGAACCCTTAATTTAGAGCAATTCCATACGAATCTTATTTCTTCCTATCATTTTCTCTATATAACTTGTTTAACTCAAACACTTGAAGAATATTAAAAAACTCATTAAGTCCATCTCATCAAGATTACGAGCTTCTTCAACAGCAGATAGCTTTGACTCAAACTTTGATGGCAACGATCTCTTCAGCTTCTTCAACAACTTCTTGTCCTTGTACTATTTTTCAAGTGCAAAAAATTAATTTGAAATGTCACACAACTTAGCACTAAACTGAGCCATAGCTTCCTCTTCATCCCTCATTAGATTCTCAAATTTAAACGCTAACATATCCAGCATAGTTTGCTTGACACTTGTAGTACCTTCCAATATATTCTCCAATGTCTTCCATGCCTTCTGAGCTGAATCACATTGAAAAATCAACTTGAATTAATTTTCGTCAATAGCATTATAAATCACAGTCTTGGTTTTAAAGTTACAACTTGAAGCCTTCTTCTCTGCAACAATCCACTGATCTCTCAGTTTAAGAACTTCAACTTTATTATCATCCATCTTCACAAGAGCACTCCACCCAGCTTCAATAGAACTTCAACAATTTACATTAAGACCACTGATAAAGGCTTGCATACGAACCTTCCAATATTCATAAATGGAAGAATCAATACTTGGTGCTCTTGTCATAGACGTTCTTTCTTGATATGCCTCCATCAAAAACTATGTCCTTTTTTCCTGAACCAGTTTTTATGCTCAAACAAATAACTTATGTGACTCGCTCTGCTACCAATTGTAAGTGCATATGAGGTCAGAATAAAGTGTAAAAATAAAACATACACAATTTTTTTTTCGTATTCACTAAAACAAGAAAGCAAACACAACATATTTTCTAACGCATAAATCAGGCACAACCCTCATGAAATACCGCCCTTTCTATTACAAGAACTGTTTAGGATAATCCCATTCCCAAGCTAAAATTCTCCTTAGAGTCTACTTTAATCTTCCTAAACTCGAAAGTATGTCAGAAAGTACTTCACCACCAAAAAAACATCACTAAATCCAAATGCTTGATCACATAAACACAAACACAATACCCCTCTTTCCTTCTTTTCTGAGAGCTTTAATTATTCATGATGGACGTCTTGCATTCATAACAAGCAAGAACTTGCACCCCAAGCTATTTTATAGGCAATTTTCCTTTTCTTTCAAGGTATAACTCCTTTTTTCCTCTTCAAACGATATCATTTACACTAATGCAAACTTCCCAATAAATATATATTATCGCATTTCTAAGCTTAACAAGCCCATAAACATCACAAATACACAAGCTCCAACATATACTATCTTCATGACATACACATATATTACTTTCTATAATACTTTGCGAACTAATACATAATATACGTCTTCAATATATATTACTGGTTAAAAAATTTGATAATGAGTAAAACCAAATTAAAAAGTCTAAAAAGAAGGCCTTCTCTCTTTTCTCTAGAGAGAGATAATTTTTCCTCTCCCTCTTACCATTCTTAATCTAGGCCTGGGTATTTCGGATATCGGTTTGGGTAGTTTTGGTAGGGGACTAGGGGATCCATTTACTACTTGGCTTATTTTTGGTTCGGTTCGGTTTGGGTAGTTTCGGGTTTGGTTCGGATAGTAAAACTAAGAACCAAAAAATACCCAAGAAAAATTTGGTTCTCATTTAGTTCCCATTTTGTAAGTTTGGGTAGTTCGGATTAAGTATCATATATTTTGGATAAAATATTGAATAATTAAGATAACTAGGATAAAAATCATGGATATTTCAAATTATTTTGGATATCTAAGATAAAAGTATCTTGATACTTTCAGATACTTTCGGGTAGTTCGGATAATTTATAATAATTTTGTTTTCTTCAGTTACGTTTTTTTTCCAGGCCTACCTAAATCCTTCAAAGGAGGAGATTATGGAAAATTTGTATGTTTTTTTTATTTGTATATTTTAAATTTTTGATCAAAAATTTTCTTTCGCTTGGTGAATCTCCTCCTGTGATTTCAACTCCAAATGTATCTATTCTTCATGTTATCTTCATACGATTTCGGTTTGAATTAAATAAAGTCTTAGCTCTAGTTTCTCTTCTCCTTAGTTCTTATATGTTATCTAAGAGATTGGACATCCCGATTGAATCTGGGTTTCTCTTCATCGTCGGTTATCCTCAATATTCCAACTCAAAGAAGAGTCAATCTTTGCTTTGGAATATATTAGCAAAGTGTCTTTGATGGATTGAAGATTGAGTTTTGTCAATTTCACTTTGAAGGTTATGCTCAGATTCAGTAGATTTCAAGCTTTTCATAAAGGAAAGTGTTTCAAAAATGGCATGGTGCAAATCTATTGAAGTTTTGGTGGTTTCATCTCTCACGATCTGGATATAAATCTTGAAGATTCAACGGCGGTAATGAGGAGGAAGTTATAAGTGGATTAATGGGAGCTTGAAGCTTTTAGACAAGGTTCTATGTTTTCAATCGAAGGAAGAAAGATTGAAGGCAACGATTCCGACGAAGCTCATGGCAGAGAGGCATCTGGAAGTGAAGTCAGTGAAGCGGTGGAAACTCTTCTGCATGAAGGACATGTGGCTTCAAAAACGTGTTAA
This sequence comes from Moricandia moricandioides, assembly GCA_905132885.1. Lineage (NCBI taxonomy): Eukaryota > Viridiplantae > Streptophyta > Magnoliopsida > Brassicales > Brassicaceae > Moricandia > Moricandia moricandioides. Next base: position 48,243 of record CAJHQQ010000115.1, on the reverse strand, counting down.
TTCAAAGACGCGGGGCTTCACACGTTTTTTATGAGATAAGCTAAGTCGATGTTTTCTTTGGGCTATTGTATTTTTATAGGCTTCGTTTTGTGTATTCCATCTCCATTTATATTGCCTTCGGATCTTAAACTGAATTAATTATGTTGACAAAATAATTTTAATAAATAAATAATATATTTGATCGGATTCATTAAATACTACAAATTAAGAGTAGATTTTTTGTTGTTGTTGCATACTAACTACATCATTGTTCAACAGAGAAAACTTACATGTTAGACATTATACATGGACAATTGACAAATCAGTTTACAACAACATATAGGAGTTTCCAGGAAGTAGCACGGTATATAATTTTATTATCACAAAATTTATTAGATAATTTGTATAGAAAATGAAAATAAATAATGTTAAACTTTGATAAACGCAGAAACAAATTAACACAGCAAACTAATATTGTTTAACTTGAATTTTAAGAAAATGATATTCATCCAATGATTTTGTTCTAAGCTCAGAAAGTAAAGATGTTTTTTTCACACAACATGCAATTTCTAAACGTATACAACTTATCCAGTTGGTTGAGTAGCAGAGAAATACGTGTCTTGTTAGCACAAGCAAGAGAGCATCAGAGAATCATATCACTTAGATTTTATAACTTGTACGGCTTAATGACATGTCATAAATATTAAAATAAGTGACATAAGACTACGAAAGATTCTTCTCAATACGTTAAATTAAGAATCCATTTGATAGTATCAGGAATATTATCCTACGTCACATGGAATCCAAAAGCGGGTACGCGGCAATAGAAGCGTATAGAAACATAAAAATGAGAATTTTTGAAAAATTAAGAAGCAGAGACTTGTTGAAAGCATATATACACACACATATATATATACATATATAAATTTCATTTTTACCATAAGTTTGATACTACTTTTTAAATTTACCTTTAATGAATAACTATTTTCAAAATAGCTTAACTTTTTGATGAAAATAGACTTAATTAATTTTTTCTAAATATTTTTAAAAAATAGAAACTCAACCTCACCCCTTTAACACTAAACCCTATCACTAAAGTGTAAACCCAAATGTTAATATATTTTTAATAATGTGTATTTTTGCAAAGTGATACTTAACTTATGATATTCTTAGCAATTTATCAAAATTATATGATTCAAATTAAAATAAAGATTTTATTCATTTATACTAATTTAAAATGATTTCATATTATAATTTTGAATATATTAATAAACTAAGTTGTAAAAATTATTATCCAATTAATTATTTATAATATTTTATAAATAACTGATGCAATATATTTCAATATATATGCTATATTTCTAATAAAAAAAATCTTGTACATAAATAATTTATAATATTAGTTTTAATATTTCATATATCTATTCTCTCTATCTCTATGTTAATGCTTTTAAATTTTAGATTTTCTATAAAAATATAAAACATGATTTACTATTTTTATTTATTTATGACATTGTGTTTTTAAACGGAAGAGTAATTCCAAAAAAAAATCGTAAGCTTCTAATGTGTTTTTAGATAGTATATTTTAGGAAAGTTTTGGAAGCGAGATTTTGTAAGCTTCCGCAAGGTTCCGATTCCGGTTCCGATGCGGGAAGCGGACGTCCGACAAAGATTCCGTGCAACATAGATATTATCTATGTACGTAGGTGAGGGATCTACATTAAAATAAATTAATTTTGTAATCTGCCATATATAAATTTTCTAATTATTTAAGAAATGTCGGAATTGAATACTTATGAGTTATGATTAAAATTTCAATAAGATTTTCCGAAAATGCAATCCCCTGGACATTATTTAAAAAGTGATTTGTTATGTGTCATTATCACATTTATTTTGAAAGAAAAATGATGACATGGATTAGTAAAATATGACATGGCTTTCACCTTGTAAAATGTCATTTATGAAGTTTACATTTTTGTCTATATCATTTTTGGTAAGATTCTTAAAATATAAAAAACCTTATGTGTATTATCATTAGTAAAAAAAAATAATTGATGATTAATATAAATATAAAGATATTTTCACATAAACTTTAAAATAAAAAATAAAAAAATTAAATAATTACAATTCTGTTATAACTAATTAAAATTTTGACTTTTACTTTACCTCTATTTAATAACATCTAATCATGTTTTCAAATTATTAGTTTTTTTTGTATAATCGACATAAAATATGTTCGTCTAGTTAATGGCACAGGAAACCTTATAGTTCTAAAATATATAGATAGGTATCCACTTAAGATGAATAAATGGTCGTCAGAAATAAATATGCGTCGTGTTTGTCCAATAAAAAAAGAGATTGAGATGTGATTAAGAATTTAGTTAGTTCTTTAACATCTGATTAATTATGCTATAATAACAATGAGAAATATTACATAGACAATTTTACAGTCAACAATTCTATCACCTTATGAGAATATACGTCTCTCTGCGCCACTCCGAACCGTCCTATAAGATCCATGTCTGATGGTACGCCGTGCACCATGCCGAAAATCTCCATAATTTGCATAATTTACATTTTCTAGGGTTTGAACTCTAAACCTCTTGGTGTAAAAGTATTAATAAACTCTTAGTAAAATCGCTGGACTAATGAAGCTTCCATGAATTTAAGATAGTTAATCCTCTATATATTGTTTAAGGATCTTTTAAACAGATATAACTTTCAATTTTGTATTAATTACATTTTAAACTCGATGAAGTGTCATCAGTCATCACTCATCACCTTACATCTTTTTACTGCTCTTATATTCTCTAGAGAAATTTATTTATCTAAACTAAAAAACAGTCCATATCTATACAATACAGAAAATATTATATTATAGTTGACTTGATCCTTTTGGTAAGGAGAAAGCTATCGTGCATATAATTATATTGCATTTCTTTTATTTACAGTGTTCCTATCAAGAGTGTATGAACTCTGTGATATAGAAACTTATATGTTTCATAAAGAAGATGTTTATTTATTCCTTCTAAGCTGCTTCACTTGGAAAACTTTTTTAAAAATTATGAATGGTTCTGTATAAGTTTCATTGTCGTGTACAAGTAAGCACATGCATTAGTATCCATTGTTCATCGTTGTTTTTAATTGTTTAACCTGGTTACTGAATTTGAAAACAGTTTTTGGTGTGATCTTTTTAAAGAAAATCAAATTAGTATATCAAGTAGTATGAATTGTAATCTATAGGTTGTGCAACTTGGTACCATATGTTTGTAATTGTATTATTTAATCGTTGTTAAACCCGGCCAAGTTTCATGTAAGGTTTGGCCGGTTTTTTGGTATCAACTCAAATTACAAATTAGTTTCGTAAGAAAGTTTATGGGAAGGGGAAGTAACTAAACAATAATCGTGATATACAATTCCACTGAAAATCTGTATTTGGCAATTCACTTAATTTGAATTAGGTGTGTAAAAATGAACTCGCTCAGCGCAGTTCACATTGAGCTCGGATTTTTCATGAGCTAACTCAGCTCAGCTCATTTATAATATAAGTTTTAATATGTAAACTTGAACTCAAATCATCTAGATTATGAGTTAAATGAGCTAACTCACGATCTATATTAAAAAAATATTTAAATAAATTCTATAATATTATTCAACTTTAAATATTAAAAATTCCCAAACATTCATATTAAATATTAAATAAACCAACAATTAAAAATGAATTAATTAAGCTAAACTAATGATCCAAAATTCCTATTCCTCGTGAGAGTCTTGAGACAATTCATCTTCAAAGTCTTGAGGTTGTCTTGAGGTTGTCTTGAGGTTGCCTTGAGTTGTCTTGAGGTTGAAATATCAGATATGATTTGTATAATCGTTTTTAAGAGAGTATAAATATTTTGCACACATAGTTTGCGTCAATGCTTATTAAGTAGTGTCTGTCATTTAAGATTTAATTACGATTTAGGAAAATTACTTACTGTGATGAGAAGCTTGAAGTTTCAACTCTTGTTAATACATGATTACCAAAAAAAAAAAGAAACTCTTGTCTACTGTTCTTTAAAAGAAATACGTCATGCCTTCCTCTTATTTTATTGATGTCCAAGTTAATACATACAATTGTTGGAGGTGCTGCTGTTATTACTTTTGTGGTGATTGATGATGATGAGGATGATTTTTTTTTACAGATATTTCTTCTTATAACATTCTTTTTCTTTTACATGGAAGAGACTGTCTTATTAGCTTCTAGTAAGGCTTTTCTTTTTGTCAACTCCAGTAAGGCTTTTTTTTTCTCGTCTTTGAAACAAGCATTGAAACTTTTTTGAAAATCTAGCCTTTTCTTATTATATGAAAAAAATCACATCCATACATTTCCAATCAAGAACTTATGACTAAAGGAAACTCCATGATGGATGACTTTAAATCAAAACTTATGACTAAAGGAAACTCCATGATGGATGCCTTTGATTAAGCAATTGAGAGGGAAGTCACTACTATACATGGAGCTATGCCAGCTGATAACTTTTTTCTATAGTCTATTGACATTGGCACCTACTTATGGATATAAATTTTGAGAAATAGGGAGGAGAGATGGGCAAACCCAACCACCTGCCACCTATAATCATCATCATTGCCACGAACTCAAAAAAATCCAATTCCCATTGCTAAATGTTAAAGATGTATATATATTGCTCACCATTATATGCATCTTTTCTCTGCATTCTATTGCCCAATCATCTCCATTCGCTGCAAACATTATTGGGACGCCAATCATCTCCATTTGCATTGTTTTAGCCATTATCCATTGTATATTTTGATCATTTAGATTAGCATTTAGACATTTTTAGGCTACATTGCATTGCATTTGTCTATATCATGTATTGGAGATCCTTGATGGTTAGTTTGAAGTCACTTGAGGCTAAGAAAGAGAGATTTGAAGCATAAGCAATCTTTTGCAGGCTAAGTGTTGTAGCGACTTCAGTGTAGCGACCATGAGAGGTCGCTAGAAGAAGTTCCGGGAACCGTAGCGACCACCATAGCGACCAGGAGAGGTCGCTAGAAGAAACCCCGAGATCCGTAGCGACCACCGTAGTGACCACCGTAGTGGCCAGACGAGGTCGCTACAAGATCCCCATACGACCAAGTGTTGTAGTGACCAAGTGTTGTAGCGACCAAGACAGGTCGCTAGGCTTACTTGCGAGCACCGTAGAGACTTGCATAGTGTTGAAAAGAGGTCGCTCCAGCCCACAAGTGTTGTAGCGACATTTACGTAGTGACCAAGCATAGTCGCTAAGGACGCAGAAACTGTGATTTTCACGGGTTGACCCAAGCTTGTTGGGTTGACCTGGTTCATTTTCAAAAAACTATATATACTCTTTAAACCTAATTTTAAGGTTAATCTGGTTTTTATCAGAAAACAATTATTCTCTTGGTGAAAGTTTCAATTTTGTTCTTCATTCTTAGTCTATCTTGTTAACACTGATTCAGATTCTTAATAACTAAACATGATAAACTTTGAATCATCCATGATTTTGAAGTTCATCATGTCTGTTAGAGAGTAGTCACTTTTAGGATTCATGGGTTAGGGTGACCTAGGGTAATTAGGTGATGATTTAGGGTGTTTAGTGTTAGATCATTCAAGTTTTAGGCATATCTCTTGTTCTTAATGCTAGATTAGACTTGATCACTTTAATTAGATTCTTAGACATTTCGTGCCCGAAAGGTGTTTGATGAAATGTCGGAATCAAAGTGATATTGCTCCTTGCTTGCTTAACCAATGACAATTGATGTTAGGGAAGCTTAGACAGTTAATAGACTCGTTCTTAACGATTGCTTGATTTAACTGAACCAAAGGCATTTGATGTTTAGCGATTGATTGCAAATGAAGCTTAGACAGTTAATAGACTCGTTCTTAACGATTGCTTGATTTAACTGAACCAAAGGCATTTGATGTTTAGCAATTGATTGCAAATGAACTTCTATCTTAACAAAGAATTATTTTAACAGTTGTGTCTAGACTTCTAGAACTTGATTTCTTGATTGTGTTAATGCCCTCAATTGGATCCTAGTCGCCCAAATTCAATACCCTCACCCATGGACTCCCCTGTTTAATTTGATTCAAACCTTAAGTTGTTATCCTTGCTTACTTTTGTTACCTTCATTCTCTCATTAAAAATTGATTGCACTTAGATTATGTTATACTTGTATTCTCATTGCATCATGTCCACTTACGATTGGATTGACACTCATCTATACTACTTTGATTAGGATAAAGTAAAATCCTTTATCAAATTTGGCGCCGTTGTCAATTCTAAGTTGACTGTGACAGTGAGATTTAATCATAACTTGAGACCAAGTCTTATTTTCCTTTACTTACTTACTGAAACACTTTCTTCATTTCTCTTTGAATCACAGGTGTATGAACTTTCAGAGCAGAGGACCAACAGACCTTGTTCAGCGAGTAGACAACATCAGGGCTTTAGAGAGAGAGAGAGTTAGCAAAAAAGCGAAGAGAAGAACAATTGATTCCTTTTGATATGTTAGAGTTCTAAATGGATGTCAACCAACATAACCCTCATCCAGAAGGTGCCAATGGAGCTGACAACCATGGACCACAACTTCAAGATGGACATGGCCAAGGAGCTGCAAACCTTAGGCAACAACACCCTCCACGCCAAGCTCGGGCGATCAGAACATATGACCAGCCCAACATCCATGGGAATCGGGCTGGTATCAGAGCACCAGCTGTGGAGAACAACAACTTTGAGATCAAGTCCAGCTTGATAAACATGATCCAGGCTAACAAATACCATGGTCTTGCTTTGGAGGATCCCCTTGACCACCTAGATAACTTTGACAAGCTATGTGGAACGACAAAAATCAATGGTATCTCTGAAGACGCTTTCAAACTACGACTGTTTCCCTTCTCTTTGGGAGACAAAAACCACCTTTGGTAGAAAAGTTTACCTCAGGGGTCCATTAACACTTGGGAAGAATACAAACGGGTCTTCCTTAACAAGTTTTTCTCCACATCCAGAACTGCTAAGCTGAGAAATGAGATTTTTGGATTTCAACAAAAGAACCTTGAGAGTTTTGCTGAAGCATGGGAAAGGTTCAAGAGCTATTTAACACAGTGTCCTCAACATGGCTTCAATAATGAGAGTATCCTAAGCACTTTCTACAGAGGAGTTCTGCCTAAGTATCAAAGCATGTTAGACACCGCCAGTAATGGTTTATTCTTAGGAAGAACAACTCAAGATGGCATGGAACTTATTGAGAACATGGCACAAAGTGATTCAGTGTACAATGATGACTGCGACAAGCAGAACCGAGGTGGAGGTGGCGAGGACTCCAATACAAGAAAAGAACTGAAATCTCTACATGATAAGCTTGACATGCTCATTCTGGATATAGCTAAACAGGAAAAGGTGAACTTTGTTGGCAAGAAGGGCCAAGAAGAAGTTTTAGAGGTTAATGAAGTTGATGGTTTAGAAGGACAACATGAGCTATGTTTTATCAACGCTAACGGACAATGGTACACGAAAGAACCCAACTTTCCATACCAAAACCCCTATCCAAACAAGCCCCAATACCCAAACAACTACCAGAAAAAACCTCTCTATAACAACCAACAAAGTGGTTACCCACCCAAGAAACCATACCCTCCAGATTTTCCATCAAAAGGCAATCAGTCTACTCAAGCTCAAAGAAGTTCTTCACAAGCTCAACCTAGAAATGCAAGTGTGGAATAAAGCAGCTCCTCGAATCTTAAGCGAGAAATGAGAAAACCATTCGAGATGAGTTAAAGAACATCCATACCAAGATTGTTGGGAGCTACAAGGAACTCAACAACAAGTTCAAGGCCTTGGAGAATCAATTCGCTACCATGAGCTCCAACTCTAAGAGGCCAATTGGATCATTACCTTGAAAGTCTGAGCAGAATCCTTAGGAGACAATGCACTCCATCACGTTGAGAAGTGGTAGAAAATTACCTTCAAGAGCTCTCCTCAAGGATGATGAGAATCAAGGTGGGGAGGTAGCCATTAATATAGAGGATGAGGTTGTGATTGTTGAGGAGAAGACCAGTGAGTATATCATGGAAAATATTGGCGATGCTAAAGGTAAAGGAAAGGCTGGGGAAGAAAAGAAAGCATCGAACAAAGATGAAGCCACTTCTTCCTCAACACAGTCTACATTCATTCCCCCTCCTTATGAGCCAAAACTTTCATTTCCGGGTATATTCAAGAAACAAATTTTGGAGAAGTACAAAGCACTCTTTGAGAAGAAAATGAGTGAGGTTCAGACTACCATGCCTATTATTGATGCCTTCATGCTGATTCCTCAATACAGCAAGTTCTTGAAGGATGCTATAACTTCGAAGAAGAAGGAGATGGAAGGCATGATTGTGACACCCCCGATCTGGTCTAAGTACAAGTTGACTCGACCGGCCGTGCAACAATCAAACAAGAACATGCACAGCCAATCACTAGTAACTTAAACCAAGCCGAGAGGCCACAAGGTGTACATAAATGATTAACCCGAAGTTCCAAGAATAGATCCAGGTACCTTAGGCCAATACCCTAAGTACACATATCTTATTAGGTACAACCCAAAGCTTTTCAACCCGACTGAGTAATACCCAATAGTTAGTTCATCCGGACAAGGACTAATATCATATGGAACTCGTACTTAAAGAAACATTCTTTAATACATTATAGAATATTCTTTCAAAAGCATCTTACAAAATGTTAAGGATTAACCTCAAGGTTTTTGGTCAACAAACTTTATACATAGGATATATCAAAACTACTTTGCAAGGATAATAAAACTACCGCTGGCTAATGTTATTCCTTCCCGTCCTAGAGTAAAGGTCTCCCGCCTACTGGTTACATGCAACAAAAATGAGTCATGAGTAACTAGTTTACTAAGTGAGTCTAATCTCGCACCCCAACACATATTAATAATATCCCGAGCAGTCGATACAATTTGAATGCAGTGGAAATATATTTCATAATTATTATATATATGTGGCCTATCATTCCATCAATGTGAATCATATCTTAAACATCACCTCCACAACACCCGCCATTCAATCATACGTATAATAAATATATAAATATAAATCTATATATATATATATATATATATATATATACTAAACCCAGAAAACCACCAAGGCTAACCGAGCCTAGCGGGAAAATAAATATAACCATCATCTCAATCAGATATTCTAAGATCGAATATCTAACGCTGCATGCAGTTACACAGTCTCCAGGGTGCGACCCCATCATCTTGTCTTCGTGACCTTGTTCCATATCGCAGGATCAATTCACGGTAATGCGGGAACTCTATGGAGAGTGAGTATACAATAAGACTTCACATGATTCATCATACTTATATACTTACATATTAATACTTGAGAACAAGTACTAAGGCTCGGGATAAACCTCAAATAAAAATTCGTAATATTTCTTAAGTGTTTATAATAAGTAATCACTTCACATTTTAATATAGTTCAAGAGACTTACTTATCTATCAAGCATAATCATTTATTTTACTCAAGCAACACTCATTCATAACTCATCAGTCATCTATCTAGAATCACCTTTGAATCCATGAGATTGGCTAAGGAAGACTAGACTCAAGCTCAAGCTAATCACACTCCACTTCACTTCTGATTCAGAACGTCCACAAGGAAGGATCCGGTTGATCCCACCACCGACCTCGACCATCTGAATTAAAAACAGAATGGTTGGAACAAAGGTTAATCAGTCTGGTACAAGCAGAATTCAACTCAACTCAGTTCAACAACTTATATCAGTTCACTAATTGTTCTAGGAAAATGATTGGTCCATGATCAACCTTTTACCAAGACATAATATGGCTCTTCTTGATGAACCAGCTTTATTCTTCAAGCTTCTCTCGACCATTGACCTGAAACAGAGCAGTTCGGTGTACAAGATCATCAATCCAACAGTTCAGTTCTGTAAAGCAACTTAGATCAGACTAGTTCAGTTCAGGACAAGCTTTATCAGTTCAGTTCAGGGATAGCCCAGCCCGGTTAAGTTAAGATCAAACCAAGATCAGTTCAGTTCAGATTAAATCCAATCATCTCATCTCAGTTTAGTTAACAATTTCATGAGATTGATTTAATCGAAAACTAAATAAAACTGAGCCATAAAAAGGTTTACACAACTGATCCATGACACAAGCTTAACTAATCAACATCTGGTTCTGATCAGAACATAACTGAAGCAAGAAGCTAAAGCTTACCAACCAACTAAAAGGCTTGATGATCTCGGCTCAACACTCCTTTCAAGCTGAACTCGCGATCTGACCATCATCAAAACAAAAACGGAACTCGGATCAGAACAGAGCAAGGCTGGTGATTTAATCTGAACAGCTCACCTCTCTTCTTCCTCACATCCACAACAACACAGACTGGTTGAAGAAGAACAACACCCAAAATTCTCTTGATTTTTCTCTTAATTTTTCTCTGAATTTTCTGTATGATTTTCTCTTCTCTATCTCTCTGATTTTTTTTTTGTTTCTCTCAGGTTTATGCACGACCAGAATGAAGAAGAAGAGGTTAAAAAGATGTGAGAGCTACTTCTGATTGTCTTTAGATGAGTGTCCAGCTGAGGGACCAAAGAAGGGGCAGTGGAGACAGCTGGAGAACTGCTTCACCACTTTCAGAATAAGTTGTTGTCTTTTCCTTCACCTTAAGCAAGCTCCAGCCAGAACATGTGCTTCTCACATGACAACTTATGAAGAAGGTAAGCAGGCAACTTGTGACTTTCATGTGCCATTTATTACAGAAGCAAGCAAACAGGAAGGTGCAGGGCATGTGACTTGGTTACTGATCAAGCAGCTGAGAAGGTGAAGTACATGACGGGTCAGAATTATTTAGAAAGCTGCTCGATAATTCTGAACACTTTTCGACTAACTATTTCTTATGTTTTGGCTAACGTCTTGCTCTTGGAAAATCTCGTTCAGCTAAATATACACTCGACCATAATATTTAATACACAACCTGATCATCCAACACTCGACGAGAAATATCATAAGATAGTCATTAGACCACTAGACTATCCCGTCAAGTCATTAGCTTACTTGGTCGATTTTATTTTAATTATGGTCTGACCATTATCAAACTTATCTTACTGAACTTCTCGGCCAAAACTATATCTTCTCGTAAGGGTTATTACATTCTTCCCCCCTCAAAAGAATCCGTCCTCGAATTCTCAAAACATAGCTTTACACACTTTACTGGACAATGGAGTCTCTGAACTTATACTCATCTGCTTGCGTCAAAACAACTGATGGTTGGTTCCCCAAATATTCGAACTTACAAAATTTTCAATTTTCCAATCTTTTGATATGGTGCTCACTTATCCGCAAAGGATCTTTAGCATAGGCTAAATTGAGTTGCCAATTTTCGGGTTTCAGTAGTACTATTGAATCCGCTATAAGCTTATGCAACATCGCCTCACATATTTTCAATGGTATGTATGAAAGAAGCTCTAGTCAATAGATAACCTCTCCAACTCTGAGAAACTCACTACTCGGTATAGATCAATATAACAGATCACAAACGTTCCTTAACTCTTACAAACAATCTTTTCTTTTCTGAGCAAACACTTTCAAGGTAACTAATTCTTTATAGCACATAACTCTCATATACTACAGTCTGCATACTTCTTTTTACATCCTTGAGTCTTTGAATACCATCACTTCTGAAACTTGTCTATCTGCCTTCCTCCCATAATAACAACATGCAAATATGGAACGTTAAGTGATGTGTGATTACTGCGTTTTACCACATGCCAATTAACCTAATGTGCACGCTACCACAATCGAAAGGTATATCGATGCAACACTTTAGGATCGAATACACAAGGAACTAATGATTTATAACACTAAGAATACACAAACTTTCCTAATCTAAGAAAATAAGAAGATTGATGATTTGTAACAAGCTAAACTTCTAGAATTATAAACAAAGTGATCTCATATTCAAACAAGAAATAAGCGCAAGAATCAAACTTTCAATCAATAGCTAAGGATGGATCCATGGGCAAGATAATCGATATCGGCTGATCAAGATTCAATATAGGATGCACACAAAACAAAATAATCAACAAGTCTATAGGTCTAGAACTCATAAAATAGACTAATCCACTGTCGTGAGAATAATCCCTATGCTAATCAAGCATTAAACATCAACTGTTGTTGGCCTAACACAATCAAGCATGCATAAATCACAAGTCTACTAACCATTTAACATCTCTAACATCAATTATCATTGGATAGACATGTAAAAGACAATACTAGGTTGGTTCAAGCATTTCATCGAACACCTTTCGGGCATGAAAGTACTTAAGCTCTAAATCAACTTGATCAAGGCTAATCTAGCATTAAGAACACCTAATAAGCATAGAACAATGGTAATAAAGCAAGAGACATCCTAAATATCCACTTAAACACCCTAATCTACTTAACCCATGAATCATAAGTTCACTACTCAATACTTTTCATGAGAAACCTTAAACCCATATTAGATTCAAAACAAATCATGTCAATGAGCAAGAAAAACACAATAAAAAATGAATTACTTCCTTCCAATGATCAAAAGGTTCAAGTTTTTTCAAGTTTAGACAAAGTTTTGAGAGAAAAAGAGATCCCCCTAGGGTTTTAGGGTCTAAAACTATATATAGGAGTCCAAAAAACGAGTCGGATCAACCCAACAAACCCGGGTTGACCCATAAAAATTTGGGTATTTTTGCCTGTAGCGACCAGTTGTGGTCGCTACGCCTGGTCGCTATGACACTTAGAATATTTCAGCTCCTCGGAATTTGTAGCGACCACGCTTGGTCGCTACGCCTGGTCGCTACGACATCCGCATTTCTCCTGTGGGTTTGTAGCGACCACGCCTGGTCGCTACGGCATCTGCATTTCTCATGTGGGTCTGTAGCGACACTCATGGTCGCTACGCTTGGTCGCTACACCCCTCTTTTGCCCCAAACTTCACTTTCTTAGCCTCAATTGCCTCCAAACTCACAAATAAGCATCTCCAACACCTGACATAGACAAATGTAATGGAATGCAACCTAAACATGCCTAAATGATATCCTATATGCTTAAAATGCATCAAAAGATATGACCAAAACCATGCAAATATGTAAGATTTCAATTCCCCCAAACTTGTCATTTACTTGTCCTCAAGTGAACTTTCAAAAACAAGCAAGAGAGAGAGGTTTGAAGATGGGAGCTCAGAACCAAAAGATACACTTACTAGCCTTCAACATCACATCCTAGGTAAACATAGCAAGTAGCATGAACAATCTTTCCTATTACACTCTAGCTTCTCAAGGCTTATCTCAACTCCAATATCTTTACACAAGTCATTCACTCATCAATCAACAAGTATTTCAACCAACTCTCACATTTATTAACAAGCAAATAAGGTGAATTCTTACAAATGGGAACTTGATCTCAATAATTTGGTTTGGTGAGTGAAAATGGTCTAATGTGAAAGAAGAGAAGGTTTCAAATACATCTTTTTAAAGTGGTAATCACTCAAAAATAGAAGCTTGATCATTATTCAAAATTTATTTAACATAAGGAGCAATTCATGCATACATAGATTGATTCCCATCAAACTACCCTTTTCCTAGATGACTCCAAGTTCTACCCTTCTTCTTCCTCATCCCAAAACCCAAAGATAACACTCATCTCATCACTCACCTAATGAAAACTCTTTTCTTTTTCTTTTACTTAACCAACTAGGGACTTTTCATCTTTAATAACATTTAGTTATAGCTCTCTTTCTTTTTTATCTTTCTTCATTCTTTTTCTTTCTTTCTTTTTTGGTGGTTCTATTTGACACATCTAGAGCTTTTCTTTTCTTGTTTTATTTTGTCCCTAGGGATTTCTCTTCTTATAGCACTCTCTTTGTCCATTCTTTTAATTCTTCTCTTTTCCCAAACCCAAAATCTTAAACTCAAAAGCACACAAACCCAACCACAATCCTAAATGCTAGCTCAAGTGAGGTCCTAATGCTAGCAAAAGTGAGAACAAACCTATGTCGCTCCCAATACTCTCAAGATTTTGCACATGACAAGCTATCAATAAGAGGCCTCACACAAGCAAATCAATGGTGGTTTCAAAGAATGGTAAGGGTTCATGGGTATGGGGGTGCCATTTGGGTTATCAATAGGGTAATGAGTAGAATAAGATAATCCAAATGTGTATGAGATCCATGTTTGAGTATGCAAGTGCCCATAAGCAAGATAAATGAAGTTCATTATGCCTCAAGTAGGTTGGAGTTGGTTTCAAGAACTAGTCAATATCAAGCTCACAACAAGTTTCAAGTAGAGTCTTCAAGGCTCGAAGCATACAATTTTTTTTTCTTAAGATGTTTAAGCTACTTGATATGTTTGTCTAGGATATCATGTTGAGTTCTAGACATGTGTTTTTTTTCAAGGCAATTAAAACACAACTCCTTATGTATATCGATGCAACCTAAATGCTTCTAGACTCAATCTCAAAGATGAAAATGAAAAAAATATGAATCTAAATGCTTGTTTTGGTGTTTTTGAAAATTTTCAATTTTTAGGTTTTTCGATGCAAATAAGTATGTACAATGCAATGCATGAGACTCATGACAAGTAAACAAAACAAAACACAATGTGAGATGGTAGACTCTCCCCCAAACTTACTTCACACAGTCTCTTGTGTGATAGTAAACTTGAAAGAGAAAGCAAAGGAGAGATGAAATATGAAAGAACTAAGTATTTACAAGGGTGGAGATGCACTTACTTGGAGTTAGCTTGATGAGAGAGGGAATGAGGAGGGAAGCCTTGTTGTGACTTTGGCAATTTTGACATGACCTCTTGAAAAGATTTTGAGCTCCCCCAAACTTGTCCCTAAACTTATTCAAACACACTAAAACAAGATAAGAGATAAATAGAAATATATACAAAGGATAAACATGGGAATGCCTCCCAAGCGCGCTTGTTTTAAGTCTCTAGCTTGACTCGGTGTGCTTGCTAATCATAAGTATCGAAAGGTTGAGCCAATGCACCTTTGGTCCTTCTCCTGCAAGAACAAGAAACAAAGTGCACAAAGAAGCACACTACTGTCCACAGAAAATAGACAGATTTTTCATCAAAGAGCTTCACAAGAGATGCAGCATGAATTATGAAATGCTCCTTGAGGTTCAGATGGTCATGAGAATCAAATGCATTTGGTGAAAACACAAAGTCAACTACAGGCTCAAACGATGTTTTAGCAAAGTAATCAACTCTATCTCCATCAATCAAATAAAATACAATGTTCTCATTCTCATGATTGTTTTTGAAAAAGGGGTTTTCTAGCTCAAGCAAAAGCCTATCCACATCAAGTTTAGCTAGTTCAAGAAGAGGCCTCGGTTCATCAAGCATCAAAAATTCAGTTTCGAGATCAATTGAAGCACAAAGATAGTTCTTGTCAAAACAAACTTCAAGATGATCTCTAGCAATCTTTTCTACTCTCAAGTCATCTAATTTTTGAGTCTCACATATTAGATCAAGACATTCATTGATGAGCACATGAGAATTCAAATCAGAGGCAATATCTTCAACACAAGGCAAGCAACTATCCTCAAAATAATGAAGTTCAAAATTAGAATCGCATATACCTTCTAGTTGGGTTGGTGGAACCCAATAAAATACCTCTTTGAGCTGATGAGCAATCCTTATCTCAATGCCTGTGAGCTCTCTTCCTTCTAGTGTTGCCCGATGTTGCATAAGATTCAACCTTAGCATCGCTGCCATGTCACTCCTTGTCAACATTGGGCTCTCTTTGCAAATATCATCTACCTTCAAACTTTGTTCTGGTGTGAGTACACTTTCATCAAAGGGTGGCTCCACATATGGCTCATCATCTTCAATGTGATCTTCAAATGTGTCTTCCTCTTCTTGTTGCCAATCAAAGTAGCTTGCAGCCATTACTGAAAAGAACAAAAACTAGAATAAAAGGTTAGTAGCTATACCAAACAAAAACAAAGCATAAGAAAATAAACCTTAATCTCAAGAAAGTTTGAAATCCTAATGATAAATCTACTTAGTTCCCTGGCAACGGCGCCAAATTGATTATTGCATTTTACCACAGGCCAATTAACCTAATGTGCACGCTACCACAATCGAAAGGTATATTGATGCAACACTTTAGGATCGAATCCACAAGGAACTAATGATCTATAACACTAAGAATACACAAACTTTTATAATCTAAGCAAATAAGAAGATTGACGATTTGTAACAAGCTAAAATCCTAGAATTATAAACAAAGTGATCTCAAATTAAAATAAGAAATAAGTGCAAGAATCAAACTTTCAATCAATAGCTAAGGATGGATCCATGGGCAATATAATCGATATCGGCTGATCAAGATTCAATATAGGATGCACACAAAACAAAATAATCAACATGTCTATAGGTCTGGAACTCATAAAATAGACTAATCCACTGTCGTGACAATAATCCCTATGCTAATCAAGCATTAAACATCAACTGTTGTTGGCCTAACACAATCAAGCATGCATAAATCACAAGTCTACTAACCATTTAACATCTCTAACATCAATTGTCATTGGATAGACATGTAAAAGACAATATTAGGTTGGTTCAAGCATTTCATCGAACACCTTTCGGGCATGAAAGTACTTAAGCTCTAAATCAACTTGATCAAGGCTAATTTAGCATTAATTACACCTACTAAGCATAGAACAATGTTAATAAAGCAAGAGACATACTAAATATCCACTTAAACACCCTAATCTACTTAACCCATGAATCACAAGTTCACTACTCAATACTTTTCATGAGAAACCTTAAACTCATATTAGATTCAAGACAAATCATGTCAATGAGCAAGAAAAACACAATAAAAAATGAAGTACTTCCTTCCAATGATCAAAAGGTTCAAGTTTTTTCAAGTTTAGACAAAGTTTTGAGAGAAAAAGAGATCCCCCTAGGGTTTTAGGGTCAAAAACTATATATAGGAGTCCAAAAAACGAGTCGGATCAACCCAACAAACCCGGGTTGACCCATAAAAATTTGGGTATATTTGCCTGTAGTGACCAGCTGTGGTCGCTACGCCTTGTCGCTATGACACTTAGAATATTTCAGCTCCTCAGGATTTGTAGCGACCACGCCTGGTCACTACGCTTGGTCGCTACGGCATCCGCATTTCTCCTGTGGGTCTGTAGAGACCACGCCTGGTCGCTACGGCATCCGCATTTCTCCTGTGGGTCTGTAGCGACCACTCCTGGTCGCTATGCTTTGTCACTACACCCCTCTTTTGCTCCAAACTTCACTTCCTTAGCCTCAATTGCCTCCAAACTCACCAATAAGCATCTCCAACACCTGACATAGAAAAATGTAATGAAATGCAACCTAAATATGCTTAAATGATATCCTATATGCTTAAAAAGCATCAAAAGAGATGACCAAAACCATGCAAATATGTAAGATATCAATGTGCCATACTGAAGGTAACATCTCGGGTCTAGTCAACTTGATTAACCGTGCAACAATCAAACAAGAACATGTACGATCAATCACGCTAACATGATCCAGACCAAGGGTGCTACTCTCAAATAGACACACATACCCATTCCAAGAATGATCTCAAATACAATATTCTATACACTTCTGATATATTTGAGACCCTCTTCATAATCTTATGAATAACTCAATCTCTCAGATGTTTCCCATAACCAAATCTGGTTCTACTGCTTCCTGATTTCTTTCTTCTGTCCAGCAACTGAAGATTAAATAGGTTCATCTATACGAAGCTTGATTCACCCACTGAGTACTCTTGTATGACGACTCCAAACTTTCTGTATTGATACATCCTCTGATATCTTAACAACCTTGTGATCATACCTTTTCTTTCATTCATCAATCTCCCTCGGGGTTCACTTAACATCCATTTTCTAATTATCATGCTTAACTTCATGTAGGACTTGGGTTCCTTCTCCCACGTGTCCTCTTACTGAATTTGTACATGGCACCGTTCTCATATTGTTCTCTGAAATTCTCTTCATTAAATCCCTTACATGTTTTCCTTAAGTTCTCATTCTTCAGCTAAGTTCCTCAGATATAAACGAGTAAGACATCTTGAGTACTACTTGCAATCTTGAAGACTCTTCACTCTCTCCTTATAACGACAGCCAAATTCTTCTTCATAATTCTTGAGATCTTTCTCAATATCGATACGAAATTTCCTCTCCTCTAAACATAAACAACTGCATTTTCTTTGCGTAGGCTTCTTTGATCATTGAACATTTGCATCCTTTCTCCATATTGAAATGGTTGCGAAATTTGATCTGCAACAAAACTACATCCAACTACAGCTCGTGCATCCGATAATTTACCTTATCCTTATTTAGCTCTCTTGATGCATAGACGATTACCCTATCGTATTTCATCAGCATTCACTTAAGCCAACACTAGATACGTCCATGCAATAGTATATGGCTTGTTAGGCTCATGGAAATCTAAGATATGTGTAGACGTAGAAACTTCCTCTAGCTGATTGCTTACTTCATCAGTCCTTTTACTCCATTCCAAGGTAACACCATTCTCAGTCGATTAGCTCAGTAGTTGATATGGTTTATAACTCTTGAACAACCTTCTGATGGTAACTGACCAATCCAAAGAATTTTGAATCTCAATAACATAGATTGGACACGACCATTCTGTAATAGTAGAGCTATTTTCTAAATCTGCATAAATTCTTTGTTCTAACACTCACTGTCTTAAGAATCTAACTTCCAATTACCAGCAACAACATTTACTTAATCTTGAAGCGTCTATCGAACGTGCCTGAAATAAAATGGCACCTTGCGACTGATCTTAACCACTCTTCAATTCTAGAACTTGATACTTGACCCTGATGGTCACGTCCTTGAATTAACTATAGTCAAACATAACCACAAACTCTAGTTCTTCTTCTTTACCACTTATATGGGTACACTCCATGACAAAGAACTAAATCAAACGAAACCTTTCTCCACACAAATCTTCTATCTGCTACTTTGCTCGATTAGAACCACTTACGCAAATGTCTAGGCTATTGCAGAGAATCCAAGTTCAAGATGACTACTGAATAGGTTACTTATAGATGTTTACAATCCTTCCAGCGCCTGGAACGGATCTTTGAATTCTCTAATTATCGAACTGTCATCTATATTCCGCTCCTTTTGATCTTCTACTTTCCCAATGATCAGAATAATGGAATACACTACTTCACCTTTTCCCAAAAGGAAGTCAACTCTCCAGACTGATACGAGTGATGCTCCAACACTTAGTAGAATACCACTGTAAGCCAACGGTGACTGGTCTTCTCCCAAAGACTTCTTTCCTCAACAACTTCCTAATTGAGCTCGGTAACTAGATAGCCAATCTCACTCTAGATAGAAATAAATCGCTATAATGGAAGTACTAAGGAATGGGGATGGCATACGAAGGCATACCATAATTCTAAATAGCAGCATGTACTTCTACGAATAAGAACGATATACTTGAATTCACTAAAGTGAATCCTCCCTAAAACAATGACACTACCTGGGAACTACATCTATGTGTTGTTCCCGAATCAAACACAATATGGGCGGAAAATTCCGACCATAGAAAAGGTCTCTTACGACACCTTGATCAAACTTCCACTTATTTATTTAATTATTCATAATTTTTTTTAAAATTAACACAACAAACAATGAAATAAGAAGCAAACCTGTGATTGGACCTTTCAGAAGTTTTGACGGTCCAAGAAATTCTAAAGTGTAGGCTCAACCCAAATAGCCTAACACTTGGGTCGGGACTAATGGGAGGGAAACGCGAACAAGTTCAACAACTGGTACCCTAGGTATATGTAAAAGGCATCGGGTAATTTCATGGTAAAGGGTAGAATAACATCCTTACTCTTCAGAGGAACGACCAAAGTGGGGATGACGTAAGCGATCTAGGAATCCTTACACTTTAAGAATCACGGCCCTACTGTCCTGGCTAAAATTGGCCTTCGATCTGAACCTGCTAGCCATTAGATTGTTTAAATGGCATGAAGAATCTTCCTTGGCAGTACAGCTCTCGTAACATACACATCATACTATATTTTCTCCTCAGAGCACTTAAGCACTACAATCTTTAGTTACTCCAATGGTTTGGGATTAAGTCCCCAAAGAACGTCCTTATGATCCCTGTCTCATCCTCCAATCCATAATGGATGAATAAGATTCACTCGACCTCAACCTTCTGGCGGAAACATCTCATTGTGCTAACTCCATAAGTGGAATCTCCAATCGTTCCCATGATTTGGGTAGAAAACACTCCATCTTGAACTCTTAAAATAATTTTTTCTAACTTGGACTAACATTCCTTAAATGACGCTTGACGCTTAACGACCAACTCACGACATCTTTCTTGATGTTGTATGCTTCCATATCCTTCTTGCATCCTCGAAACAATGGGCTACGTTTGTCGTCTACCTCCAATGTTGTATTCGAAATCTTCCTCAATCCAAAGTGTACGTCGAACGGTTTGATCATTCCTTGATATCTTGTGGTCCCAACTTGTTTATCCTCTTCAGAAATGTCAAGATGTCTTGTTGCAACGGAATGGTGTTGGTGCGTCCATCGTCTTGTAATACAGTCAAACTATCTCCACCACCAACTCTAAGCTTGAAACACTTGCTGAATCAATCAGGCTTGTACGAATCCATTTCTGGTACGTCTGAGCATAAGATGGATAGACTTGAGCATCCGGAAAAATAAGTGCATCTGAGTGTTCATATGCAGTCGGATCTCTTTGAACCGGATCATTACGAACAACGTACACTTTGACATCGATAACACATAGATCTATTTATGTGTTTGATGTGTCGACTATGTCTCATATATCGACTATGTCTCATATATCTCCGAGCAAGAAGATATCAAAATCGGTAAGTGAACCCCACCCCGTCGAGCTTATCTTGGTGCATCCGCTATGAAAGTTAAAGATAAGGTGACTACCCATGACTATCTATCCTAAGATGAAGGAACCAGCCAGCATATCCTAGTTATCCTTGCGACTCATTTTGCCTCAAAAAAACATTTGAAACAAGTCCATTCTAGCATCGTATAACCATGTTATGATACCACCATTGTGACACACCAATCTGGTATAAGTACACGTTGACTCGACTGGCCGTGCAACAATCAAACAAGAACATGCACAACCAATCACTAGTAACTTAAACCAAACCGAGAGGCCACAATGTGTACATAAATGATTAAACCGAAGTTCCAAGAATAGATCCAGGTACCTTAGGCCAATCGCCTAATTACACATATCCTATTAGGTACAACCCAAGGCTTTTCAACCCGACTGAGTAATAACCCAAGGCTTTTCAACCCGACTGAGTAATATCCAATAGTTAGTTCGTCCGGAAAAGGAATAATATCATATGGAACTCGTACTTAAAGAAACATTATTTAATACATTATAGCATATTCTTTCAAAAGCATCTTACAAAATCTTAACGATTAACCTCAAGGTTTTTGGTCAACAAACTTTATACATAGGATATATCAAACTACCGCTGGCTAATGTTGTTCCTTCCCGTTCTAGAGTAAAGGTCTCCCGACTACTAGTTACCTGCATCACAAATGAGTCATGAGTAACTAGATTACTCAGTGAGTCTAATCCCGCACCCCCAACACATATTAATAATAACCCGAGCAGTCGATACAATTTGAATGCAGTGGAAATATATTTCATAATTATTATATATATGGCTTATCATTCCATCGATGTGAATTATATCTTAAAAATCACCTCTACAACACCCGCCATTCACTCATATGTATAATATATATATATATATATATATATACTAAACCCGGAAAACCACCAAGGCTAACCGAGCCTAGCGGGAAAATAAATATAACCATCATCTCAATCAGATATTCCAAAATCGAATATCTAACGCTGCATGCAGTTACACGGTCTCCAGGGTGCGACCCCATCATCTTGTCTTCGTGACCTTGTTCCATATCGCAGGACCAATTCACGGTAATGCGGGAACTTTATGAAGAGTGAATATACAATAAGACTTCACATGATTCATCATACTTATATACTTATATTTAATACTTGAGAACAAGTACTAAGGCTCGGGATAAACCTCAAATAATATTTCTTAAGTGTTTATAATAAGTAAAAACTTCACAGTTTAATATAGTTAAAGAGACTTACTTATCTATTAACCATAATCATTTATATTACTCAAGAAACACTAATTCATAACTCATCAGTCATCTATCTAGACTCACCTTTGAATCCATAAGATTGGCTAAGAAAGACTAGACTCGAGCTCAAGCTAATCACACTCCACTTCACTTCTGATTCAGAACGTCCACAAGGAAGGATCCGGTTGATCCCACCACTGACCTCGACCATCTGAATTAAAAACAGAATGGTTGGAACAAAGGTTAATAAGTCCGATACAAACAGAATTCAACTTAGCTCAGTTCATCAACTTATATCAGTTCACTAACGGTTCTAGGAAAATGATCAGTCCATGATCAACTTCTTACCAAGACATAATATGGCTCTTCTTTATGAACCAGATTTATTCTTCAAGCTTCTCTCGACCATTGACCTGAAACAGAGCAGTTCGGTGTACAAGATCATTAATCCAACAGTTCGGTTCTGTAAAGCAACTTAGATCAGACTAGTTCAGTTCAGGACAAGCTTTATCAGCTCAGTTCAGGGATAGCTCATCCCGGTTTAGTTAAGATCAAAGCAAGATCACTTCAGTTCAAATTAAATCCAATTATCTCAGCTCAATTTAGTTAAAAATTCCATGAGATTGATTTAATCAAAAACTAAATAAAATTGAGCCATAAAAAGGTTTACACAACTGATCCACGACACAAGCTTATCTAATCAACATCTGGTTCTGATCAGAACATAACTGAAGCAAGAAGCTGAAGCTTACCAACCAACTAAAAGGCTTGATGAATCGGCTCAACACTCCTTTCAAGCTGAACTCGCGATCTGACCATCATCAAAACAAAAACGGAACTCGGATCAGAACAGAGCAAGGCTGGTGATTTAATCTGAACAGCTCACCTCTCTTCTTCCTCACATCCACAACAACACAGACTGGTTGAAGAAGAACAGCACCCAAAATTCTATTGATTTTTCTCTGAATTTTCTGTATGATTTTCTCTCCTCTATCTCTCTGAATTTTCTTTGTTTCTCTCAGGTTTATGCACTACCAGAATGAAGAAGAAGAGGTTAAAAAAGTGTGACAGCTACTTCTGATTGTCTTTATATGAGTGTCCAGCTGAGGGACCAAAGAAGGGGCAGTGGAGACAGCTGGAGAACTTCTTCACCACTTTCAGAATCAGCTGTTGTCTTTTCCTTCACCTTAAGCAAGCTCCAGCCAGAACATGTGCTTCTCACATGACAACTTAAGAAGCAGTCAGCTTGTGACTTTCATGTGCCATTTACTACAGAAGCAAGCAAACATGAAGGTGCAGGGCATGTGACTTGGTTACTGATCAAGCAGCTGAGAAAGTGAAGTACATGATGGGTCAGAATTATTTAGAAAGCTGCTCGATAATTCTGAACACTTTTCGACCAAATATTTCTTGTCCTTTGGCTCACGTATTTCTCTTGGAAAATCTCGTTCAGCGAAATATACACTCGACCAAAATATTTAATACACAACCTGATCATCCAACACTTGAAAAGAAATATCATTAGATAGTCATTAGACCACTAGACTGTCCCGTCAAGTCATTAGCTTACTTGGTCGATTTTATTTTAATTATGCTCTGACCATTACCAAAATTATCTTACTGAATTTCTCGACCAAAACTATATATGCTCGTGAGGGTTATTACAATGATGGTTCTTACTCATGAGTGTAGTGCCATTATTCAAAGGTTGACTTTTCCAAAGAAGCTTGAAGATCCGGGAAGTTTCACTTTACCATGTGCCATTAGTCCACTATCATTTGAAAGATGTCTATGTGACTTGGGGACAAGTGTTAGCCTCGTGCCCTTATCCATTGCAAAGAAACTCGGCTTTACACATTACAAGAAGTGTAGAATCTCTCTAGTGCTGGCTGATTGCTCTGTTAAGCTCCTTATAGGCATCCTGGAAACTGTGAGATACCATTGATTTTGTGGTGCTTGAGATGGATGAAGAGCCCAAGGACCCGTTGATTCTGGGAAGACCATTCTTAGCTATTGATGGAGATATTGAATGTTAAAGACGGTAAGATTGATCTTCATCTTGGGGAGGAGAACCCTCTTCACTTTGATGTTAAGGAGATGATGAAAAAAACTACCATCCAAGGACAAACCTTCTACATTGAGGCTATGGATACGTTAGCTAATGAGTTCCTAGAAGAGATGGTGCTTGAGGAATCTCTTCAACATGCTCTAACAGTTGTTAGAGAGGTCCAAATGATTGAGGACAAGGAGAGCAAAGAGTACATGAGGATGTTGGATTCTCACAAGGGATTGAATGGAGTAGACAACTTCAAAGAGCTTTCTCAAGCTGTTTACCATGTTGCCTCAACCGCCTTACAAGAGGACCTTCAACAAGATGATTGGAGTGAGCTCAAGGCACCCAAAGTGGAGCTTAAACCCTTCCCCTTGGTGTAAGGTACGCATTTCATGGTACTAATAACACATATCCTGTCATTGTGAGTAGCCAACTAAATGAAAAAGAATTGTCTACACTTTGAAATGAGCTTAAAATATATATATAAAGCAATTGGCTACTCACTTGAAGACATCAAAGGGATATCACCCTCCTTGTGCATGCATAGGATACATCTAGAGGAAGAATTAATGACTTCTATAGAGCATCAAAGAAGGTTGAACCCGAACTTGAAAGATGTTGTTAAGAAAGAGATTCTTAAGCTCTTGGATGCTAGAGTGATTTATCCTATTTCTGATAGTACTTGGGTATCTCCCGTGCATGTAGTTCCCAAGAAGGGTGGTATCACTATCATTAGGAATGATAAGGATTAATTGATACTCACAATAACCATAACTGGTCATAGAATGTGCATTGACTACCGAAAACTTAATGTTGCATCTAGAAAGGATCATTTTCCTTTGTCATTCATTGATCAAATGCTTGAGAGACTTGCAAACCATCCATACTATTGTTTTCTTGATGGATACTCAGATTTCTTCTAAATACCCATACACCCCAATGATCAGGAAAAGACAACATTCACATGCCCCTATGGTACCTTTGCTTATCGAAAGATGCCATTTGGGCTATGTAATACACCAGCAACTTTCCAAAGAGCAATGATGTATATATTCTCTGATCTTATTGAGGATGTGGTGGAAGTCTTTATGGATGACTTCTTTGTGTATGGATCTTCTTTTGCTCTGTGTTTGTCTAATATATGCAGGGTCTTGAAAAGATGTGAGGAGACGAACCTTGTGCTTAATTGGGAAAATGCCACTTCATTGTAAAAGAAAGAATTGTTCTGGGACACAAGATCTCAGAGAGAGGAATCAAAGTGGATAAGGCGAAGATTGACGTGATGATTGGTTTAGCTCCACCATGATTGGTAAAAAACATTAGAAGCTTTCTAGGCCATGACGGGTTCTATAGGATGTTCATCAAAGACTTCTCAAAGATAGCTAGACCACTGACAAAACTACTATGCAAAGAGGCTATCTTCAACTTTGATGAGGAATGTCTTGAAGCCTTCAAAAAGCTGAAGAGTGAACTTATCAGTGCCCCCATTGTTCAGCCACCAGATTGGGATCTTCCCTTTGAGATTATGTGTGACGCTCGTGATTATGTTGTGGGCAGTCTTGGGGCAGAAGAAAGATAAGAAGACTCATGTCATCTACTAGGCAAGTAGAACTCTTGATGATGCTCAAATGAAGTATGCTACAACTGAGAAGAGCTTCTTGCCATAGTGTTTCCTTTCGAGAAGTTTAGAAGCTATTTGGTAGGCTCCAAGGTGATATTATACACTGATCATGTTGTGCTAAGACACTTTTTTCCAAGAAAGATGTTAATCCAAGATTGTTGAAGTGGATTATATTGTTACAATAATTTGATCTTGAGATAAAAGACAAATCTGGAGTTGAGAATGGAGTAGCTGATCATTTGTCTCGAATGAAAGTTGATTGTGGTATTCCCATCGATGAAAGCCTTCCAAAAGAGTAGATTATGGTCATCAGGGCGGTTATGAAGCTTTGTGAGACTGGAAGAAGCTTGAAGAGATTAAGGCAACTGAAGAGAAGAACCATGGTATGCTGATTTGGTGAACTACTTATCATGTGGAAAAGAGCCTTTGGGACTGGAAGGCTATGCTAAGAAGAAGTTCTACAAAGAGGTGAAGAGGTACTACTGGGATAAACCCTATCTCTATATACTTTGTAGGGATCAACTCTATAGAAGAGTAGTAACTGAAGGAGAAATTGAAGAGATCCTTACACATTGTCATGGGTCATCCTATGGAGGTCACTTTCCCACGTTCAAGACTGTTGCTAAGATTCTACAAGCTGGATTTTGGTGGCCACACATGTTCAAGGACACACAAAGCTTTGTCTTAAGATGCGATCCATGCCAAAGGAATATTACCAAAAGAAATGAGATGCCTCAAAACCATATCCTGGAAGTTGAAGTATTTGATGTATGGGATATCGATTTCATGGGACCATTCCCATCCTCCTTTGGGAACACTTACATCCTTAAGCTGTTGACTATGTGTCAAAATGGGTGGAAACTATAGCAAGTCCAACCAATGATGCTAAGATGGTTCTAAATATGTTTAAGATCATTATCTTTCCAAGGTTTGGAGTCCCTAGAGTTGTGATCAGTGATGGAGGCTCTCACTTCATCAACAAGCTGTTAGAGAATCTTTTCAAGAAGAATGACGTAAGACACAAGGTGGAAACTCCATACCATCCTCAAACAAGCGGACATGTGAAAATATCCAACAAGAAATCAAATCCATCTTGGAAAAGATAGTAGGAACAACAATGAAAAACTGGTTAATCAAGCTTGATGATGCACTATGGACTTAGGACAGCCTACAAAACTTTGATAGGAACCACACCTTTCAACCTTGTCTATGGGAAAGCTTGTCATCTTCCAGTGAAGCTTGAATACAAGGCCTTGTGGGCAGTTAAACTTCTTAATTTTGACATCAAGACAGCCCAGGAGAAGAGGTTGATTCAGCTGAGTGAACTTGATGAGTTACGTCTCGATGCCTATGAAAGCTCAGCAATTTACAAGGAAAATACTAGAGTTTTTCATGAGAAGAAAATCCTTAAGAGAGAATTCAGTGCTGGGGATTAGTTGTTGCTCTATAATTTTTGGTTAAAGTTGTTTCCTGGGAAGCTCAAGTCAAGATGGTCAGGTCCTTTCAAGGTTAAAGAAGTGAAACCTTATGGAGCAATAGTGCTGTGGAGCAAGGATGGAAGAGACTTCACAGTCAACGGACAAAGAGTTAAACTATATTTGGGGATTTCAAGTGAAGAGAAAGGAACTTCAGTTCCACTCTCCGATCTGGACTTTGCTTAACCAAAAAGAGAGGAAGTCAAGCTAGAGACTTTAAACAAGCTCACTTGGGAGGAAGTCCCTTATTTATCCTTGTACATATTTTTGTTCTTTCTAGTTTACTTTTCTTTAAATTATTTGATGTTTCTGAGTGAATCCTTTCAGGATGAAAGTTCATCAGGTGGAGGAAAGAGCTTAGGCAAAGGTTTCAAAATGTCAATGTCTGTAGCGACTATTCGTAGCGATCAGGGGTGGTCGCTAGAGGTATTTCCGGGAGTTGTAGCGACCAGGCCAAGTCTCTACGAATCCAAGGTGTGTCTCATCAAAAATTCTAAGTCTCGTAGCGACCATGGCGTAGCGACCATGCTAAGTCGCTACAAGATTTCCCGGGAGACGTAACGACATCGGTAGCGACCAAAGCAAGTTGCTACGGACCCAGATGAAATGGAACGAGAATATTCTAAGTCTTGCAGCGACATTGCATGGTCGCTACAGGGATTTCTGGGAACCGTAGCGACCAGAGCAAGTCGCTACACGGGCCAGGTAAGTTTTTCTTTTACTCTAATCCGGTCTAATCAGACCAAAAGCGAACCAATCCACCAACACCCCCCCCCCCCCCTCCACACGATTTAACCCTTCTCACCCCTTCACTTTCCCCTCTTCTTTCCAAAACAAAAACAAAAACTCTCTTAAGAACACAACAACCAAATTACCCCAATTCTCCACCAAATTTAATTTTTCAACTTACTACCAACTCGAAATTGCTTCCTAAACCCATATCTTCTATCTAGGCACTCAATCAAGCAACGGTATAAAATTTTCGGATTCATTCTTCTTCATGGAAATTTTTCCAACTTTTCAAAAGTTGTTGCATGTCCAATTTTCTGTTGCAAACTAGTTATCCGTGTTCTTATATGCTTGTTTGTGGCTTTGGATTGATAGATTTAGTGGTAGATGAGTGTGAATTGAGAATTTAGGAATTAGGGTTCTTGGTGTTCTTAAGAAATAAAAATTTAGGAAAAATGGATGGTTTTGCTTGAATTGGTTCTAATCAAGTGTTCTATAACTACTGTCAAGAGATCACTTCACTCTAGTTCACTTAGCACTTGTTTTGGTGAAAGATTGATTCTTGGACTAAGATTGATATGTCTTGTTTTGTATAACTTTGATTCTTCAATCAATATGTTAAGTTGGCTATTTGTGAAATCTGGAACCTCTCGACATTGTTTTATGATGGAGTGTTTCAGATACTGGAGAGTATGGGATTGCAGTCTCTCCTTACAATGGAAGCACAGCCTCTATACGTGGAAGCTTCATGTCATTTTCTCTCATCGTTAGAGGTCTTCCGCCTTAGCGATGGACCACCAGAGTTCGGGTATGGGCGGATTCAGTTCAAGGTCAGAGGGAAGTTGTACAAGCTAAGTTACAAGGAAATCAGAGACATTTTGGGCTTCAAGGATGACAAGCGTAGCGATCTCCCTAGGAACTACAACATCCCCGACAAGGTCTGGCCCCTAATTGCAGGATTTGCTCATGACCCTCAGAGGAACAAGAACACCAGTATCAGAAACCCTGTGGTCAGATACGTTCATCGCATCTTGGGCAACACGCTCTTTGCTCGTCGAGAATCTGGGAATGTTTTGGACGATGAATTGACAATGATTGCCATGGCGCTTGTACCATTGTTTGGGAAGGATGCGCTGTATAGAGATGAGGAGGATATTTTCTCAGGTTTTGGGAGAGTGGGCTTCTTCGTGAGGAGGCTAAAGTACTACCGGGACTGGGCTTGGACTAACCATGATAGCACGCCTCAGCTGATCATCGGTGGCTTCATTACACCACTACTGAAAGCTGCCGGAGTCCCTCTTGAGGGTGAAAGTCCTCAAGCACCTTTGTACATGGATGGTCCTTACATGAAGCGGACCAAATATCTCTCGGGAATGTTTCAAGGCAAGCACGTCTACTCTTTCTACATTGACTTTCACCATACAGAGGTTTTCCTACCAAACCCGCATGTCTGCATGGTTCGCAGAAAGAATAGCATCTCATTCGAAGTCCCACAAGATCTCCAGCTCCGCCAACACGGTCCACTAGATATTGTGCCAAATCACAGGAAAAATACTGCACGACGCTTGACAGCTGGTCCATCTTCTTCTACTGCTGCTACCCCAGCACCTATCCAAGCATCTAGTTCACGAGCCCCTGAGATCCAAGAGGAAGAAACAGCTCTCTATGGACCTCCCCGCTACTATTGCACGCCACATACTAGAGCCCTCCCAAAGGGTCCTTTGCGAGATGCCCATGACTATATTGGGAAACTTGAGGAGTGGAACAGAATCCAGGACATGACCATCCACAAGTTGTCAGCGAAGTACAAAGAACTGAAGAAGACAGTAAAGAGGAACGCTGCTAACTCAGCCAAGTTCATGAAGAAAGTTACATATGTCCTGGTTAGAGCAGGAATAGGAGGTTGTAAAGCGGAGCACTTCATTATGGCTGAGACTTCTGCTCCAGGGCCTAGTCGAAAATCTCGTCATGGGACAGGGAGTACTAGCGCAAATTTTTCTCAGCTTCATAAGAGGCGAAAACCTTCTCCTGCTCGTGGAGACTCAGGAAATGAGTCACCTTCTCTAGACACCTCCGACAAAGAAGAAGAAGAAGGTTTTCAGGCATGAAGTGAGCGCTACATGGCAGCAAGCAATGAAGACGAAGGCGACAAGAGAGGAAGTGCCAACGAGACAGACGAGGAGGCCACCGCCTCAGACTCCACATGAGGTATCTCAATACCTTTGTCACTATACATATCCATTTACTCATCATGCACCTCTGTTTTTTTCGGTATCCCTCTCTCTCTTGATTACACAGAGACTGTGTTGTTCAAGTTTGGGGGGGGGGGGGGGGGTACCATGTCTAATCATTTCATTTTCTTTACTTGTTTGCATAATCATTTGAGTCTTGCATTGTACATATAAGAAAAAGAAAAAAAAGAGAAAATTTCGAAAACAACAAAAAAAACCATGTAGTTTCATCATTTACATCTTTAGGGTCCAGTCTAGAGCATATAGGTTGCATTCATATTGCATAGGGGACAATGATTAAGCTAACCTTGCAAAGAAATCATGCTAAGAACTTAACTTGATACCCTTTGTAGTCGTGGCAAGTAGCTAGAACATCCTTTGAAAGGCTTGCAAACTTTGAGCCTTGAAAACTCCTCTTGAAACTTGTTTGACTTATGAAGCTTGCTTGTCCTTAAAACCAATTCCAATTTTACTAGAGTTAATGAACCTAATCTATCTTTCTTATGGGCTATTGTTGTGCTTGATCATGGTTACCTCACACACATTTGAGTTAGTCTTATTCTTTTATACCAATCTTTGGCAACTCAAGTGGCCATCTCTCTTCATATGGTTCTCCATACCCTTAACCCTACCTTCCTTTCTAGCTTCACTAATTTGTTGAGGGAGATCTCTTCCGAAAGTTTAATATGTGCATAATGTTGAGAGTATTGGGAACGACAATGGTTGGTCCTCATTACTTGCTAGCTTAAAGAACTCATGATTGTCTAGCACATAGGATTGAAATGGAGTATTGAGTGTTTCATCTTGAAAGGTTGAGAGAAAAGTGAGTATATAAAAAAGAAGGAGATAAGATACTAGGGATCAAAGAAAAAGAAAAAGATTAGCTCAAGCAATATCAAAATAAGAAATCCCCTAAGAAAAAACAATAAAAAAAATGAAAAGTGGGTGTGAGCTAAAGCTAAGAGAATGTTGAAATGATCCAGTAAGCAAAAGAAAAAGATGAGAGTGTTCTTGGAGTTTTTGGGTGAGTGAAAGGGAGTTTGACATTGGAAATTATTGGTAGAGAGTATTTTGTATCTAGGGAATGGGTAGAACAATGAGGATTGAGCATTATATGCATAAATTGTTCTCTCTCTTAGATATATTATGCATAATGTCGAACTACTTGTTCTTGAGAGTAAACCACCAAGGAAGAACTTGATAACCTTCTTGATTCACAACAGCTTCAAGCCTTTTTCTCACCAAGCTAAATGATTAGGACCAATTTCCCATTTGCAAGAATGCACTTATGATTATTGTCTAATGAATGTGAGAGTGGGTTGCTTGGCTTGTTTGCGTAGTCTAGACGATGAGTGTAGAAGACCAAGGAGTTGAGATAGGCCTAGAGAAGTTAGAGTTTGATAAGTTCTTTGTTCTAGCTATTTGAAACAACTATGCAAGGATATCATATTGATGGCTAAGAAGAGTTCTTTTGGTAATGAGTTCCCACTTTCAAACCTCTCTACCTTGTTAATCTTGGGAATTTACTTGTCGACAACTAAGGATCAAGTTTGGGGGAATTGATGTCTTGCATATTTGCATTTTTTAGTCAGTATTCATTGTATATTTTGATTATTTAGATTAACATTTACACATGTTTAGGCTGCATTGCATTGCATTTGTCTATATCAAGTATTGGAGATCCTTGATGGTGAGTTTGAAGTCACTTGAGGCCAAGAAAGGGAGATTTGAAGCATAAGCAATCTTTTGCTGGCTAAGTGTTGTAGCGACCACAGTGTAGCGACCAGGAGAGGTCGCTAGAAGAAGTTCCGGGAACCGTATCGATCACCATAGCGACCTGGAGAGGTCGCTAGAAGAAACCCCGGGATCCATAGCGACCAGACAAGATCGCTACAAGAACCCCATCCCCATACGACCAAGTGTTGTAGCGACCTCGGTGTAGCGACCAAGCCAGGTCGCTAGGCTTACTTGCGAGCACCGTAGCATCGTGCATAGCGTTGACAAGAGGTCGCTAAAGCCCACAAGTTCTGTAGCGACATTTACGTAGCGACCAAGCATGGTCGCTAAGGACACAGAAACTGTGATTTTCACGGGTTGACCCAGGTTTGTTGGGTTGACCCGGTTCATTTTCAAACAATTATATACTCTTTAAACCTAATTTTAAGGTTAATCTGATTTTTGTCAGAAAAAAATTATTCTCTTGGTGAAAGATTCAACTTTGTTCTTCATTCTTAGTCTATTTGTTAACTCTGATTCAGATTCTTAATAACTAAACATGATAAACTTTGAATCATCCATGATTTTGAAGTTCATCATGTCTGTTAGAGAGTAGTCACTTTTAGGATTCATGGGTTAGGGTGACCTAGGGTGATTAGGTGATGATTTAGGGTGTTAAGTGTTAGATCATTCATGTTCTAGGCATATCTCTTGTTCTTAATGCTAAATTAGACTTGATCACTTTAATTTAGATGCTTAGACATTTCGTGCCCGGAAGGTGTTTGATGAAATGTAGGAATCAAAGTGATATTGCTCATTGCTTACTTAACCAATGACAATTGATGTTAGGGAAGCTTAGACAGTTAATAGACTCGTTCTTAACAATTGCTTGATTTAACTGAACCAAAGGCATTTGATGTTTAGCGATTGATTGCAAATGAACTTCTATCTTGACAAAGAATTAGTTTAACAGTTGTGTCTATACTTCTAGAACTTGATTGATTGATTGATTGATTGTGATAATGCCCTAAATTGGATCCTAGTCGCCCAAAGTCAATACCCTTACCCATGGACTCCCCTATTTAATTTGATTCAAACCTTAAGTTGTTATCCCTGCTTACTTTTGTTACCTTCATTCTCTCATTAAAAATTGATTGCACTTGGATTAAGTTATACTTATATTTTCATTGCATCATGTTCACTTAGGATTAGATTGACACTCATATATACTACTTTGATTAGGATTGAGTAAAACCCTTTATCATTTCACTTCTGTAAAATCAAATATATGTAAATGTATAACCACCATAAGCTCACAAACCAAATACAGTTATCATAAAAGCAAGCAACAACAATGAAAGTTATAAACAACAATGAAAGTTGTAAACTTTATGTCTTTTCATGGTAAGAAAAGTTGTAATCTTTTGAAGTACCAAGAAAATTTGACACAGGAATCTGAATTTTTAAAGCCAAATCAATGTTTTCCACTGATTAGAATCAGAGAAAGATAAACACTAAGAATCTTATAGCTATCAAACACACATAGATTCTACTTGTACCATAAACTTTAGAACATAGTGATTCCATTCACAATATAAACCCAATACCTGTGAAGTAGATTAAAGATCCTCTTCATATAAGAAAGAATTAACGATCCAGAACTATGAATTAAGTTCATTTGAACCAACATAATTCTTAATTATCTTTGATATCTGATACAAAAAGAATCAAAACAAAAGACACTGGCATGTTCTTCCCTTGTCAAATGTTTAAGTCTCCCTTTAAAAATATGTCAATATTTGTCACTGGCTAGAGCTCTATTGTCTATGGAAGAAGATGAACTGAACAATGACTGAAACCCTAGTAAAACTTCTTCCGACAAAGTGAAGAAGAAGAAAGCATCATAACTGAGTCTGACATAATGTAGTAGCAACCCACCGGACCAATATTTCTAAACCCAAACCTACTAAAAAATATCTTGAAAACAGAAAGAAAGATTTCATTAATACACATGGTAAACTATCATATCCCTATTGAAAAAATGTCTTCTTCATATATATATATATATATATATATATGTAATATGATAAATTTTACCCTTCGTTAATTCTATCATTTAGTTTATATTTTTAATACAAATATAATAAGCAAAAATTATTTGAAAAACATGCACATTTTTTTGGATCCAACATACTTTAAAAATATTCAAATAGACAAAAATTTCACACAAATCTATAATTCTATTCTTAGCAAGAGTATTCAATTTCTTTTGGCAATTCTATTATATGTTAGTTTTTATACAATAACACATATTGGTAAACTCTCCTCACGTGCACATGACTTCAAAGAGAAATGGTCATAACTATGTACAAATTGTCTCATGTGCTAGGTGTAATTGTTTAATGACTATACTCTTAATTTTTTAGGTTGAATTTGAATATAGAGCAAAATCACTCAATTATAATTTCAAATAGTTTTTAGAGTTTTTTTTTTGTGATTTACTTCATTTTTCGTTTATAGGAAACAAAAATACAAACTTGGTGAAGTTTGGAGGAAATAGAGGCAGCACGTGACTATATTCATATGCATCTTGACTTTGTTTCACATTTGGAACATTAAAATTTTTTTGGATTTCGAGTATTTTGGTATTAATGTTATATACTCCCTACGATATTTTTTGTTCGGATTGTGTTCAGTTTTGACTAGGCTTACAATATGTTTCTTAAAACCGATAATTATCTGAAGACCCATTAGGGGGTTTTGTCGGTTATATAACTTAAAATAAATTCTAAAAGATTTAAAGCTGATCAAATTTTAAATTTTTTGATTCATTTGAAAAGTTATGATATAAGATTTATCTAATTATTTTAAAACTCATGTCATTGTAAAAATGAAATCTACATGATACTATTTTAATTCTACAATAAAGTTGGGTTTGTTTCAGTGAGCTATAATTCCAAATAAAATATCATGATAAAATAATAATAAAATATAAATAAAAAAGCTAAAAAATACATTAACCTAAACATAAAAATGAGAGAAAAATGAATTTTAAAAAAATGATAAGTATTGGGTTTTTTTCAATGGTGTATTTTTGAAAAATGATATTTTGGCAACTACGAAATCAAAATAGGAGATAAGTAATCCGAGTCTTAACAAAGTGCAATAATTTTTGTGAATATATATAGCTATTTTATATAGGCTCTGACTTATTCGTTTATGATTCCACTATGTTTGTCGCGTTGCTAACCCTACCTCGCTCTAGCTCCCTCCTCATGATGATGTAATGTCACAGAAGCACATTGAACCTCCTCATAAATCTGATAATTTATGGCCTCCAGACCTCGCACTAAATCTAAATTTAGTATCTTTCATTTCCTCTTTGAAATCACTTATTATTTGTACATGGACTCAGAGCCGGCCCTTGGGCTAAGCCAAGGAAGCAGTGGCTTCCCGCCGTTTCACTGTTTCGCCACAAATTTTCAAAACATCTCTTAGGTCTAGTGATAAAGTCTCAAAAAATCAAACTCTCCTCGCCCAACCCGATTCAAAGCCCAGAAAAGAGGCCAATTTTTTTAGTTTGATTCTGGTCTTAGATTTCCTAGGACCGGTATTGATGGACTTTTGACAATTTTTTTTGGAAGGAGAAAGAATGTCAAGAAGACGACGATAAAACAAATCGAGATTTTTCTAATTATTATAGATTTCTCTCTTTTGAGTTTCTGAAAGTTTTGTATTTCTGCTTCGAATACGTTGGAATGCGATGTTAATGAAAACATTATCAGACTACTGTATGTTTAGATAAGCACTAGAAATGGAAGAAAATCATGATATGGAGGACTCTGGAAGCCATGAAACCATATGTACGTTTCTTACGGATTTTTCTTTATTTTTCCTTTCATCTTTTTATGAGCTGTAGTCAAGAAGATGTTGGGAGTTTATGGGCGTGGATCTGCTAATCGTCGGTCGAAAAGTAACTATTATTATTGTCTACTTCGATTTAAAAGCATGTACACCTTATGGATTGTCCTACTTACGTGTGCTCTTATATTGCAGCAGTCAACAAAGCAACATAGCTTCTGTTTAGGCTCCAAGACACTAGAATCGTCTTCATGTACATCAGGTACCCTATGGCTGTCACAACCCTTATGTATTCAGCTTCGTGTCAATTTGATGGGGTTAGTTCTTTATTTTCTTTTGTGTGTATTCACATGCCGATACTGAAGCTACATTTAAATCCCTAGATCATATTTTAATTTTATGGTTAACTAAGAAAGTTCTATTTGGAAAAATATATTGATGTGTTGGTGAACGAGTTGTGGTCTCATAGATATTCAACAATTTTGTAAATATATGTTTTCTGAATTTTTGTTGCTATTTAATAGCTCTTAGACTCTGAATCTCTCTCCATATACCATTACATAAATGATGTAATGATGTAAGTACGCCCATGTGTTCTTGGTTATCTCTTTCAGAATTCTCAAAGATGATTCATGAAGATTACGTGTTGACTTCAAATATATATATATATATATATATATATATATATATATATATATATTTAATAGGTAATTATAGTGAAAACTTTTGGGGGAAACATCAAATTATTAACTTTATTGTGTTGTATTGGCTCTTTGACTCACTCTCTATACCATCCCATAAATGATAAGATGATGTGTGTATGCCCCTCAGTTCTTGAAGCCTTCTATTAGATTCCTCATGGATAGTTCCTGATGATATACGTTCCTGATTTCATGTATTTGTTTTTTGGATCGGTAACATTTAGATAGCTCTAATTACTATGAAAACCACTTATGGGAACATGAAATTATAAATTTTTGTTGTGTTCTATATATTAGCTCTTTGACTCTACTTTTCAGGTGCAATACTTTTGTGTTCTTGGTGTGGAGAAGCAGATACTCCTATCAATTTGTTTTCTTCTTAAACTTATCAGCTTAGTTGGTGGCAACCAACAATATCATTGGCCTTTATTCAGGATTTTGGGACTTGAATCTGCTTGCAATAAAAAAAGTTGAGTGCCCTCATCCTACCGAGGGTCGTTCATCTTCGTAGGTATCTTATTTACGCGTTACCGCTCTCCGATGACCATACAACACACTGGAAACAATAACAGCAAGCCTCTGAATGTGTCCCCAACCGTACTGCTCTGAAATCTCTTAATTTGTGTTTATAGTCATCTTTCATGGTTTTGATCATTGGTTCCAAACTCAAGCCCGAGCGTCTTCGAGGCCATGGAAAAGAAGGAAAAGATGCAATTTCTTATGAACCTGCTGCAGACAACACACCAATGTTCTTTGAACCCCTTTTGATATGCAAGAGCCCGCACAATACTCACTCATTTCTGTTTTGTTTAAATGATTATTCCATATATGACAAATAATTAGCACAAACGTTTGTTGGTTGTTTAGTCTTCATGCGAGATATTCATGTGAGATAGTGTCTCCTCTTTCACTCTTTGGTACGCTTTGAGGAAACTGTGCGACGAGTATGCTGTGACTAAATTATTTGATGGTGCTGATTATTTGATTTGTTGAGAATGAAATTTACTTACATAGTTGTAATGTGATGCTTGATTTATCGTAATTCCTATTATTTTGTAAGATAGCCATATGGTGATACAAAACCTCAATCTTTAAGACAAAGACCGTAGCTGAAATTGGGCATGTGATATATGTTACTAGTATTATCTCATGCGCTATGTACAGGATTATTATTTTTTAAAATATTTATAGTTATATAACATATATATATATATATATATAATTTATAATTAAGGTAGATTTTCTTTTAAATTTATTAGTAAACTTTTTTTAAAAAAGATTGATGTTTATATCTGGTAACTGCCCAATATGAATCTAAAATATATGTAAACTTTGATCGCTTAAATAAAAATCATTAAATATGAAAATTAAAGAAAGTATATATCTAGCACAATTAGAATAAAAATATTAACTTTACTTTTGTGGATAATTGAATTTTTTAGCTCGTCTCTTCTCTCTCTCTCTCTCTATATATATATATATATATATATTATGCTTTTTTAATGCTATATTTATCCTAATTTTTTGTTTCTGAAAAAATCTAAATCCGAAAAATAATATAACAATATAAAAATAAGAAAGACCAACCTAAGGTTACGACATCTTGATTATAGACATGAGTCCTTCTAGTTTCGTCTACCACCTAGCCCTCTTTTTACCTTCTTGTTATCACCACGTTTTCATTTATCGTGTGGTGCTTTTATCAAGTTGTTGTGAGGCTTGTAAGTGTGCTTTTAAGTTTTAAAGTGAGCTTTTTACTTTCCTTCCTCGAACTATATTACCACCACAACAAATATGCATTCAAATTGAAAACTAATTTAGTCTATTTAAAATAACATTGACCTAATTCATTAGGTTTACCTTTTACTGTATAGAAGTACGTATATTTTGCTAATATCTAAGAAAATAGAAAATTATGAATAGGTTAATGGAAAAAGGTTCAGATAAAACATAAGCAAACTATGATTTGAGTCATTAAGAATCGGGGTGTTTTTCATTTTACTAACCAAGATTTTCCACTTTGCAGGAAGTTTTTGTCATAGAAAATTTGCGCTTCTCTTTTTCTCTCTCAGATATATTGTTGTGAAAATGTTTAGCAAGATATAGAATTGACTTTCTTTTGTGAACGTAGAATCACTGAAGCCATTAAACTTGAATTAATAGAACGTTGAGTCAAAACTTTTAAGACTAACTGTTTCAAAATCGTGAGGAGATCATGGTGTAGTGGAGAAATTAGGATTTTAATTTATGTTAAATGTAAAGAGAATCAGTTAATAAACGAAATTGTTTTTTACATTTGAAATTTATTTTTTTGCATTTATGTTTTTCATTAAATTATATAACAAATGCCATGTGTTAGAATTTCATTGAATTTAATTTAATTAGAATAAACGACTTGCACTTTAGTATATAAAAGATAAATTTGACAACAATCAAGACTGCACCAACACAAGTCCATGTGACCAAAATTTTGAAAACCAAAAAATAATTATCCATTCATCTCTCTCGATTTTTAATATGTTTATTTTAATATTAATACAAAGAAATTAGCTGGATATATGCCAAGTAATAGTGTCAATCTATCAATTAATCTTATATCATAATTAAAAGTAATAACACTATACAATTTGGGTATTATACTTTCCAAACTAACTAAATTACTTTTATTATTGAATAAATTCCTAAATTTTAAACATTCTATATGATACCAATATAATAAAACAATTTCAAAAAAATAACAAAAGGAATAAAAATTAATAAAACACAACTTCATGTATAGAATATTCAGCCTCTATCTACAAAACTTTAAAATAAATTCATATTTCTCTTATAGTAAATCATGTATATATGTTTTGTTGAAACTATATTTTGCCAACTAGAAAATATACAAAATCTTTATGTTTGTTTGGTTCCGCTCCATTAGATATTTAGTTTACAAAAGTTTATTTTCTAATTTTGAAATGATAATAGTTAAATGAGATATAACTATTGAATGTCCATGTGTATCTGTTTTCAAAATATATAAGCACGTAGTTTTTGATTATTACAAAGTAATTCAAAACTAACATAGATTAATAAAAAAATATGAAAGAATATTCTTTCTGTAAATAGGTAACAAAATTATATATATATATATATTTAAATTTTAATTTTGTTTACACTTGTCTCAAAGTCCATTATACCTAAAGTATAATCAAATTAATATATATATATATATATGAGAATATTTTATTTTCTAAGCTATAGAAAAAAGTTCTTAATTTATAATATATTTAAATTCTTATATTAGAATAATTATTAGAAATAATATTAAAAAATCCAGCGCGTAACGCCAAAAATTTCCTAGTACTACATAATTTAAACAATAATAAAATATAACAATAAAATACACTATTTGTTCATAGTTTATGTTAAAGAACCGTTATTTTGTTTGGCTATGTTACATAATTTATTAATCCTTATACATTTTTGGGATGTATCCTTATAATAAAGAATATGTATATATATATAGAATAACTTTAAAAGTGTATTATATTTACAAGCATCAGCACGAGAGTTCTTCCCAAACACTTTTTATTTATGCCCACTAATATCTGGAATAATTACTAACTTTGCCATGGTATGTCTTTATACAGAAAATGCAACGACACTTATAAACCTCCATATTGTATTGTTTGATTGTAACTACCGTGTGGTCTTTAACACGTGATTTCATTGAATAGCACGTGATTTCCATCTCACCCCGGGAACAATACGCCCTTGATTAATTTCATTGAATAGCACTAATAAATCCATTGATGCGTTCAGGATTAACCGGGGTCTCTTAAGGTAGGGTTCTTACCTTTTCTAAGAGACGTATCTTAGCTTTTAACTAAGAAAAGCTAAGAACCGTCTCTTAAATAAGAACCATAAGAGCCGTCTCTTAGCGGGAAAAATGCAAAAAAAAAAAAAAAAAAACAAATTTTTCGTTAATAACTTCACTTTAAGAGACCCGGGTTAATCATGGCCTGACGGTTGCGTTACTTATGTACAATAGGAAGGTAAAATAAATAAAATAACGTTAAAGTCAATGACTTTTGCAAAGGAATTCAATCACAATAGTAGAAGATTTTAGAACAAGCTAAGTTATGGATTATGCTCATATGAACATGAGCATAGGTAACTTTACGTCAAGAGTTATCTATTCAACTATCAGTATTAGATGGATGTAATACTAATAATAAATCTTTTTTATTAAAATAAATTACAAAATTACATTAACTAAATAATAAAAATTTAGATTTTTTGTATATGTTGTATTTTGAATTTTTAAGAACGAGTAAATTACTAAACTGTTAAAAATCTTACTTAAACTTTTTGGATCAATGGTTTGAATTTTTTGTAATAATAAAATACAATTTAATTATAAACCACATGAGTAAAGAGTCTTATCTAATAGATGTTTATACTAATATATATATATATATATATATCATTTAAATTAAACTATATACCATATTAAAAATACATACTTATATTTTGATATTTGCATTAAACAAATATTAAGAACTTAATATCTTATTCTGTCTAAGTGTTTACTTGTCGTTTTCCTGTTAACATTTTCTTGATATGTGATTTCAATAAAAAAAGGTAAAAAGGCGGATGTTAGAGAAATAATGGAGCCAAATATAGTCATATCATCAAATTGTTATCATGGAATATGTTCAGGATTGTTTATAAGAAATTGTTGGTGTTGTGAAGTACCACATGGACTATGTTATCATGATAAACCCTCATGTGGTGCTGTATGCCCTTGTCCTCATCCTCCTCCACAGTAATATTTTATAAATCTGATGTATTAATTAAAGTGGTTGTTCACTGCGTGAAAATAATAAAATTAATTAATTTGATTTTATTTGATGTAGTTTTATTTTAAATACTTAATTTAGATTTAGAAAAAAAATAGTATATAATTATTTTAGAGAGATTGCTAATAATACCACAAGTTAAGTATCACTTTTCAAAAACCCTTAATCAAAAATATATAAACATTTCGGTTTACAATCTAGTGATTATTTTTTAGGGTTTAGTGTTAAAGGGGTGAGTTTGAATTTCTAAATATTTTATAAATATTTAGAAAAAAATTAGTTTAGTCTATTTTAATCATAAATTTATTATATTTTTGAAAATAGTCATTCATTAATGGTAAATTTGAAAAGTAGTATCAAACTTGTGGTCAAATTGAAATTTCTCCATTATTTTATCACTTTGTTTCTTCACATCCTTTAGACATATTTTCATATTATGCAGTTTGGCTATAAAAAGTTCAAATATTATTTAACAAAACATTTTTTTAAAAAAATGTAATTGTTCCTATGTAATTATTAATATGTTACTTTGATGTTGATTCATTTAAAGTAAATTATTATGAAAAATTTAAGTCAGAATATAAATTTGGTATATTTTAAAATTTACTTTTCACTCGAATGATTAAAAAATAACTTAAATTATTTTTATAGTGTTAAATACATTAATTCATAAATGAATTTAATTACTGAAATAATGAAAAAAAAATATAGAATTTTCTGTTAAGTTTCAAATTAACAAGAATTCATATAGATTTAACTATAAGGAAAATTACTTTTTTTCTTGCCAACAAAAGCTTATATTAATCTATAAGCCCAATGCGCATGAACCGTTACAACTAGAAGTAGACTTAATGGGAAGCAGAATAATGAAAGCTAATACAACAAAATGAAAGATAGATGTTCAAGGAGTGGAAAAATGCATGGAGACGCTTCACTTGAAATCCAAGAACGATTGTTAGAGAGAACATATGATAGTCGGAATCAACATTGATACAACCAAAAGAATGGGTTTGAGAGCAGTATGAAAACGCCGTCTCTGATGTTGGAGGTTTTCCTTTGCGGCAGAGATTGATAACATGGTTCTCATCAATAAAGAGAGAAATAATCTTGTCTTACCGGACGAGGATTGTGGTGGAGGATATTCCTTCATTGGAAAGTTTCCTTGAAAACTGAGAAGTGGTAAGGTGTCGGGTAGCCAAACACCCGTACGGACTGAATAACCGATAGAGTAAAGAATAGGTTTGTAAGGTGATATTTCGGGTGGTGCTGAAAATTGTTGGCCGGCAAAAGCTGTTGGTGAGGAGCTCCAGAACCGTTAGCAACATCGCAGATAGTTAGTCTTTAATTCCTTGATTTAGAGATGAGGAACATATAGGATGAGCAAAATGGTACACGACATGGTAGGATACCCTCAGGCCAAGCATCATTCTTCAGATAATAAATTGGGCTAAAACCTACAAAGCCAAGTCCATATGGCTTCAAAGTAGCGAACTAGGGTTGAGATGGTGCGTGGAGAGGGAGTTGTCTTGACGGCGGCGGAGCAGCAACATCCGGTCATAGAGGGTGCGGCTGTACTGAGGAGGGGTGTCGGGTCTAGTTTCCAATTGACGACAGTGTAGGAATGGGATGACGTTTCTGGGTTAAACTTTTCAAAGGCATCTGCGTATCCATGGGTATTAGCACTGATGCAAGGGATACAGTGGAGGAATCTCGCTGCGATGGAGTGCAGCTAGAATGAACAATGCTAGAAATTTTTGTTAGCATATTATCTTATCATTAACTTGAATAATATAAAAAGTAGGCTCATGTATAATGAATATGAGTAATTATTTGAGGCTGAGGCTGATATCATTTAAATTTTATTTATATGAAAGATTGTATTTTTTTACTTAAATTTAATGTTCAGCAACATCAATTTTCATTGTAATTGGTTAGTTACGCTTTCAACATATGCCAAAATATCCACATATCTTTTAAACATAAAAATAAAAATCATTGATTAATTTACGTGAATATTGTAATCATAATAACTTTATGATCAAAATTATAGATTTTTATACGTATGATATTTGAAAGAGTTGAATGCATCTTAGTTTAATGAAACTAGGATGCTCCATGTGCATTGCGCAATTATCATAGTTTTGAAAATAATTATTATTATTTTAATAAATATAATTTTATTTTATTGGTTTGAAAATTAAAACTATAAAATAATAGTTTGTAATTTGATTTAAATATTTCAATATTAATTTATTTAAATTTACTTGAATTTCAATAAAAATTTAATTTGTATTTTCTGAAAATAAAATCATATTATATTTAATGGCTATATTTGTTTTGATATCTCAATATAGTAAATATGATTTTTGCTTGTTTTATATAAGATACATGAAATAAATCTATTAGTTAACAAAATAAATCAACAGCCAATTCTTCAACTTAAATATTTTATCATGATTGAGCATGAATAAATTGATAATTTAGAAGATTTTTTTTTGTCATCAACGTAAAGACTCA
Organism: Moricandia moricandioides; assembly: GCA_905132885.1. Lineage (NCBI taxonomy): Eukaryota > Viridiplantae > Streptophyta > Magnoliopsida > Brassicales > Brassicaceae > Moricandia > Moricandia moricandioides. Next base: position 4,240 of record CAJHQQ010000115.1, on the reverse strand, counting down.
GTGAACTAAACAGGTAACTCTCCATCCATATGAACGACAAAAGACGATTGCTTCATGGCACTGAATGCAAGACCATCGGCCTTTAAATTATGTGTTCGAGGTATATAAACAATCTTTGAGTGGTTGAAACCTCCTTTTAGGAGTTTGATGTCCTCCATGTAATTGGCAAAGGCAGGTAAATTATGTGTTTGAGGTATATAAACAATCTCGTATTCCTTGCCTCCATCAAGCCATCAAAACCTTTTAGAGTGCTATACCAGCCCTGTCCATAAAAAAATTCATGTTCTTTCCATGATCCATTCGTAAAACACCAACGACCTGGGATGGAAGGTAAACGTGTCACTTCCATCTCATTAGAATTGGCGACCCTTTGAGTGAGCGATGTCTGAGCTTCTGCCCAAAGTAATGATTCAGTTTCTGCCAGCTTAAGGGTATCTCTAGGGTCAGTATATGTGTCACTAAAAGCCTTATTATTTCTTTTTTTCCCAATATACCATAAAATCCAATGATCCTCCATGGGTGGGCATTAAAACAGAACATGGTTGATTGGTTCCTCGCTAGCTCCACATTTTGCACACTGACTATCGCCTTGTAACCCTCTTGCTTGTAATTTTTCCTTACTGGTATACAACATGATACTATTTGCCATATAAATGCTTGATCTTTGGTGGACGTATTTTTCACGAATAAGCCTTTAAAGGGATGACAGTGGGTCCGTATACTGGTAACCTTTCTTCTCTATCTGGATATACTCTTTCCACTATATAACCAGATTTCACTGTGTATTTCCCATTGTTAGTGAAGTGTCATCCATCTTTATCGACCATCTGCGACCTACTCAAAGGTATGCTCTCTATAATCTTCGCATCTTGTGGGTCCACCAACTCTCGAATGACCTATAAGTTCCATCTATGTGATGTTGTGTTGATGAGTAAATCCACTGTGAGATTAGGGTTATGAATAAGTTGATTATTATTTGTTGGTCTCGGGCGATTGGTTGGGAGCCAAGGATTATTCCATACTGAGATAGATGAACATGTTCCCACCCTTTTGATTAATCATTGGCTAACCAGATATCTAGCATACACAGTACTACGCTATCCATATGACATGAGTATGATCTAATCGGTTTCAGGGGTGATGCATTCCTGAAATACCGTACTTTAAAGACAAGAGAGAATAATGATTTTGGCTTCTCGATTAAATGCCAATAGTATTTTTCCAACATTGATGTATTAAAATCCGTAATATCTTTAAAACCCAAACCTCTTTCATCCTTCGGATGACATATTTTTTCCATGATTTTCAATACATTCCTCTTGAGTTTCCTCCTGGTCCCAAGAAAACTTAACAAAATCATAAATTTACATAAATGTAATTGTTCATGTAATAATTAATTTGATGTCAAGTCATCTTTTTTAGAAGTCATGTCACCTTTTTGTGAGAATAAATATGTTGCTGACATAAGAAAATCACTTTTCAAATAATGTATAGGGTTTTGTGGTTTAGTTTAAAGTACGATTTTTCTAGAGCATTTCTAGCATCTGAATGTCTCACGTAATAGCTTCAAACGTTCATGTCTTCCGTATGACATTGTGATAAAGAAAGTCCATTTTTTTTTACAATAATTCCATTTTTTATTTTGAATTTCATCTTTAAAACCTAAAATAAATCATACTAACATATCTATGATGCCAAAAAACTTCAGGTTTACGATCAATCACGCTATGTAATTTGTTGTACAAAAGCATCTCAAAATTCCTATAAATTGATTCAGATCATCTCCTGATCAAATCGTCTCTGATTTCCAAGCTATTACATAATGTTTGATATAGAAAAATGTTATGAATCCATCACAAAATTAGTCATAAGATCATTTGCAATTATAGTAGTTAATCGTTTTAGATCGACTAAAGCCGAAGAAAAATCTTCACGAATGAAAGAGTTCCAAGTGTACAAGCTTGCTTTACCAGCACATATCCCAACCTTGTGAGCAATCACCATCAAAGCAGCTGTAAAATGATCGGTGGAACAACCGAGAGGGATCCAAAATCGATCCAATTGACTGACGAAAGCGAATGGACAATATCTAGTGATTTCATGGATGTGAAAGCTGACGGTGATCCAGAGGCATGATTTACAACAAATGGAGGAGAAATGGGAGATTCATCAGTCGAGGCGGTGGATTGAGTCGTTTTCTCAGAATCGATTGTTTGAAAAAAGTCGTATGGATTGAAACTGGAGAATCTGCATCAACGTAGCTACGCGAAGCTTAGATCACCGGATTTGAATTCAGCGGAATATATATTGGAGTTTAAATTTCTGAAGCAGTAGATCCAATCAAGAGACGCAGAATTTTTTTTAGAGAAACCATCGCAAAGGTATTCAATCAGTATAACACACGACTAAGCTCAACAATGGCAGAATCAAGCGGAAGAAGAGCTTGATGACTCTGATACCACTTTAGTAAACTTGAGATTGAACATAAATAGATCTCTCAAGAACAATGAAGTTGAGAGGATTTGAAAATGAATGAATAGTTTTTGTTAATCGTAAAGTAACGAGATACAAGTGTTTATATACAAACCATAAACTATCTGGTAGAAGCATGTTCTAACTAAACCACTATCTAAATGTGTAGACCACATCATCATACTTAATACTCCCCCTCAAGATGTAAGCTATTTCATCATGGACATGAAGAACACCATATTAATTAGAGGGGACTGAAACTGATATCAAGAACTTCATCTGGTGGTCTTGGCAATGAACCATAAGGATTTTCAGTAAAGAGACCAAAAAGAGCAGAAATAATCATATATATGCGTCTGAAGAAAGCCATATTCTTGCTTGATTAGGTGCAAAAAAACTTGAGGCAAGCTCCGCTTGAGCTACTGCTCAAGCCAAAAATATTGGTTTTGTCAATTTGAATAATGACCTGCATAATTCTCAGGTCTGCCATGAGATTCAGGACATAATCACCAAACAAATACTTAAATGTTTTACTGAAGCCACCCATCAATTTACCAACTGTTGCAACAGTAGAAGTACAATCATCACTAGAATGTGATCTAAACCAACAACATATATCTGTTATATATGCTACCTTCACCTCAAACATATTGGAGTATGTGGAATCGAATTGGCAGGACAAGTGACTAACCAATAACAAATAGCTTGTCTCAGACATTAAGTCCATCTCCTGAATCAGTTTAGCAAGCTCTTCAATTCCATGTCTTGTACCCAGTTGTACCCAGAAAGTAAACCACATCATCACACACCACATCACTCCAAATGTGTGAATCTCTAAACCAAAAGAATCTTTTAGCAACAATGAACAACATGACAAGACAAATCATTGAATCCTTAAAACTAGTAAACATCTTGCTATATTTCATCCAAAAATCAATCGTTTTGTTGCTTGTCAAGAGAGAACATATGATATCAACATTTAAATTGCTGAACCAGTGCAGCATTTTCAGTGGCACATAGGTTGACAATTGAACCATGAGCAAGAGAAGCTAGCATCTGTGATCCTCTGAAGTTCATCAACATCAGTACATATACTCCACAAGCCAGAGATTCTAAAAACAGAATCTACAGCAGCCAGCTTGACAATCACAGAGGTCTAAGCACCATGGATCAACAACAAACTTAAATTTCTCCCCCTGATTACAAAGATGATGATGCCTAAAGCTATCTTCTAAATCCATACCACATTGCAGTGTTCCATAATCTAAATTCTTATAGATTGTGCATAAACCACTCAATACCAGATCAATGAACCTGTGCGAGAGACAAGAGATGAAACAACTCTCACATGGCCATGGAAGAGATCCGTAAAGGAGCATGTTGGGGTTAATAATGGTCACGACAAAATCGATGTCTGAAAGTTACCGTGAAAAACGTTATCTCTCTTTCGATAAAAAGAAAACAAGAAATCTTCATACCCGAACTCCTCATCGCCTAACCCATCTCATCCCGATCAACAAATCAAGACGTGCAATCGAGAGAACAATCGATTCATTTCCAAGTCTAGTCGTCCGTGGGTGACTAGACACGCAACATCTAGCCGCCTATGGGCGACTAAAAATGTGACAAAGTCTAGTTCCCCATGGGCGACTAGACGCACACTACGTCTAGTCGCCCACAGGCGACTAGACTCACCACCAAGTCTAGTCGATTATGGGCGACTAGACACACAATGTCTACTCGCCCATGGTCGACTAGACCATATGCT